>OZ010605.1:4148156-4188156 GCA_963932145.1 Acanthosepion lycidas
ACTATATGAAATAATCTATTTAGAAGAAACTAAATTAAATAGTGTTATTAATAAAAACTCACAATCCTTAATTGTGAGAGAAATTAATGCTGGACCTTGAAAATATAAAACATTCATTCGTCCTACAATCATCTCAAACGCACACTCATTCAAGGACAACAAAGGCAAAAATCACACCCTGAAAACGAAAGGCCTTACTAATCCACCAGAGAACTGAAATCCCTGGTCATATTATGGGGAGCGAAGGGGAAATTATACTAAAGCGAGTTGGAGCAGAAATAAAAGAGGCCAATGAGCTTACTTACCGAAGATAAGTAAACTTTTAAAGAAGAAACTAGACATAATAGTCAACCACAAACTAATGTTATTTTGGAGAGGTTTGGCTATGTTCAATGTAAACAGAACAATATCCTAAAACCTAACCAGCGCGAAAGTGCAAATCTAATTTTTTTGCGGGCCTGTATTAGTAATTTATTTGCCTGTTCTTTCGACACTCGGCACACATCTTTCCCTTTGTTAAAAATGGGTCTTTTTATTTCTGATGTAAGTTCTGCAGAATTTGATGATGGGCATCGTGGCTTTTTATGTTGTTCACTTCTTTTCTTTGGTGAATTTTTCGGGGTCTCTGCAAGGGATGGATTGGGAGTTATGGGAGGAGTAGATTTTTTTGAAAGATAATTTGTGAAAGTGAGCCTTCCTGAGGATGGTCATTTTGGAAGCGGTCGGGGCTACAGATTTTAACCATGGAGTAGTGTCTTGCAGATATGGAAGACAGTGCCAAGGTAGAAGGGCCAATTTTCTTCCGGGCTGGAGATGTTTGTCTTATACGGCCTCCTTTAATTAATGCAGTTTTTCTACATTTTAAAAATGGTTGATATTTATGTTTTTCATGTGATCGGCATAGCTTGTCGGTGAATTGCCCTTGAAAATGACAGAGGAAGAAAGACAGTATGTGTCTTTCCCGTATAGGCTTCCGGGGAACGAGGTACCGCTGATTGGAGCTTCTTTTTTACCATGCCAACGGCTTGCTGTTCTAATTTTTCCTTAAACACAACCATACAAGCGGTGGGTAAGGTCTTTTCCGGGAATGGGGGTCTCGAGGTGTACACAACTAGTGGTTTTTAGGGCACCGGTTCTAGTCGCTGGCTTGCCCATTACATTAAAACACTCGACTAAATAAGGATTTGGGTCAGTGGGGTACAGAAATTCAGAGGCCTTCTCTGGGCAAGAAGAGGATAGGTGACCAGTCTCTCCGCACTTCCAGCATGTTGGTCTACGACGTTTCACGATGATTGGGCTTTTCCTTCCCTTTTAATCCAGACCGTTGAGGATAGCGACGAAGACCTTACGATTTATCGTTATCTCGAAACTACATCCCCCATTCGGGTCGTTGGGGGAAGCAATGAGTATCTATCCAATCGATCTAGAAAAGCGGCCAAGTGCGCTCCACTATAAAAGAGGGACCTCATCTACTGACCCTTTGGTTCTACATTTGCCTTCATATTACGTTCTTAAAATGCGGTCTTTACTGATTAAATCACGACTGAATGCGTTCTCATAGTCGGCAGGCGTAGGCAACAGTATGTCCCACATGAAATGCCATTTCTTTTTAATAATTCTTTGCGGTCTTACATCCAGGGACGTTAAAGATTTTATAATGGTGTATTTTTTGGAGCGACAAATTTTGTACGAACACTTCTTGACGACAAAAACTAACTTTGTACATGTTTTAACTAACGTTTTTGTTGTTCTTATCCTCGTTCCGTGTCGATTGGGTTGCAAACTTTTCTTTGAATTATGGACTTTTGCGGCCACCATACTTTCTTATAATTTTTTAACATTTTCACCCAACATTCTTGATTCTTTGTTGTTTTCAGTTTTTTTTTCATTATTAAGAGGGTCTTTCTTTTCTTTTTAGACCCCAAGAGATTGTTTGACCGACCTACGACAAAAAAGGATTTTATGTACTTTTTTAAATAAAACGGAAAAGAAAAGAAAAATTTAAAAAAATCGATTTACAAAATTTAAACAATATTCTTACAAAGAGAAGAAAAAATAAATATATAAACGAGAACAGACAAAAAAAAATATTCGACGGTAAAAAAAATTCAGTACTTAAATAAATAAATCCTCGTAGTAAAAAAAAAACACTAAATTCATTCTTTAAAGAGAGTGAAAAATAAATGACAGAAATAAGGAAATGCTAAAACAAGGTGCACCTAATGAATTTAAACGAAGAAAAAACAGAAAAAAGTTGCTTTAACGACAGAAGTTAGAGGTTAAAAAATGTACTTAAGAATTATACACAATTTAAACAAAGTCCTTCTACAAAGAGAAAATCAAATTTCCAATGTAAAAACGAAAACAGAAAGGGCCTGCCGATGAAAAAGTTTGACCTGTAAACAAAAGAAATAAATTTAAATAAAACAACATAAAAAGGTTTCCCTTTTCTTTTTCCTATTTCTAAAAAATAAAACAGAAAAATAAAATAAGGAAAAAATACTAAAAAGAAAATAAAAACGTCAGGACGAGAATAAATAAGTTTTACGAATCAAAAATGGTCGATGTAACACGTAAATAAAAACAAAATTTTAAAAGATAAGAAATTGAAATAAAAAGGATAGACAAGAAAAATTATTAAACCTGTCTCGCGAAGACGCAAAAAGAAAACAAAACTCGAGGTAACACATAGAAAATAAACACCAAAAGATTACGGTTGCAATTTCGATAGTAAAAAGAAAATGGAAAATTAAGTACAATCCAAACAAAACTTAAAATTAAATCAATCGTTTATTGAAACTTGGAAAAATAAAATAAAAAGAATTTTAGAATCGGGAGAGGGTGAAAAATATAAAATAAAATTAAAAGCGACAAAAGGGAAATACTGAAAACTTACACAAATAAAAGTTTGAAAATGTCAGAAAAATTACACTTAAATTTAGCATTTTGACGTGTTTATTTACGCACACACACATATGTTTCTATATAAGGCTAATATTTCATTCTACGTTATTTTACTTATTTTTCTTATTTTATTTAAAATCATTTTCTCTCTACTACAGTGTAACCCGGATATAAGATAGTTGTCCGGACCGGAGAAGAAGTCCCTTATATCCGAGTTTGGTCTATTTTGTTTACATTAACACAGGCTGTAATTTGTGACCAGAGAAAATCTCTCTTATATCCGGGTTTTTTCTTATACCCGGGTATCTTATATCCGGGTTACACTGTATTTGCACATTATTTTTATTTTCTTTTTCTTTCTCCTATTTGCACCTTATTTTATTTTGCTTCATATTGTTTTATTTTTCAAAGTATACTTTGTTCTCGATATCATGAGTTTTAGTTTAGTAATATTATAAATTATTTTGATTTTTGGGGAAAAAATAGAGTTGCTCCTTTGATTTTCTTTTTTGTTTGCTTACCTTTTAAAAAACCAACCTCTCTTTAATTTTGAATTTATATTTCTTGCTTCTAACACTATTTCCAATCTTTAATGTAACCTGAGCTTAAATTCACATTCGAAATTAAAATACAATTCATTTAAATGATTTAACTGCAATGATATTCCACGCCGACAATAAAATATCTCACGTATACCAGAAAATAAAAAAAAATAGATGTAAGCCCGACCTCTAAAGAAAAATAAATATAATAATTTCAACATTTAAAAATTGCTTCGGCATGAAACTCGGAGTTGTACAATTAATCTAATATATTATGTTTATTTCTTCATACACACAGACAGAACACACACACACACACACACACACACACACACACACACACACACATATATATATATATATATATATATATATATATATATATATATAATGAAAAACAAATCACTTTAATGTACCATTACGATAATTTATTTCACCTAAATCCTTTTTTAAGGATTCAGGATCATCAGGTAAATCTTCCAACAACAAAATGAGAAAAAAAAAAAAAAATTTTTTTTCTCATTTTGTTGTTGGAAGATTTACCTGATGATCCTGAATCCTTAAAAAAGGATTTAGGTGAAATAAATTATCGTAATGGTACATTAAAGTGATTTGTTTTTCATTACATATTAGCTCTGTCCTAACATTGAGCTCTCAGGATTTCATCCTCTTTGGATTTACCAATTCGGTTTACCAAGTTCCTTATAACTTATATATATATATATATATATATCAACCGAATTCCGAGTTCTATTATAATTTTTCTTGCCTCTTTTTTGTTAGTTAGCTAGACCGTTACGTCCTGTCAACAGCTCATACATAATGGGATATTCCGCGTTTTGATCCCACTATAAGAGAGGAAAAGTCTGTACTTGCTTTAAGTGAGAAAATCAAAGAAAAAAGAAAGAAAGGAGTTAATATAGAAGAGGTGAGAGAGAACTTGATAAGTTGGATGAGAAGAGAACGTCCAGCCAAAACGCCGAGAATCGATGTCGACCGCGAGAACCGCAGCATTTCCAGACGCACAGCATCGAACTCTTGAAACTGAGTAAAGCAAAAAAACAGTTCCCGTAATGAAAATAACATAGTCTGATGAATTATTTTAACCTCGTTATTATGAGAAATGTTCATAAGACGGGTGTTTGGGAAGAAAGAAAGAAAACATGTATCCGGAAAGTAGTTCCTCAGGCGGGAAGTGTGAAATGTGAAACTGTTAGAGTAGAATGAATAGCATGGGCACCAGACCAGTTATAGCAGTATTTAATGCACGGACTGATGGTAGATTTGCAAAATCTGTAAGATGACGAAAAAAAATTTCAGGTACGACAATCATTCAATTTTCCTTGCATTAGAAGCAACTATTGATTCGATGTAGTCGCTCCAATTCAGTTGAAAACAGGGACCAAAAATGCGCAGTGTGTTACTTTCCATGAATCTATCTTCAACAAAAAAGATTATAGTTCCTTTCAAGAAGATGAAGCAAGAAAATTTGGACAATTTAAAACACAAGATTTATTGAAGGAACGAGGGAGGATGGGAAAATAAGTAGTAAACTATTAGACGAGTTTAACAAAATGGATGACAGAGGAAGAACCAGAAAAAATCAAGAGTTGTGATAATGGAGCAAGTGGTACTTAGAACAAATAAAAGAGAAGAAGTTGTGGAGAGATATGACTGACTACTATAGTGCAGATGAAAGAAAAATATTTGAATATACTGCTTGTTCCACATAGACATGTCGATAATGAATAATCTTTCTGTTATGGACTATTCCGTACGTAATAAATACTGCGCCTCAAGAGGAAGCAGAGAGTTCAGTCCGAAGTCGGGCGACCGGCTGATCGGCTGATCGGTTGAACTCTCCACCTTTGGACGGGGAGGAAACCGAACGAGGCTACGCCGAGGTCGGAGTCTCTTTCGGCGAGATAAACCGACCCTGAACCCGTTTATATGGGTTCAAGGGGATATCTTTGGCCCAGCACACGGGCTCGGAGATCCCACGTTAAACCGGCCTTGTGCCACATGATACCCTCGTGGGGGGAGGCGTGACTAAATACCTTTCAGTCTGAAGTCTGGAGTGAGGTCCGTCAGAAGTCCGTCAGTCAGTCAGAGCGAACGAGTCAGTCAGTCGAGTCAGAGGCAGTCCGAAACAGAGTCGCGTTCAGACAATTACTACTAAACCTAATTGTTCGTACTAACACTTTCTACTTCTCTGCATATATTCCCGTTTGTAATATATCTGTGTTATTCCATATCCGTGTTCGAGTTCTTCTTTATTGGTTCTACCTTGTACTATCACCGTGGTACAAGGAACCGTACCATAACACTTTCATTAGCAATACTCCTTGAATATTTCAAATTTTTTCTGACGAATTATAATTTTCAAGTTGATGAATAATAAATTCTTTGTGAGTTCCTGGATTTTAAAATACCGGTAAAAATTCCTCTATTGCATCGGAAAATATTTGTTCTCAAAAGAATATTACAATAAAAAAAATAAATATGAACTCAGGCGATAATATAAATATGTAATAGAGTACAAATTATTAATATTAAACAATGACAGTTTTTCACTTCCCTGAACTACATCTGGCAGCAAGGATTCCGACTGGGAGATTGGAGGATAGAACCACATTTTAATTGCTGTCGTTGTCAGAACCAACCTGACGTAGGGTTAGGGTCCAAGCTGTAGGCAAATAGAGAAACGAAAACAAAAAAGTATAAAAGTCTAAAAATACATATTTATATAAAAATATCAGCAATTCATTTTAATATAAACATTTTAGTAGCAATACATTTTTTATATAAACACATTAATAACAATATATTTTTATAGTAAAATGAAATACATTTTATAGTAGACTTAGTAACAATACATGTTATAGCAAAATGATAAACAATACATCTTATCTGTCGTTGAGGGCATATAAGTGTGTTCAAAATATATTTAGTTGAAGCCATAAAATTCTGTTCAAATTACTGAGATTTCGACATTAAATAACCTACAGACGTTGATATGCCACTAAACAAAATCAACCAACCAATCATTTCAGTCAAGCAGACGTTACATGTGTGAGAGTATTATCGCCACCGTTTTTGTTTTTTTCTTCTGATTATGAAATACGCTTTCTTTAATTCACTAAAAACAGAACGTTCCTGATAAACTGTCATCGTTCTAGATAAACTGTTGTGACCAAGTAAATGGTTAAAGAAATAAAAAAACATAAGTTGCAGATATATTATATATTAAACAGTAAATACAACAGAAGAATATTACACAACTAGTGAGTGTGTGTTGTTTAACCCAGCGTTCAATCTATTGGACTGTTGATATTTACCACCCTTTCTACGAGGTAGGATGAAGCACAAGGCTGAGTTTAATGTGGGGAAATCCGAGCGCGTAGGTTCGTCCAAAAATTTCCCATAGACCCCGGGTTGGGTAGCTGTTTTCCGAGAAGAGAATCTACTCCTTCGACATAGCTTCGTCTAGGGATCTTCTCTGCCCGGAGTCAGAGAGTTTGACCAGCACAGCTGGACCAGATCTATTCGGCTGTTAATATTTATCTGACCACCCACGAGGGATGTATGTGGCACAAAGCAGAGTTTACCGTGGGTTTTCAGAGCCCGTAGGCTCGGCCAAAAGTATTCCCTTAGAACCCGTATAAACGGGTTCAGAGTATCTCTACCTCTCCGTACGAAACTTTGCCCTTCGGTAAAGACTTGCCCGAGTTCCTCTATGCTCAAGGCAGACAGTCCGACAGCACAGTGTGAACAGATCTATTCGACTGTTATTAAAAAGCCCTACGACGAGGGTGTATGTGACACAAGGTCGGTTTATTGTGGGTACTCCGAGCCCGTAGGCTCGGACAAAAATATTCCCGTTGAACCCGCATAAATGCTTTCAGGGGCTGTCTACCACCCCGGACGAGACTTTGCACTGCGGCAACGCCTTGTCCGAGTTCCTCTCTGCCGAGGCAGAGAGTTCGACAGTTGAACAATCTATTCGACTGTTATATTTAACAGTCCCCCGACAAGGAATGTATGTGGCACAAGGCCGAGTTTAACGTGGGTTTCTTCGTGCTCGTAGGCTCGGCCAAAAATATTCCCTTTGAACCCGCCTAGACGGGTTCAGGGACTGTCTACCTCCAAGGACGAAATTTTGCCCTTCGGCAAAGCCACGTCCGAGTTCCTCTCTGCCGAGGCAGAGAGTTCAACAGTTGACCAATCTATTCGACTGTTACCCTAAGGCCTTCTCTCCTACTGATCTTATAGTAGACGAAATGGTCAAACATAGACTTCTTATAAGGAGGACACCACAACACAAATAAACATTAATGGTCTATTAATTATCTGAGGCAATGGCAGGGAGTAAAGCAGTTTATAACTAAGTAAAGCTGGCTACTATCGAGGCTACGAGCAGAATATCATGATTTTATCTTCACGCGTACGTTTTGAATAAAAAGCTATATAATACGGCTAATTTCTTTCTCTGCGGTTGATATTAGATGGAGATTCGATTCGAAATTGCTCGCCTAATTAACTTCAACTTTTGCGGCATTTAAATCTTATTACCTGAAGTACGCGGTCTTAAGAGCCAGAAAATGAAATTAAAATTAATACTAAATTAAAAAATACTAACATAAAAAAATCATTTGATAAATTGCTAAGTTGATGAACACTGTAAACAATATGAAACAGAAAAACCTAAAAAAATAAAAGATAAATATAAAAACTCTCAGAGAATTCAATGGATTCATTTATATTGAGATGAACAAACGCGAAACTAATAAACTTGATGTGTTGTTTCTTGCTTTCCCGTTTACGAAAACAGCGGTATAGTGAGAGAATAAGACCTAAAGAAGAACAAAAAAGGAAAAAGAAAAAGAAGGGTTTTCGTCCAAACTTGGAGAGCGTTTTCAAAGAAACATCAGCTTAGTGTTTCGGAATAAATCTCCTGCAAGGAGCACCTGCAAATGTAATTAGCGAATGAGAACTTTGAAAATAGTTTTTTTTTTTTTCTCATTTCATCAAAGATTTCTCGCTTTTCTTGGAATGAATATATCACTGAGGCCAATTGATTACCACAGTCAAAACTGATAAAATGCATAACGAAAACAGTGAAACGATGATTGTCAATAATTACTATTATAAATGTAAATAAAAAAAAGTTCAGTGCATATCTCCGTAAAGTAGTCTATAGTCTTTTTATGCTTACATTAGTGTGGTATTAGGTCAGGTGTTTAAAACGTGATATTAACTGCATACGGACAAAAATGAAACGGTATACAAAAATAGAAAGGGATGTAATCAAGGATGTGTTTTCTCACCTGATTCATTCAACCTACGTATACAGAAGGTAGCGACGGATATGGTGGGAAAAGGGACAAAGTATAAAAATATATGATCAGCGTTAACAACTTCCTGTTTAGCGCGAGTTTTCGAATAATGTAAAGATATTAGAATAATCAAGAACTTATACTGGCAGCAAACAGCATGCATGCGCATAGAGAACAAGTTCGGCGGATATACAAAAATAAAAAGGGGCGTAAGGCAAGGATGCGTCTTCTCACCGGACATATTCAACCTATACAACGAGGTGATTCTGGGAAAATTGGAAATCATACTGGGATTCAGCATTGGCGGTCACAATCTTGCCAACAGAAGATACGTAGATGACATAGTACTGATAGCAAACACGGAAAAGATATTACAAAATCTCTTACAGGAGAGTGTGAAGAATGGACTAAGCATAAACTACAAGAAAACAGAATGTATGGTCATCAGCAAAAGGATGAGTCTGAAATGCGATTTGCTGGTTGGGAACACCTGAATCCTGCAGACGCGGAAGTTTAAATATCTGGGAAGACTTCTGACAGAGGGAGGTAAATGCGACACTGAGATCCATAGACATATTGGGATGGCGAAGGACGCATTCCAAAAGCTGGGCAGAGTATTGAGTAACTGGAGGAATTTTTTTGGTAACGAAGAAAAGAATACTGAGCTTTTACGTGACATCTGCCCTTCTTTACAGCAGTGAATGTTGGACGGTCAACTCATTTACGAAGAGACTCGTGGCGACGCAGATGTTCTACAGGAGGATGCTAAGGATATCATGGAACGAGCGTGGGAATAACGATGAGGTCTTAAAGAGGATGCAAACAAGGAGAAGGCTTATACTTAACATCAGGAAGAAGCAGCTGAAGTTTCTGGGAGACATGAGAAAGGAAGGCCTGGAGTATCTGATAATCACAGGTCGAATAGAAGGAAAGAGAGACAAGGGAAAACAATGCATTACATACATAGCGTCTTAAGCAAGTGGATGACAGAACGTGGTCTGCGGGGTTGGCAAAAGGAAGGAACTAGATGAGAGCTGCAAGGGTTAGAAGGAGGTGGAGAGCCATGATTGCCTACGTCCTGAAAAGACACTGCACATAGAAAGAAAAAAATACAGTGAGGTGATTCTGAGAGAATTAGAAGTCCTAACATGATTCCTTATGGACGGCTAAAAATTTAACATATACAATATGAATATATTGTGCTGATAGATAATACAGAAAGGAAACTAAAACAACCCCACCTGAAGGTTGTGAAGCAAAGCGAGAAACATCAACTGGAAGATGATAGAATGCATGGTCCATAGCAAAGGAAATAGAACAACATCCAAATGGCTAAATGTAGATAGCCCTATGAAACAACTGTCTAATAGGGCTGCTAGTCATTCCCTATTGCAGATGTTTGCTCAGGCGCATTTGTGTTTATTCAACACCCACAGAGCCCACCTGTGTTTTATATTGCAACTATGCTGAGCAGACCTTAGTTTATGGAAAAGACCGTGTTATCTAGCGTAATCAACAATTTCAACAAGACCGGCACGCTCAAGCCCTCGGCCACAAAGATGTGACTACGTGCTAGCATAACTATCGACGGTACCCAAGTATTCCGTCTACCCAATTTGGTTATCCGTGATATGGTTTTCAGACACTTTCCAAAGGTGCCGCACGCTGGGATTGACAGTTCCAGTCCGATAACATCAGGAAGTCTCATTGACAAATCAACTATGGTGAGAATCGAACCCGGGTCTCATGATCAGATTTCTTAACGTTCTATCCACTGACCATACGTGCCTATATAACAAATACGACAAAGTAAATATGTTGATATTGTTTTAATAGAGGACGGGAAGTGCGACACCGAAATCAGAAGGTGTATTTGTACATAAAAAGATGCCTAAGCTAAGCAATGTATTAGGAAACAGGATAATTCCGTTAAAAAAAACAAAGAAAAGATTATTGAATTATTAGGTAATACCAGTTAACCAATACGTCAGTGAATGCTGGACAATCTCTTCACAGAGCTAGAAGAGACTTGAAGCTCAATAAATGTAGTTCTACAGGAGAATGATGAGAATATCATAGAAGAAACATATGAGCAACCACAAAGTTTTAGAGAAAATGGAAATAAAGCTGGCCCTTATATGTAATATCACGAAGAGACAGCTGAAATTTCTAGACACATAATGAAGAAGGCTTGAAAAATAGGACACACACAAGACACATTGAAGGCGAAACGGAAACATGAAACAACTAGTGAGATACCAAACCATCTTGAGTAAATAAATGACTGAACAAAATTTAGGATATTTATCAAAAATCAGCAAGGAGAATACCGTCACTTACGTGCTATTACCCTCGGAAAAGGTAAGATTCCATTTCTTCTCCCCCCCAGGTATAGGCAAAATAGCAGAACTGACTTGTTAGCAGACAGTCTAGGAGAAGCAAACTCTGAATTCAAATCGGATCGCACTATGTTAAAAGTGTGTTTACATGCGACTGGGGACCGCTTGTTAATCCAAATTGTCACTGTAACTGCTACTATTAGCAGGTCCACGGATATGGCATTAAAAGGATCCCAATTTTCTATAGAGAACGAAGGAACTCACTCACAAAGGACAGGCCATTGTGGATAACCATGATAGCCCACGCCCTAAAGGGGCACGGCACATAGCAAAATTATGAAAGGAAAAGGAGCTAATTTTCTGGATTATAGAAAGAAGACACCTATCTAATATAAAGACACAGATATCGCTGGAAATAGATGATATCTCTCAGATAAAATATTTTTGATAGGGCCAGTTAACAGCCACAAACCGCGAGTCCTGTTTTAGACTCAGCCATCGCAAAACGGAAAGAGAATGATGGCGACTTTTAGGGGTTTTATGCACGCAAATTAACGAATTCGTAATTAACTAGATAACGAGAAAATTCTCCCTCCTAATCTTTCAGTGAGAATTATGTTTTATGAGACATTTCCAAGACATCGTATCTGATTAGCTAAAAAAATCGAAAGAGTGTTTGCCAACCAATGAGAGAGAAAATGGGTGAAAGAGAAACTTACAAATCTTTTTACACACAGGCTTCATTTCGTGTGTGCGCCATGAGGCAAAAGTTTTTCAAATTTACTTATATGCTTTTACTGGATACACATATTGTTACATAAAGATCGCAATGAGGAACAAAATCTCTACAAAGCTGATAATTTAAAAATTTAGCCCTGGTGAAAACATTAGTCTTATAGCAATGTATAGGAAAAATAAATAATTATGTACTATTCTACTGCGAATAATAATAATAATAATAATAATAATAATAATAATAATAATAATAATAATAATAAAGATACAAAAAATTGTTCTGACAAGTACAGTCCACACTTTAAGAAGGGCTTTATCTATGTAATTTTTATTTTATTTTATTTTTTTTATTTTTTTATGTTTTTTTGTCAGTGAAAAGTGTCATGATGCCATTTCTAACATTAGGTCTCTGGGTGGGACCCGGAAAGAAAAGTGTAAACGCCAGAAAGCAAAGAAAATAAAAATAATAATAATAATAACTGTAAGAAATTGGTATGGAAATCTCCCAGACCCGGTTACGGAAATTAGACCTGTAGAAATGTTGTGGGACTTTACAACACACACAGGCAAAACAATCAAAGCTAATCGCCCTGACATTGTGATTGGAGAATAAATGTGCCTTCTTATTGACATGGCAGTCCCTACAGACCGAAATGTATCAGAAGATTTTCAAAAGACTCTCAAAATACAAAACCCTTGAAATCGACATCTGAAAATGTGGCGGATGAGGACATTAACAATTCTAGTTGTAGTCCACGGATTGATTGAAAAAGATTCCAATAGACGCATTGAAAGAATCCCTGGTAGCCCATACGTTAAAGAAATACATAGAAATTGTCCTCACAAGTACAGACCACGCTTTACGAAGGGTTTTATCTGTGTAAAATATATGTGATTTTTTTTTTAAAAACTGCTCATTGGAAAAAGTCATGATACTATTTCTGACCTTAGGTCTCTGGTCGGGACCCGGAAAGAAATGAATAAACACCACAAAACAAAGGGAATAAAACAATAACAACAACAATAATAATAATAATAATAATAATAATAATAATAATAATAATAATAATTAAATCCCTATTGTTGCAAATAGAATCATTGTAATTTAAATCTATTAAATGTGTTAAAATATACATGTGTTTTATTGGGGAAGCAATGTGGGATACATTAATCTTTTCAGTACCATAGATTTGCTTCTCTGTTTACTGAGCGGAATCATTTTGGAGTGTCGTCTATGGTCACACACACTGTGCATCTCTCCTCATCAACATGTTTATTGGAGAAGAGTCATAGTCAGGTTGTTGGGAGTGGTGAAATTTTATTTTTTTTTAATTTGAAGGCTGAGTCTAATACTCGCTCCTCAACAGCAAAGTTATTATCTGCTTTTAGCAAAATCTGTTACCATATCACGGCTAATTGGCTGCGCTGCATGTGTACGTTATGCCCTCATTACCTGGGGTGTCAAATACATTGGATTTCGTATATTGATATCACAGCGCCATTTGTTGGCTTGCTTCTTCTTGTGTCTTTCCCTGCTCTCTCCATTTTTTTTCTACCCCACCCTATCTCCCCTTCCCTCACTCTGGTTCTCTCTCCCCCTTCCCTCCCTCTATTTCTCCCTCACTCTTTCCTTCTTATCCCCTCTCTGCTTTTCTCTCTCTCCCTTCATATTTCCCCTCTTAGCCTTTCTCACTTCCCCCTATTTTCTTCCCCCCTCTCTCTCCATGTCTTTGCAATTAACACTTTCACTGCTACTCATTTGCCTAGTGCTGCCCGCATCCGGCCAGCCATTTTTAAAGAAAATGCCAAATTTCAACCTACATATTTTATTACACAGAAAACAGGCACCAGTGTGTTTTACAGCATTCCATTTTCATGGATATACCTGGGAATGACTTACCAGATCAGTAATGGGTATACACATGATATCTTTTGAAGCATTGTCCTTTGTGGTTTTACAATAGATGGCGCAAAGGCACACTCATACCAGCGGTATGCAAAAAACGTAGGTTTCCGTATTTAGCCAGCTGGAGCAAGATAAGAAAAACGAAGATCTCCGTAGCAGCGGAAGTGTTAAGAACACATCAACATACCCGTGGGTATTCTCCGACCACATCGTTAAATACCTGAGTTAAACAAATTAATCAATCATCGTAATAACTCTCATGCGTATGAATGCAAATCATTATTTGAAGAAGGAGTCGAGCAATGCTCGTCAAATCGGATCCGCAACATGTATCGGCAATACACCCGACCCGTCATAAAAGGCGGACCGAGTAGTCCTGACCATTCGCGAGTCCAAGGGGCCCACTTTCACGAACCCCGAGTCAATGCGATTTATCATTCCTTCAGCTGCATTGTTTACGCTTCACCGGGGCTACATACAGTTTTAAATGCAGAATTTTTCTTCTTCTAGACCGTTTGCCACGCTAGTCTATAAAACCCAGTTTGTTCTACTATTTACCCATAGGTTGGGTGGGAGGAGATTTGGATACATACGTTTCCCAAGGGTATTAGCACATAAGCGAATGGAATAAAATCGATTGGAATTCGAACTCGGCTCTCCTCAATCTATTATTTTACCCTGCCTCCAATTCTTGGTGGCTACATGGGTCGAGTGTCAGGATAAAAAGACAGATGAAGTTGTGGCTAGCGGTTTCAATCTGTCAACCATTCATTCTATATTCCTGAAGCAAAAAGACGAATAAATAAATCCATATGCTAAACGCTTTCCTCTCATATACATTTCTTGTAAATATTATACTTAAATAAATTATAAGTATTTTAAAATGGGTGATAATTTTCAATCAACCTGTCGAAAGTGAAATCTCAAATTAAATTATTTCACGGAATAAAAATGAAGTTATTCACTAAGTTTTTTACAAGCTTGGCAACAGACAAAATACACGGGGAATATAGAAACTAAAGCTGTTGCAAGCTAATATTACGAATAAGTTTCACCATCAACCTCCCAGCATCTCTTATAAAAGTCTAGTACCTCTGAGTAAATGTCAAGAAATATTTCAACTTGCTACAACAATCAATTTAAAGTTGCATATTTAGGTGTGACAGGCACTTTTGTGGCGGAGGCTTTGAATATACTTACGAGAAACTCTGAACAGCTAGGATGGAGAGCGTGACAATAACTGAAGAGCGACAAGTCTCCCAAAATAGAACATCACAAGAGAGGAAATATTGGTAATCAAAACCTTGTAAAATCAAAATCAGTTGATATTCCTGGGATGAGGTATAGTAAATGTTTACACCGTTCAGACTGTTGTTCTCCTCTTGATTTCCATCATCACGACGTTTCGGTCGTTGTATACTCCAACATTCTTCAGGTGAAATACCTGGGGGTTTCCAACCGAAACCTTGATTTAGTCCATGGAGGTACATTGTTCTAATTCCACGTGTCATGCTTTTTTCTGGATATTTCAGTTTCAGTTATCTCAAGTTTCCAAGATTTTCTTGCCTCTGCTGTGGCAAGATATTGAACTCACAGCTATTTCGGTCAAGCCAATTTTAGGATTATTTCAAACAATCTTCTGAAAAAAAGACCTATGTAATAGTGAGCCTGTTGGAATTCTTAGAAAATTTGGCAATTCTAGTTACGGAAGAGAGCAGAAGTTAGAAAATTTCAAAAAGATTGCGAAGATGGACAGTGAAAGGAAGATGACATATATCTCAAACGAGAACAAAAATCACTTCATATTGAATGAATGTAATCAATTGAGTCAATATGACACATACATTAAATTTCCAGAAAATTCACAGGGAAGGTATGACATATTGGAGGTTTTCAGAATAGATGATTTTGATGCTTTCCCTTAGGAGGCGTTTTGAGTAATGATCATGACGGTTTGCAAAATTATATTATAAGGTATGGGCGTCTACATGTTTGATTATCAAAGTCTATCAATATCAGAGCTTGAGTATCAAAGTCTATCAATATAAGAGCTGGGAAATAAGATAAAAACAATAGAATATACTATCAAATGTGAATACTTTAACAAGTGTTCTAATTAATATATTAGAAATTAATAAGATTGAAAAGTACGGGTGCAAAAATGAATTAATAATACCGTGGTGCTTTCAGTGCATCTGAAGACCTTCAAAGTTAACCTGACATATTTATTGTGCGGTCGCGTGGAATTTACAGTCACAAAACCATTGGAAAACTTTTCACAATGGCATTTTGTTGCCTCTGATGACTTTTTTTTCCTAACAATGAATATAATGAAATTTATTTAATGGAATTAAATTTATATATAAAATTCTGTAACTTCCGTTTGTGCGAACGTCCATCTATCATACACTCTAATTTAGCTATACGTAGATCAATCGAAACCAAATTTTGAGGAAGAGAAGTGTAAAGCGGTAAATACAGTTGATTTTGCTAGGGTGCTTAGCCTAGTACAATAAATGTTCCTTCATTTTTCTGGAAAAATAAAAAAATAAATATTATTTAACATAGAAAAGACCCACACTATTAAACAAAACAGTTTAATGATTAAAATAACAAATACTTACTTTTTGTAATATTGTTGTATTTTTTTGTTTTGCTTATATTTTCTTTAAATTTTTATTTATACAAGAATCAAGTTACCAATTCGCCCTGCGTTTGCGAGAACTAAAAAAAAAATCACAAGGCAAAACGCTTCAAAAAGTTAAAATTTGAACCCAAAAAGAAATATTTAAGCACGACAAGCTGTATGTTGCATGCTCAAGAGTAAGAAATCATAAGAATCTTTTCTTTGCTCTTAAAAAGGAAACAATAGACATTTGAAAAAATATAGCTTAACATGAAGCATAAAATTAAATTAAATTAAAGAAATTATCAAACCGCGAAGTAGGGTTTTTCTCAGCGTATTTTTCCAAAGAAATCAGCTTATTCACATGTTATCGACTGTTTAACGAAATTGAACGAAACGTGGAGTTTGTAAATCTTGACAAAAATGTTACCGATACTGTGTGTATTTCAACACATGTCAGCGTTATGGAAAACAAATCTTGTACGTAAATTCAGAAGAAAAAAACAAAAAAACCCCAAAAAAACAGCAGAAATACATTAGGCAAATAATGAAGAAAGAAGGGGGAAATTTTAACACATCCGCGTGTTACAAAAATTCTAGTTAAAGGAAAGGTCTAACTTTACTAGAAAGGGCGATAACGGTTAATGGACGGGCTAACAGTCGAACTCTCTGCCTTCGAGCGGAAAGGAACCCGGACGAGGCTCCGCCGAAGGGCAGAGTCTCGTTCGGGGTGTTTGACTGCCCCTGAACCCGTTTATGCGGGTTCAAAGAGGGAATATTTTTGGCCGAGCCTACGGGCTCGGAAATCCCACGTTAAGCTCGGCCTTGTGCCATATGTAACCCTCGTGGAGGGCGGCTAAATACTACAAGTGTATTGTACTGAAATACTGTTATATAAATTTAAAAACACACAAAAAGTAAACTAGTATTACGTTTAATTTCATAAAGTCTAGGTACCATAGTGAAGAGTTCATCGGATGAATTAGCATGAAAGTATTTAATGAAAAGGCATAGGGAAGCTACATTACGGAGGTGAAAAAGGGATTGAACCTTTGACGAAGAACACTAACTCAGTACCAATAATATTGCTAATTATTCTTTGGATTTTATCAAGAATCTCTAAACATGCATCAGGAGCACCAGTCCATATATGGCAGCCATATTTAAGGCATGAACAAGTAGAAGACACATAAATATCTAAGTTATCTTCACGAGAGAAAAAATATCTAGCACAATACTGTGTACCAACTTTATTAGGAGACATAGAAACAGATTTTGTATAATCATATGCAGTTGTACTGTTCCGATTTATTTTTTAATGGCCACGTTTTGTGCATATTTGAGTTCATGTAGCTGCTATTCAATTATTAACTCAAGATGTTCTATCTTTCTATTACAAAACTGATCATAAACTTTAAGTCAGAGGTTTGGGGTCACTATCTGGGTGTTGAAGAATCGCTTTTTGAAAAATAATTTTCTAGCTCACTTCAATGACTTTCTCTTCAATAATTATAACGTAATTAAAACTTCGTAAGGCTTCGTTAAAATGTTAGCTTCTTTTGTGTAATCTACTTTGCTGGTTATTATCAACTTATAACTAGCGGAAATTTGAATTTTACATAATTATGCTTCTAACATTTAATTGAATAATAGGGCATATTGTGACTTTGTACTGTTTTATTTTTAACCCATGTAATTTAAACATTTCTGAGGTCATCTTCAGGGGTAAATTCCAATGATACACGTGCTATTGTAACTGCGATAAAATCTGAATTCGGTTGTCAAACTTAATTTGGAAGCGAACACACTCTGTTATAGTTATTTGGGAATTTTTAAATGTATCCGTTGTAGTAATGAATTGTATTGCAAACAAGCGTTTAAATATAAAGGATCTGAGCGGAAATTGGTAAAAATGTAAACTGAATTTAGTATATAAAAGTTATATGCACTTTAATGGGTCGTTGCTATATTAATAATAATTTTTCCTTGATTGTTGTAAGAAACAGATTAGACCACTGGAAAGGATCAGCATAAAAATAAGAAAGCATAATATGTCTGTCTTATTCAATAAAACATGTTTCATTGAAGATACGCTGCCTATATACACACATGCATATATATATATATATATATATATATATATATATATATATATGTATATATATATATATATATATATATATATATATATATATATATATATATATGTATATATATATATATATATATACAGGTTTGTCTGTGTATATATATATATATAGAGAGAGAGAGATTCAAAGTGTGCTATATTTATGGGATAAAGTGCTTAATATCACATATAGAGCGTATGTAAATATAAATATAAAAGTGAACATAGCATCCAGCATGAAACACACACACACACACACACACACACACATATATATATATATATATATATATATATATATATATATATATATATATATATATATATATATATAATTTATTTTCTACAATTTGCTTTCGTCTTGTTTCACATGTATTTACATCGCCGGGTTTCTTTTTTTAAATGGCAACCATTTTGTCTATAAAAATTTCTCGGACATTCATGCCTGTAAATGTTGTTTAATACTGTTTATTATAAACAGAGCATTTACTTAAATATTTGTATCTATAAAAAGAATGTATAAACATATATATATATATATATATATATATATATATATATATATATATATATATATATGTGTGTGTGTGTGTGTGTGTGTGTGTGTATGTGTGTGGGGGGTGTATACATATGGTTCAATTGTGTTCCTTATAATGTGGTCGTGTATTATATTCTTTATATTTACTGGCATTATTATATATTATAATTATCTGTTAAATATTCGTAAAATATTTTGATAGAATGCACTGCAATATACAGTATAAACTGACTGCATAGGGTGAAGTGCCAAATGATTTTTTACACCGCAGAAAATACTTTTTTTACTGAACATTTATTAACTATACAAGAATAAATTATTTTCGATATGAAAAATGGAAATATTTCTTTTACTGAAGGTTTGTTAACTAAAATATATGTAATAAGTACCATTTATTTGTTAGAAAATATGTCCAATATAATAGGCAGTACTTCAATACCTTACCACTTTAGACCTATTAGAATTGCTTAGAAAATGGTGACTCATTATATATGAGCTATATGTAAAAATCGAAATTTTCACACAGAACGTCAGGTGTCGTAATATATATGAAGTCATCATTCTCTAGTATGTAAGGTAATCAATGTAATATTTTCCATCGTTATCGATAGCATAATTACATCTATTTGGTAAAATGCTGATAAATTTGACATTAAATTCTTTAGGTTTAGATGCACTGAGTTATTGTTGCAATCCCTTCACACTTCAATGTCAGTTTTTTCTCTTTAGTTCAATGACCGAAAATTACGGCGGTAGGTTGAAAAAATGTTAGTTTAGTCAGTGGATCAAGTACAAATAACCATATTTAGTGTTATATTTTCCTGAGAGAAACAGGCATTATGACATCCTCCATTATCCTGTAAGATAATACGCTTTAAGATTAACCAATCACGGGCTTTTCTTTTGCAATACCTCAACGAATTAAATATTTCGTTTTGTTTTCGCATTTCATGAAAGCATCTATCGTTTATATTACACATAAAAATAGATTAACCTTTTCAGGTGTAGTCCTGTTTTATTGAGTGATTTACTTTTCAGCTCTTGCTCACCAATATCATTTTGTTGGATATACTTGTAGAGAATAAGGAAAGAGAGTTCTGGTAGGAAAATTCTACTCGTCAATGAAGAGCAGAGAGCAAAACTTTCATTAAGCTGAAAAGCAGACAGATGATGAGTGAATCACTGACCAAGTTTAGATACATTTCCGGGTCAATGAAGGTGTTTAATGATCAAAGTATCACTTATAATGGACTGAATATTATTGAAATACGGTTTGCAGATATTCAATATTGGTTGTCCAGATTGAATGGACACTTTCAGAGAAAAATTGTTCAATCGAAACTGGACAAACTATTTTTGTTGTCATTTCCATAGACACAACGAATATGTATTACTTCGCATAAAGCGTACGAGGTCATTTGTGAATACATAGTCGCCGATATGGGTTTAATCTAATTTTAAAAGGGTAAAAAGTGTTACTAAATATAACAAACTAGATATTAAATTATCTACAAATATAGAAAAACATTAGAACGTAGAAAATAAGATATTTTACCGGAAGCACTGAAAAAGCAACCTTAACATGACTAAGTTGAAAATACAACAGAACATATTTTGCAGATTAATATTTTCCGTAAAACATATTTTTAGTAGAATTGTCTGCTTTCGAACTCGCGATTTAGTTTCATGTGCGAAGAAAAAAAAATTGATCGTGTAAAAACTTTATTATTCTTAATAACGGTAGACTTTAAGTCAACGTTGAATAGAAACTGTTTGTTTTCTCTGTACTAATGTTTTGACCTTTACTCCCGCTAAAGAATAAGTGAAGACGCATTGGATGCAAGTAGAATTGTCAAAAGCGGTAATGAGATCAACAGTAAATCAAAAGCCAGAAATTAGTTGAGCAACTTCCATCCGCCAGTCAATAATCAATGAATATGCAGATAAGAAGAAAAGACAAACGTTTAGAATGAGCAAAGAATTAGATCAAGATAATTGATTAAAGATTGATCTTGCTTTATTTCCTTGATTCTTTCTAAACAGCAGTGACCGTTCGACGTTCCATTTTTGAAATTTTGATTGGTATTTTTTAATTCCCTCTAATCAAGCCCCGTAATTAAGAGATCAATCATCGATCTATGCGATGAATGATACTATTTTCCAGAAAACAAAAATATGGGAAAAAAAGTTCGATTTTATCTTATTTGACTTTATTTGTACGGTATCTTATCTTGAAAAATCAAATAAAAAAAAAATTATATATATGGAATAAAATTATGCAGTTTACACAACACCTAAAGCGTGGATTATTTTTTCGTGTGTGAAGTTACATTTTTCATTACATTTCGGCAGAAGTACAGATGCGCAAAGATGGCCGGGGAGTAAATAGATGAAAAGTTCCGAAGTAAAAATAAAAATAAATAAACAAAAAAATGAGAAAATGAATTCATAGAAACAATATACAATTATTTTTAAAAAAATAGATCGAAGACAGTACTGGGCATGACGATAAACTGCATCATGCATCAAGGCCGCTGGTGGGGAGGTTTTCAAGAGCTTGAAACCACCTCTTAATGCTGATGTTCCCATGCAGTCCCGTACTGCTAGCACTTGTTAGGGCGTCAACTATGGTCAAATAGTTAACCTCCAAACTGTTTTGAAAACACTATGAAACAGATTGAAGTATTTGAATGTAATTGTAAAAAGATATATTTTAAATAGCGAGTATGTGGCCTACACACATATATATATCGTCACAACAATTAATGCACATACCTACAGTTTTGTGAATTAGAAAAATCGGTTTTACTAAATCTGTTTGGACCAGATGTGGAATAGAATCATGCCACGTGACAAATGAAGAAGAACAATGGTCATTCCGGATGTCTGCAGCAGACCGGTGGGTTTACGTGCTGTCAGATTAGGAACAGGTGTATAAATTCTGATAGAATATGAAAAGGTCCACTACAAGAATATGGCGAACTCAAGTTGAACCACCAGAAGATGTAAAGAAAAGAAACAAGATGTATATATATATATATATATATATATATATATATATATATATATATATATATACAAACAGGTATATGTATTAAACTATAAAATTTACAATGGACATAGACATTAACATTTGTATTTGTGCATGAACGTAAACAGTTTGTATTTTGGGGAATGTTCGTACGTACGCGTATGTGTGTATAATCTCCATGGCGTCTCCCACAAATGGGAAGACGTAATCTTTTGCAAGAACTTACATGGTAGATGTGTTTGCTGACAAATGAAAAAGAGAACGAAGCCATAAATCGCCCAGTATTTATAGTATAGGGAAGGCGTCTCCTAGTAAACAATTTGGACAATTAAAGAGGAGTTAACTCCGACAAGGCCTATTTTGGTTTCAAAAATTTCGATAAAGAAATATAACTCGCGTTTAACTGAATACGTTTCGAAGGAACAGTTGCAACACATGTTCGTAATTTATTCCCCGATGCATTTCTCATGGTACAACTGAAATTTTGACGTCCCTCTCTCTCTCACACACACACATACACACACACACATACACACACACACACACACTCTCTCTCTCTCTATTTCTATCTCTCTTTCTATATGTCTGTATGAACGAGTGGTTTAAGAACATACCTTGATTATTAAGCACGCGGTAGTCGAATGGTCAAAGTACGCCGGATCAGATGACAGTTTCTCGTGCAAAGGAGGCATTCGAATCCTGCCGGAGGCCACGTCTTGAGTTATCTTTTTTTTTTTTTTCAAATACGCATATTTAGAAAAAAATAAACACAGTTTATAAAATGAAACGTCCACACAAATACGGCTATTCACTAAAAACAAGGTTTGGAATTATATGAAATTGTCGGATTTAAAAAATAAAACCCAAGAATTATTTATAAATTTGCTTTGTTTACTCGGGTTATATCAAGTTTTTATGATTTTATATTTTAATTGGTACACATAGTGAACGACTCTCTGCTGGTCATGATCAACAGAAAGAAAGAATCTACGATTTAGTGGCGGGCTAAAGTAACTAACCTCTTGTGTTATGGTTAGCCAAAGATAACGTAAGGATATAAGTATACCAAGTAGGTTACTAATTTTAACCCCTCCAGAAATATGTTTAACAATGTATATTGCAACCGCTCACTAAATATGCTTGATTTGTAACTAGTTCAATGTAAGCCTCCTCCATTATTATTTTAACCTTTTTTGATCTTATTCTTTTATTATTTTTTTATTTTCTCTTATTTAATAGTTATTTTTTAACTTATTTTTCCTGTTTTAATTTTTCTGTAACTCTGTTTATTTATTCAATGTGTTAATTTTTTTCTGTAATACCCGCCTGACTTTATTTTCTTTGTTTATTTAATATTTCTACGTGTTATTTCGTTCTTTGTTTTTCTTCTTAAATATCTGTTAAATATTCTGTGTTTTTATTGGTTATATCTTCTGTGTGCATATTTTTTCTAATTTTTCATGTTATTTTTTCTAATCTGTGCGTTTTTTTCTTACTTTTATTTTTCTTGTTTCGTTTGTTTTTGTTTAACGTCGGTCATTTTGTATTTTAAAATTTGTTATTTTTACGTATTTCTTTTTAGTATTTTTTTATCATTTCTTACTATTTTTACCGCTGTATTTTTTAAAAATACTTTGTTGTTGTTAAACGTCTAAGACTGTTTTCTTTTGTATAATATTTCTTTTGAGTTTTCGCTCGTGTAATTTTTTTCGTGTGGATTTCGTGATTTTTGTTTAAAGGAAATTTCGGATCTGTCTTAGTTTCGTCTTCATTGTATATTTAATTTTTTGTTTTTGTTCCCCTTTTAAACTGTAACGTTTTTTTCTCGTCTGACTCATACGTAAGTAACCCTATTTACATGTTCAAATGTGTTTGTGTTTTCATTTTGTTTTGTTGAGGGAAATTGTGATTTATCTCTATTTATTCCCTCATTTTTGTTTAACTGTATTTGTAATTATCTGTTTTCCTTTTATGTAAAAGAAAACAAAGAAACAACCGAAATAACCCCTTGTTTGTTCATCAAAAGAAAAAAAATCTTTTCGGAAACAAAGAAGTAAAGGCCATGCCGATAAGCAATATGAAAATAACCAAGAAGTCACTGTAGAGGAAGATGAAATAGTATCAAATAAAAAGATCGACGCCTAAATGCCTGGATGATTTCGGCCGAAATGAAGATTCCAGCAAAATATGGTGGTTAGAAAAAAGCAAGGTTTGGTGAAAATCAAGTATTTAGAAAAAAATATGCTGGCCGACGACGACCATAATTTACCAAAACAGAGCAAGGAAGCTGACGACAACAACAACAAAGACGAAAATGTACCGGGCAGAGAGACAGCCGCTTGCTAGACTTCTCAGACAAAATGCAAAATCAACATCACGGATTTCCTGGAGAAAGTCAAGTGCTACGTACATCCTGTCACAGAAGCTGGGCTCGTGACCAATCCCGATGAAGTATATAAACTTGAAAGAAGAATTATATCAGTCGCTGGCGTCGACAAGCGTTCGTGCAAAATTTGTTGCTGCCGAAGCAGTCGAGACTTCATCACTGAAGATCTAATTTTGAGGAAAGAATATCAGGTCAGGCGCAGGAGCCTAACTTTATTATAAGAGGTTACTCCTCAGATTGTTGGGGAGCACATGGCCGCTTACCTGTGCAAATTTGAGCAGATGTTCCGTACTTTCTCTGACGATCTGACCAGGGGATGGCGCCTCGAGATATTGATTAATCATATGGCTTTCGTCTCCATCCCCTACTTCCTAGATGTAGAGGACTAGAAATGATAATAATTGTCACAGGCCGTAGACCAACACAGTGGAAGTGCGGAGAGACTGGCCACTTTTCCCCTTCCTGCCTAGAGAAGAAGAATTCTGGAGATCTGACCCACACCTACTTAAACCTCACTTTGATTGAGTCTGTTATTTCCGTCTCACCTGTAATGTGCATGCCAGCGCCCAGGACCGGTACCGTGAAACCTCTGGTTGGGTATGTCTCTCAGACCCCATTTCCCGAAAAGCCGTTTCTCGCCGCTTGTTCGGTTGCAACGAAGGAACAAGGAGAATTGCAGGTCGTTGGTAGCACCAAAAGAAAATCCCATTTAATTACAATTAAGCTGCTTAGATGTAACCGTGAAATCTATGCTAACGGTTTCTTTTCTCGCATCTCTGGCTTGTAGAACTCCCTCTTCCCCATTCCTCATTCTGTCCTTGTGCCACATTTTGTATTATCAGATAAATAATGTCACTATGGTACATAAACTTCATGAATTTAAGCGCAGTTCGTGACAGGCTTCAAGTTCGCATCAAATTATAATTAAGCTGTTTAGATGTAACCGTGAAATCTATGCTAACAGTTTCTTTTCTCGCATTTGTCGCTTGTGGAACTCCCTTTCGGTTCCATGCTTTCCAACTAACTTTAATCTTCAAAAATATAAATTCAATTTCAATCCCTACTGTCTTCCTGATTAGTCTCTTTTCTGTTCCTAATTCTTTCACACCCTGTAACCCGTAATGGCTTAGTGTCTTTACTGCCTCGATTGAGGTGACACCGATTTTAAAAAAAAGTGTATTGTCGTGACCAAACGTTACATGTTGCATATCATGCACGTTGTATGAGTGCTCATAGAACAAATATATGAACAGAATTTATAAATTGAAATATGGGTATATCCAGGGAAATTTGGCATGTATGTTTGTCATACATATTCAAGCAGAAAGGACAAGAAGATATAATTGGACGTATGAACATACGTGACAAAGATGACACTCCAGTGATGAGAGATCCAGGGGGAAAAGTAAAATAATTATTAGACAACTTAGTCGAGGAGATAGGAAAGAAGGAAAACTAATTATTAATTGATAGATGACAGAATATGTTTGTTTGAAAAAGTTGCAAGTTGCATATCATGGAGGTCAAAGTAAAATACTTGTTGAAATTTAAGTAACTGGTGGAATAGAAACATACAAGGTCTAGTGTAATGGTTCTCAACCGGTTCACAGTAAGGTGGCCTGAATTATAACCAGTTGTAGCCCCAAGTTAACAGAAGTGTAATTTATTAATTATTTTTTAAAAAACTTGAAAATCCTAGTACATGGTTTCCATCTCTAAATCAAATCTTTTTCATTTGATATTTTAAATAGGATGCTAATTTCTTTAATCGTTGCATTATCTTTTGACCTTGGCCTTATCAACGATTTTAAATTAGTCATTATCAGTCTGTGCAAAAACTAAAATTACAGAATTTTCATGAGTCGATTTCAATGAAAACTCTACCGCTTAAATATATGGCGTAATGTCTTCCAAATAAATTCTTATTTCAGGAAAATTCTTAATTATTTTCAAATGTTATAACTTATCTATCTATTTAGATAGAGAGATATCAGCCGAGTGGTTAGAACGTTCGCTTTATGAGCATGATACCTGAGTTCTAATCTGACCATGGTCAATTAGGAAAGAGACTTCCTGATTTTATCGGTCAAGATTTGGGGGCGGGTGATCCCAGCTTGCGGCACCTTTGGAAAGTGGCTGAAAAACATGAGTGTGAATGAAATTGAGAACACTTGGGGCCGTCGATAGCCACAAGTCATTGTGAGCGAGGGTTTGGTTGTGCTAGTTTTTGTCAGATTTTGAAATAGCTAATGTTATGTAGAATAAATAATAGTTAGTCCTAGATTTCAAGCCACTATACACTACGTGCCAAATTATTATCGATATAAAGTTTTTTTCTAATATTTCAAAAACCGTCCAATCAATTCACACAAAAGTTTCACACAATGCTGGCAACACTGACCTGCGCAACCTCTGAAATCTTCCTACTGATCTGCATAATCTAAATAAACTGGCGCCATATTTGTTATCAGCACGATGATTTGACCGTGCCAAATTATTAGAAATGTGTAAGAATTTACTGAAAAGATGGGCCGTAAAAAGCCGTTTAAGTGATGCTGAAAAATAAAACTATCACCTCGGATCTCTCAAAAGGTAAATCTACCCTAGAAATTTCTAAAAAGATAGGGAGGGGACATCAAACAGTGAAAAAGTTCACCGCCGACCCTACACAAGTACGCAAAAGTGCAGATAAAGGCAAGCCGAGGGTTATTTCACATCGTCTTCTGTCACGACTTAAACGAGAGGCCACGAAGAACCCTGGACTTACCAGTCAAGAGCTTTTCAGTCGCATTGGTGATCCTACTGTGTCTAAAAGTACTCGGTATCGGTATCTGAGGGAAATAGCAACAACAGTCAAACCTGTATCGAAGCCTCCGTTGACAAGAAATCACATTCAAAATCGATTGAAATGGGCCGAGGACAATATGAAGATTGACTTCTCTAAAGTTTTGTTCACAGACGAAATTCGAGCAACACTTGATTGGCCAGATAGATGGTGCAAGGGCTGGGTAATGAACGGATAGAATCGCCATCATCGTTTGAGACGCCAACAGGGCAGTGGAGGCATAATGATCTAGGGTCGGTATTATTGGAAAAACATTAGTGGGCCCATGGAGAGTACCAGATAGTGTCAAAATGACTGCTGATGCATACATAGCATTTACGAAGGAGCATCTTGAACCGTGGATGAAAAGGCAAAGACTTGTCTTCAGAAGGGCAATTGTTTTTATGCAAGATAATGGTCCATCACATGCCGCTCAAAAGACTACTGAATATTTGAAACAGTTAGGCTTCAATGGATCTCGAAAAATGAAGTGGTCATCAAATTCTCCGGATTTGAACCCAATCGAAAACCTTTGGAGCATCATGAAGCGAAGACTGTACGCCAACGCACGACAATTCAGGAGCAACACTGAGTTGTGGGAAGCAATTCTTAACATATCTCACGGCATTACAGCATATGACATCCTACAATTACCAAATTCTATGGGTCGTTGACTTCTTCAAGTAATTTCAAAACAGGGAAAGCACATTCCCTATTAATTTGTTTAAAACTCTGCCTTTGTTTGCATCTGTTATTATTTGTTTGATTATCTTATTTATTAGGTTCTTTTGATCATAAACCTTCACATGCAGCATTAATAAACGTTTTGTTTGCTCAATTCTGGGAATTTTATTAAACCTTTCTAATAATTTGGCACGATCAAATCACTGTGCTGAAAACAAATATGGCACCAGTTTGTTTACTTTATGCAGATTAGTACAAAAAATTCAGTGATTTTGCAGGTCAGTGCTACCAATATTGTGGGAAAATTTTGTGTGAATTGATTGAACGGTTTTTGAAATAGTAGAAAAAAGTTATCTCGATAATAATTTGGCACGAAGCGTATTTGTAGTGTTTGGGCAAATACTATATTGAAGGATGCAACTGTTCTTCCTTACCAATGGAATCCAAAAGGAATGAGAGCGGTTCACCTGACTTCCATGGTGGATATTGTCTATAAAGGTCTGCACTTTTAGGTACCTTCTTAGAAGTTTATCTGTGGAAAGATTATCGATGGAAATCGGAGTAAAATTTGTTAAAAAAAAGCTTGCGATGTTTCATCTGTTGGGTTGTAGCTGTCGGGTGGAAAATAATTAATCACCTTTTGAATTTTATCGATTTTGGAAAAAAAGGATTGCGGTTCTCAAGTCCAGATCTGTCAGCAGTACCACCCCCCATTTTCGTCTGTATATTCATTTATCATTATTACTATTAGCATTTAAGAGAAGTGCGCGATTTAATATAAGAAAAAGTAAAGAAAAAAAAACTGTCTATGTTCAAAGATATTTCGACGGTTTGTGTGTATTCTTTAAGTTCTATTCAAAAACATTTTCAAGTATAAAAATATATAAATTTTCAAAAAAGTATGTCTTTGTACAAAAAATGTTTGTCTCGTGATGAGAAAAAAGGCCTGTTCTTGTAATGAACGCGCCAAAAGGAATTAAACACCGCCATCGTGAAATCATGCAACTGAAGAGTGCTTAATAAGATGATGATCTTGTTCATCTCGGAACTTTCAGTTAGTTGATTAGTTGCTCAGAGGAATGAATCAAGCAGTTTAGTATAAATCTTTTGAAATTCTCTTGTCATTCTGTTCAACTACAAACTTCCAGTGTGGGTGAATTAACAGAATGGCAGGAGATTTCCATAAGTTTTATACAGAGCTATTTAATTAAAACCTGTTTAATAATTAATCAACTAACGGAAAATTCCAAAATGAACTAGACCATCCTAATATTATGCACGTTTCAGTTGAATGACTTCACAATGGTGGCGTTTCATTTGTTTTGACGCGTTGCTTACCAGTACATCCGTTTACTTTTTTTTTATTACAAGACAAGCAACAGTTGTACAAAGATATATAATTTTTTGTAAATTTATATATTTTATACTTGAAAATAAAAAAAATATAACTTTAAGACAGACATATTGTTGAACATAGTGAAACACTGGATCTTTTATTTTTCTTTTCTTAAATTGCGCTCTTTTCATAAGTGTTGAAAAATATTTGAAGAGTTACGTCAATTATTATTATTATTATTATTATTATTATTATTATTATTATAATTATTACTTTTATTGATTTGATTTTTGGCGTTTACGCATTTCTTTCCGGGTCCCGCCCAGGGAACTAAGGTAAGAAATGGCATCAGGACACTTTCCACTGACAAAATAAAAAAATAAAAATAATTACATAGATAAAGCCCTTCGTAAGTTTGGGCTGTACTTGTCATAACATTTTTTTGCATCTCTTTGAGGTATGGACTTCCAGGAATACCTTCAATTAGTCTACTGAAATCTTTTCCAACCAATGCTAGAGCTCTAACTACAACAGGATTGTTGATTTTCCCATGTGCTACATATTTGAGATTTCCATTTCAAGGTCCTTGTATTTTGACAGCTTTTTGAATATCTTCAAAAATACATTGCAGTCCGTAGCGACTGCCATATAAATAAGGAGACACTTTTTTGTTTGTTTGTGGTCTTTAATAACAATATCTGGGCGGTTGGCTTTCATTGTTCTGTCATGTGAGAAAACGACATTATTTTTGCACCAACCTATTATTATTATTATTATTATTATTATTATTATTATTATTATTATTATTATTTTCCTTTTCTTTGTTTTTTTACGACCTTTCTAAAAGTTTCAACTATAGACATCAAGAGAAATTAAAATATTACATTTGAGTAAAATGCGTGATATACCCATGAATGTTTAATTCACTTTGGTGATATACTTGCAAGAAGCTTTCTATATCATTTCAAGTGCTCCATTAACAAAAGGTAATGTAAATGTTTTGAATTGCCATATTCTGCCAATTTATATCTAAAGGTCCCTGTATTAGCTTCCCATGTTTTGAGAGAGGCGTATAATTTACTATCTTCTAACTTACACCGAATTAAATTATACTTCCGGTCTGGCATTATAGATTCTTTTCATCAAATCGCTTTGAACTCCGGCAAACAGCAGATTTCGCAGGATGTTATTATCAATATCTTCCTATAGCATTTGACATTATCATTATTAATATGTATTTTCCCTTTAATTTCTGTTGTATATACATTTCCTTTCCGGATCCTAACCAGACACCGAAGATCTGAAATGGCTTCATGACATATCCCACTGATTATTTTTGTAAAAATTAATAAGATCACACGCAATTTACATTTCCATTTCGTAATATATGAGTTCGAGTACTTTTATCCGTATGTTTTAAGGCATGAGCTACCAGGAATCTATCGGACCCTTTTCCGATCAACCCCACGGCTTCAACTGCAACTGGAATTATTGCTGTACTCATATGCCACATTTTTTATATTTCCATTTCAAAATCCTTGTAATTTGATAGGTTTAGGTTATATATATATATATATATATATATATAGATAGATAGATAGATAGATAGATAGATAGATAGATATGTATTGATGCTAAAACTACAACATGTTATAAGATGGTCAATTGTTGCCGGATATTTAGTAGAGAATCTATATTTGGGGTCAACTCGATTTTTTAGTATGTCTGCTTGGTAATTTCTAGTTAGCAAGAATTTGTCCCTTGCAGCAAGAAAAAAAAAACTCCACTTTCAGCTTTTAACCCTGCACTATGTAACCACTGATGGGTACGGGCTTTGTCTACAACAGCTTGGCTGGTACATGCAGAGTATTTACCATGAAGAGGCTTATCTTACCATCATTTCTGCATTTTTTACATTTCATTTGCTTTCTTTTTTGAGTTCTTTACTGATCCAGTTGTGAAAATGGTTTATTTGCACTTATTATTTATTTGAAGAGAACGAATCGAGTATGATTTCAAAATAACTTTGTAGGATTCATCATTTGTTATACATCCTGCTACATCTTACGGTCTTGCGGATTAATGCTTTCCTTCGGGATTTTTGTACCGTTGTAATTACTGTTTTAATCCCTAAACTGGATTGTGTGTAATGTGGAAACGTTGCGAGCAATAACTGAGCAGTTATAAGTAAGAGTTTCAGTTCGAAATTTTCTTGAAGCTTATCCGGATGAAAGGCGAAGCGGCATTCGGCCGAAACATTGTGTTGATACCACAAATAATGACACGGGCTATAACCTGCGTGTAAATAATAGAAATACCTCCCATTATTTGTGAAATTAAAGTCTCCTCAGTGCACAAATGTCTTTCAGTGATTATCTGGTTTAAACTATAATAGACACTATATTGAAATATCACTTCCTCATTCACGAGCTCATTTATACAAGCCTGTGTGTTGTGGTATATATATATATATATATATATATATATATATATATATATATATATATATATATATATATATATATATATATATATATGTGTGTGTGTGCGTGTGTGTGTGTGTGTGTGTGTGTGTTAAATAATTGTCGGACTTTGTGTATTTCATAATGTGTGACGTGCTTTTTATTATTATTTGATACGCCATGAACAGATGTGAATGTACGTGAGAGATTCAGGGAAGATTGAAGTTTAAATGCAGTAAATTCGACCTTGCTTACCGATCTCTCCTTCGTGGCCAAATCGGTTAAAGGCACGTCAAGCTAAATGACAGTTCCGTATAGGATACACGTTCGAATCCTGTCGGAGTAAAATATATTTTCTGTGAAAATTTCTTGGACATTCAGAGAGGTAAATGTTGTTTAATACTGTTTATTATAAACAGGACATTTACTTAAATATTTGTATCTATAAAAAGAATGTATAAACATAGAAATGTCTTAAATATATATATATATACTATTATTATTACATGTTATACAATCCTGTGTGTTGTTTATATATAAATAAATATATTTGCATATTAAACTGTTTGGAAAATAATATCTAAATTTAGAATAAATGTATTAATGATACTCCAGTATAATATTTTCACAGAAATAGATTACTCATGCCAAATGATGAAATTATCCTCTTTGTTATTTTATATTTTATACAAGCCTGTGTGTTGTGGTGTAGGCGTATATATAAATATATAGAGATACATTGATGTATTAGACTCTTCAGAAAATAATGTCTAATTTTAGAATAAACTTATAAATGGGGTCCTATTATATCATTATAATCGTTTCGCAAAAATAAATAATTAATTCCTGCTGATTATAGTGTCCACTGTATTAATTTTATATCGATCTCTTAGAGAAAATAACTTAAAATATTATCATTTTGGACCTGAAAAAATAAAAGATGCCTTTGCTTTGTACACGATCTCTTGTTTCGTCATAATATTTTCCAAACTGCTTCAAGCATTAACAAAGCGTGGTGTAGTATTTACTTGCGATCACTCGATACGGCTTTGGTATAGGCAGTTCGACTGCGCGAATACAATTCCTGAATCTAAGGTGGTAAAGGACGTCCATCTGCAATCAACATCTGAAAACTTAGGTAAAACTGTCAGAGAAATATTTCAACAATATCAGGCCATGTTCAGAGAATATACAGGGTGAAAGAACCCGATAAATGAATTTCACATGAACTTGGTGAATGTCATGTTTGAGTTTTTAAAGTCTGTTAGATATTGCATCTGCTAAATTCAAATGATACATTTTTGATCGAACATGTGATGAGAAATGAATCCAATCATAAACAATTGGCTCAATGTCTTGATAATACCAAAGATCCTAGATAGAGGCAAATCCTACATTCCACCAGCAGAAGAATACTGTGAATGTCTGGTGGTCCACCATTAACGTTATCCACCAAAGTACAACTACAGACGTTTACTGCCGGTAGTTGTATCAAACACACATTCATTTAAGCAAAATGTGACGGCAATGGCTAATGAACAGGTACCAAATCTGCTTCACAATTAACTCGGACACATGTTTACAGGGTGACATTGCAGACGCTCGCTGATTTTTGCAACGAATAAGCTCACGATAGTTTGAAACATCAGCCATGATCACTCTACCAATTTTATGCCAAACTACATTCCGTGGAAAAGAAGATTAAAAAATAACGTTCAAACTCTTCTTGGCATCGTAACGTTTAGACTTTGTCACAGATAAAGGAATAAATGATACAGTACTGAGAACCCTTATAAATCGATGAAACGAAATCTATAGATTCTCACGGTTCGTATTTTGGATGATTTATACACTGTTTAAGTACATTTATCCAGTAATAAATTATTGTCTGAACAATCTAATATATATATATATATATATATATATATATATATATATATATATATATATATATATATATATATATTGTAGCGGTTTGTGCGTGTGAAATCAAAGAGATAAACGACTCTACAAACTTTAATACATTTTATTATTATTTTATTCTTTCATATTGAAAGAAACAAATTATAGAGAATGTTTGCAAAGCAGCTACACACATAAATGTTTTTGTTTATCTTACTTGTAATACAACCGAATCAATTGTGTTAGTATGATAGAGGAAACAGTATGTATCTACATATGGAGACTGTCAGGTATTTACGTTGTTTTATGAATAGATGTACTTTTCTAGCAGTAAGTGAACGATGAGCGTATTATGCTACTAGTTACAATTGTAAACATACTCAGTCTGTATGTTTCATGTTGGTTAATTAATTTGTTTTTAAATTACTAGGTTTTTAAGTAATTACTCGACAAATAATACGAAAGGATTTGAGAATTCAGTCTTCAACAACAAACAACCGACCCTGGTCATAGGTTTATGAAAAAGTTGAAAACTGGTAACTAACTTAACATCACGAATATTTATAAGAAATGCATAGTCTCCAGAAATCTGAAAGTTAGACTTTATTAAGCTAAAAGTTTATTGGTTAACAAATATTTTTCCTGTTTTTAAATATTTATTTTAATGAGCGGATATATTGTTGATCATCTTCTGAAGTGATCCATTACACTACATCGAGGTGCCAAAACTTAATATATATATATATATATATATATATATATATATATAAAGAATACAGTCAGTGCAAGGAGAATTTGTATACTTAACGATATTTATTTAATATTCTCTATGAACAATAGCATCACAGTCTGAAAACATTAGTGTGGCTCCTGGATTCTGTAGGAAATTGCATTTTATGGGATAGTGCTACTAGTCATTTTCCAACCCGGTTTTAAACTCATATTTCACCGAAACTATCTGCCAACCAAAGACAGAGAGCCAAGATTTTCCTGAATTTCCCTGAAAATTTGATTTCTTAGTTTGATTCTAAAGACTTATTTGCCGTTTATCGAGATTTTATAGTACCCAGTTTCTTTCATCTAATCACTGAGCGGGCTCGATATTGATTAAGCTTGGTGAACGAAAAAGAACTTGTATTTTCATCGAGATTTGACCGTAAGACCCAGAATTGGAAAAAAAATGGTTTAATATATTTTTAATTATATTTGTGCTAAAAGAAACACAGCACCCCCTGAAAGAATTTGATCGCTACCCCAATCATATTTTTGCGCTGTTAGACTTAACTGTACATGCAGATAAAAAAGAGTGTATAATAAAAAATAAAGAAAATAAAAATGAAAAAAAAAAATTACATAGTTAAAGCCTGAAATTCCTTCTCTGGGTATTTGTAGTTAGTTTTGAGAAGAGTATTGTAATATTTTCACCCACCATTCATCAAAAACGGCCTTCAAATCAATATTCCTTGGTCCATTCGGATAAATTCGATCTTTCAAGCTTCACCATAAAATTTCAATTTTATTCAAGTCAGGAAATTGACTTGGACATTGCAACATCCTTATACCACTTTGAACAAAACATGTATCACATTATCTGTATACTTCAGGACGTTATCCTGCTTAAAGATACAATCCTGTTAATGTTATAACCGCCGTTCCGATGGCAATAAATTAGCTTTCCACTACTCCGATGCCAGCACGCTATTCAGGGTTTCTTTAATCTCCTTCTGTTCAAAAAGTAACACCTCTAAATCTTGATACTTCATCCATCTTTCTTTTTTTACGCTGGGTTTGGTCATTTTACGAACAGAGGCGCATTCATCATTGCTTTATATTTGACGAGCTGGATTGTTGCCAAAAAGTTCAATTGTCTTTCTTTATTACAAGAGATAAATAGTTCTTCAATAAATATTAATATTATTTCAATGCTCACAGACAAAGTTAATTCATGAATTAAAAAAAAACAAACAAACAAAAAAAAAAACGATTTCCATAGCCAAATCGAAGTTTAATTAACCTTGTACTGTTCCTTACTAATAGATTTTTTTAAAATCATTTCACCGTAACCAAGGTAGAGATGTAACTAGTACGCAAGAGTGAAAAGTGAGAGAAAAGGAGGGAGAAAAGAACAAAAGATGATCGAAATTTAAGAAGGTAAAAAATGGCGATTGACGTTGCATTTAAATTATTGAAGAGAAGCACATAAAAGGAACGGAGTTTGACAGGCGGGAAATGCAAGAAAAATAACTGTTGGAGTAGAATTGGCGGATGTAGTTATCAATATCAACAGTAAACAGGTGTGACTTAGATGCCAATGTAGTGGCAGCCTCAATTACTGCAGTCAGGGCACCAGAGAAAAATACCCATCAGAGCGGTTGCCATGAAGATATTTGTGGAAAAAACAGAGGGAAGCGATATCACGTCGGTGAGAAAGTTACGGACATCGAGATATCAAGTCAGGACCTTTTACATTGTAGATTAATTTAATAAAAGGCGTTTCAGATGTATTTATTAAAATTTAATTATCATTTATACGAATTGATTTTCTATTTATTTAAGTTGATCGTAAAGACCAAATTCCGTAGAGTACCAGTTCGATTAAAATTACTATAATGTTTAAAATCATGATAATGGTCCTAGATCTGCAACGACATTATATAAGTTGATATTTTCAATTTTTTTATTTTGTTTAAAGCTTCAATAATTTAATCGTAACCGTTCCGTTGCTTAAATTTATAGTAGACTAGGACAAATGCGGTGGTGCCTTTACCGAATAAATATTCCTGTAAAATATCAAAGTTTTTGTTTTTTGTTTTTTTTATACAGGAACAGTTAGATTTACATTCCTTTAATATTCAACGAATACATTCTCAGCATTAATTTTATTATTTAATATTTGAGTATTTTGGCACTACATAATTTAAATTTTCCCGCACGTAATATAATGATTGGAACATGTGTCCTACAATGAGGTTTTAGAGAGAATGGAAACAACAAAAAAGGAAACTTATACAGGTGTAATCATGCAAAACCCTACCGGGCGTCCAAGACTTTCAATACTGCAGCTGGTTGCTGATGTGACCGCTTCAATCCCGAGGTATCTTTAACCCACGTTGTGATTTAAGTTTGGTCATTAGGCACCTAAGATCGAATCGTCGTAGGTAACTTCGTTTTGGGTTGCTCCAAGAAGGGCGATGACGTACAGAAAAAAAAATAACACTCGAATAAAATGAACAATAGTAAATACTTTTTTTTCATATCAGTCCTCCGTACAATAACTGGTTTATCAGAGTTCGCATGCAATTAACTATCAGTCCAAATTGTGTCAAAATCAGAAGTCATATTGTTGTTGACTTTGTAAATTTTTTCTTATTGTCTTGATAAAGTTCGACACCAGGTTGAAGTGAGGTGTATCACGATCGATGGCTGGGACGAACTCTGGTGTCTTTCACATGTCTCCGTTTTTGTCTGACGAATTCGCTTCACGCATTCGGATTTATGGACATTAGTTCAAACTGTCGCGAAGCACGGCGCGAAGCACGGCGCGAAGCACGGCGCATAGGGAGGTTTCGGTAAATCCCCGTTGTTGTCAGTTTACGTCATAATCCTAGGGAATAACCTTCTTCTACAGTCTCATATTATTACTTTTCACCAAATCTCCTCAGTGTGCGTCAGTGGTTTCTCTATCCTCCTTGATGTCATATCTGCACCTGCTACCTCGACCATTTTCTGTCCAGGAAAAATCACTTCTAAATTCAGTTGTTTACAAAAATCTACTTTTTCGCTTTGCATCTGTGTGTCAATCAACATTGCTCCCTAAGTCTGGGTCACTTTTCCATTGTTCAAACTGCTCGACATACAATCCAAGTGGTTTATGTGTGAATTTTATCCCCATTTCTTTCCACGGGTTTTTGGTATTAGCCCTTCTCGTTTCAATATCACTCAGCACATAACGCTTTCTTATGTTTTAACAAAACTTTCTCCCGTTTTACAGCGGCAACGACAAATAGTATCACGCAAGAAGAGACATTTGAAATTTTTGGGACGCGCAATTACGAAGATGGACTTAAAAATCTGATACTCCCCGGGAGAGATTGAAGGAAAGCGAGACAGAGGAAAGCAGCCCGTAACATACTCGATGGCTTTGAGTAAGTGGAAGGTGTGGAAATCCATGATCTCCTACGTCCTGAAGGGACACGGCAAATTAAAGGAGAATTTTTATAGATTAGCATTAATAAGATAATTCTATATAAACGGCCTTCATCAGAATCGAAAAAATATTGATTTGTATTTTATTGTATTGTACTAATGTCAAGTTTGAAACTGTAATGAAATGGGAAATGGGAAGACGTCAGTAGTACTTGAATATCAAATACATTATTCTGGTTTAAACTTCACATTTGTGAATTAATCTATATACAAATAACTATTTAAAAAATCAAGGTTCGATTTGATAGTGTACTCATATGAAGAAGACTATTGCTTAACCAATAATAAATCAGTATTTTTCGATTCCGAAATATGACCTTATTAAAATTATTTCATCCCACGCAATGTGAAAAAATCCAGCAAGAAACAAATGGTTTCTGAGTGTGAATAAAATGTGGGAAAAATATTATTAAGGAGAGAGACCAATAACAGGAATTGAGGAGACAGAACATTGACCTTTTGAAGCTCAAGGTTGACTGGAAAGCAAGAATCCGGATCGAATTCCACAAGCGAAAAGTGCGAAAAAAGAAACTATTGGCATAGAACTTACGGTTACATCTAGTCATTTCAACTGTAAAATCAGATCTACCTGCCAATCTCGTACTGCGTTTCAATTTGTGATGTCGATATACTAAAGTGGAATGTCCATCAAGAAAATTACGGTGAAAACATTTATAGAAAACGCACACTGCGGTAAGTAAATGACTGAATCCGAGATGTTAGTTCACAATCATTAATATTGAATATTATTCTCTGGACTTTTTCAAGAATCTTTAGGTACATAGCAGCAGCACTAGACAAGATATGTTACCAATATTCAAAGCATGAACAAATGGTAAACTTATAAAGGTATATTTTACATCTAAAATACACCACCTGGAGTAAATATATGCGTCGAGAGTATATTAAATAAATATTTTGCAAATGATCAGTCTTTTTCTTACCGCTCTCGCTCTCTCTCTCTCTCTCTCTCTCTCTCTCTCTCTCTCTCTCTCCCTCTCAATATATAAATTAGGTTGGTGCATAAATAATATTGTTTTTTGATGTCAAAAAACGATATTATTTTTGGACCAACCTAATATATATATATATATATATATATATATATATATATATATATATATATATATATATATATGAAAGTAAAGCATATAAAATTGATTTTTACTTTACTCGTGCCGGAGGTTTTTTCTTTGGACTCTGAACTTTGATTCTGGACGATTATTTTCGGAAGTATATGTTCTTAGTTCTTTCTTTTTTTACCCTTGTTTTTCCCTTCGGTATTGCGTGTTGGAACGAGAGCAAAGAGGGGTGATAGAGGAAACGATGAAGGGAAGGATAGGGGATAGATCAAGACATCTAGAGACGTCGATTGACATTACATTTGAATAGTTGTAGGTTATAGCAACCTGTAAAACAAGAAATGGGGAGGGAGTTCCACAGGAGAGTGGTGCCAGACATGAAGCTATTGAAGTAGAATAGACGGCTACATTTAACAGTTTAAACAGTAAAAGGGTGAGAGCGAGATGCCAGACAAATTGTACGCTTAAATTCATGAAGTTTGGGAACCAGCGAAAGCAGCTCATCGGAGCAGTTACTGTTAGCCTGAATTTACCACTGAACTATCAGCGGCCAGTTTAGCGAAAGGCTAATTTTCAAAAAAAAAAAAACACGTCAATGACAGAAAGTATTCAATTCATGGAAGAGCTTTGCACTATTAGCAATAGAAGTCGTTGATTACAAATTCACGCTTTCTCATGAGATCACCACAGGAATTAAATTTTCCGGGGGCGTATATACAGACGAGATCGAAACCGGACTGATTTGGCATCAGTCGGAGATTTTACAACTAAGCCCTCAGAGCCCGGTTGAGAGGAAGCATAATTTTTACGTACTTATTCTTCTAATAAACATGGCAAAAGTTGTAAGGGTTCAATTAATGGAAGCGCTTTGGTAAAGAAAATAGTTACATATTTATTTAGAATTATACCAATATCAAACTGTATTTTCATATCCAATATATATATATATATATATATATATATATACTGACACACATATATATGTGCATATCATATATATATATATATATATATATATATATATATATATATA
>OZ010605.1:4193156-4275656 GCA_963932145.1 Acanthosepion lycidas
ATCTGGGGATGTTTTTCTGCAAAAGGTGTTGGCAGAATATGAAAAATAGATGGCAAGATGAATGCCGAAAGCTAACAGAAAATCCTGCAAGACAATTTAATGCGTCTGTTGAGAGACTTCGGCTACCTCCTGATTTGGTTTTCTAAATGGATAATGATCTTAAGCATGCCGCTAGATCTACAAGGAAATGGTTAGCTGAAAGTAACGTTGATGTCTTGCAATGGCCAAGTCAGTCCCTAGACTTGAACCCAATCGAGAATTTATGGCGATATTTGAAAATTCAAATTGGGAAAAAAGCACCAACAAATATCAAAAATTTGAAGATAATATCCCAAGAAGAATGGGACAAAATACCACTCAATGTGTGCAAATCATTAGTTGAGACGTACAGGAATAGACTAGTAGGTGTTGAAATCAATAAAGGATATTCCATAAAGTTAATTAAGTTATTATGCTTTTTTTTGTTTTGTACGAATACTTTTTTCATCACTTAAAAATTTCTGTTAGAATAAGAATTTATTAAGTTTATTACTACTTTTTAATAAAATGTATCTTTACACATAAAATGTATCAAAATTTGTTTTAGTTAAGGCTTTTACATTTATAAAAATACAATTTTTCATTTGTAGGAATATTTATTTCCCCCCACTGTGTGTGTGTGTGTGCATATTAATCCGGTGTTTTTATAGATATTTTTTAAAAGTTACTCCTAAATTCGCTTGAGCATGAAATGGAACTAAATGTCTTTAATTTAATTACAAAATTAAATTCGGACCTTCCATTTTTGAAACATTGTTAGAACTGTGTAGCGAAAAAACATATTTAAATCAATTAATTTATAATATATATATATATATATATATATATATATATATATATATATATATATATATATATATTGTGTGTGTGTGTGTGTGTAAAAATATATAGAAAATAGGAAAGAACTGGTTAGGTAAATAATCCAAAGTTCTTTACTATTTTTTGTTATTATTTTAATAAAACAGTGCTCGATACAAAAGTAGAGCCTAAATATAATTATTTATTAATTTAAAGATATGATTATATATATATATATATATATATATATATATATATATATATATATATATATATATATATATATATATATATATATACAAACGTTATACTACATATATATTACTACAAATATCGTTTAGTGGAGGCTAATGTACACGTGTGTGTGTGTGTGTGTGAGAGAGAGAGTAAGTGAGAGAGTAAGAGATGCAGCATGATAGGCTATGGTAGAATTATTTTTTTGTTCGCATGAAACATTTTGCGAAACGGACATCAATGATTGGGTTTCTGTACAAAACGTGATAAGCCTGGAGACTAAAGAGTTCCCCAGATGGAAAAGGAGACATGTCTTGTCAAAACACTATTCTGTGGTTAAAGAGGGAAAGACGAGAAGGTGGAGATATATCATGTGTTTTTTACTCACTGTTTTATACAACGTCCGCTAACGGACGTTAGAAAAACTTCCTCAACTGACACGAGGCTGGGTGTAATCCTACAATGTTATTACTGATTCAAGTTGAGATAGTCTCAGGCGAAAATAAAATATTTCAACAGTCTAAGTAAAAGGAGAGAGGCTGACAAATTGTTTTGAATTGTAGGCAAAGGAAAAAAGCCATTATACTAGAAAGTGTTTTACGTTTCTATTTCTTCTTTATTTTCATCTTCCTCGTGCTGTGTCTACTCAGGACATGGCTGATTATTGATCTCCACAGTTTCCTTTGCAGCCTTTAGTAACGCCAGTCTTTTTTATAGCTCCTAATCTCTGCTGTGCCAAACATTTAATCATGCTCGCTAGGTAGGTTATACACATTTTTTTCGATGTACCGCTGCATTCAAATGGTTCTGGGAGTACCAAATTTTCCAAGCAATATTCCTTCATTTTATGCCCTAGACATTCCAACTCTATCTTCCTGATGCTACATGTATTTGTTCTTTTTGTTTCCATTTCCTCTTAAACTTCGTCGTTGTCCATGATATTCTAAGCATCTTTCTGCAGGACATCATTTCTCTTGCATTACCTATCTTCATCTCTGATGCCATTGTCTAGCATTCACTAACTAGCGATATTATATACCTTTCATTTCAAAACCGTTCCTCCACATTTCTTCATATCTAATTTTTCCTGTTTCTTAATACTTTGTTTACTATTTTGAAGGTATGTTTTCCTATCACTATTCATTTTCGGATTTTGATGTCGCATTTTCCATCATCCGCTAAATAACTGCCGTCATATTTTCATTTCTCTGTTTGCTTAATATTGATATCTTCAGTTTGGAACTCGTCTATTGGGATGTAACTTTTGTTGGTAGCTATATATTCTTCTGACAATTAATGTTTAATTTTTTCATCTCGCTTTCCCTTACATCTACTGTAAATGTTTGTATTTCTTTTACAGTGAGCTTCGCCCTGTACAAAGCCCATAGGCCAATTGTGGATTATAGAGTAAGAGGTAGTTTATGCGGATAGGAGACCATGATAAGTGTTAACACGAGACTTGAACAGCTTAAGGTTGTAATGATCGAGGAAAAATCCTGTAGGATGTCGGTTCTACAGAGCAACGGTTCACGAAAAAAGCTGTCCGAGTGGAACATACGTCCTAGCTGCGAAAGTTAGACCCGACAGAAGCAAGGAATGCAAATCGTCCGAGCATTTGTTTTGCAAAGAGCAATAGCGCAGTTAGAGGCTTGCCATATCCGTGAGTGAGAGTTTGTAAGGTGGAAACTAATTTGGTGCCCACAGGACTCGGAGATGCTTTTGCGACTCCATCGAGAGTGGAAAGAGAGGACTGGGCAGCTCCTTCCTAAATACGACAATTGCAATGCATTTTAGGTCTTGTCTGGTTCTTGCAATGATAGAGAAATCAGATACTTATTGGAGAGTTACAGTGAACATACCATTTTCCCTGCATCTTTAGCGATTGATGGTATGTACGAGTTCCACTTGAGGTCAGGGGTAAGTTTAAAACCCATTAGTCGCTTAAATCACGGAGCCTCAGTGGACATCTACTCATTTGGGGTCCGATCGGCGATGATGCAATATAACTCATTTGATTTACGACACCTTGAATATAAGAAGTTTTCTTCCGTCTAAGGATATAGAGTTAGATCGTAGAGAGAACAGATACAAATTTCTCATTATCATGAGTTCTTTTAGTTTACTTTCTGTGCCTATCATCCCTGTCTCATGAGCATATGTAATGCCGCCCTGGGTATGACGATAAACTACATCCGGCAGCAACACCACTGCTTGGGATTGGGTGGTGAAGAATGTGGAATAAGTTCTTAATTGCCCTTGTTCCCAGGGACACCCTCTCATAGTGAGAGCACCTGTTATCTCCCACGGAAAATAATTAAATCTCCAAAATGGCGTCTAAACGATACGAAAGTATAAAAATCCTTATAGTAAAAATACCGGCAATAAATTTTCATATTAAAAAAATTACCAGCAAAAAACTTCTGTAAGGGAAGACATATTACCGGCAATAATTTCTTAAAACAATTACTAACAATACAATTACTAATGCTCACAAGAAAATTAAATTTTGGTATTAAATGACCCATAGGAATATAGGCAATATGACTCCTAAAAAAAAGCAAACCTAAAGAAAAAATCATATCTAATATAGTTAAAAATCGTGAGCACAAATAATAAATCCTGTTAGGACCAGACGGTAAATTTGGGATAACTGCGCTGAGAAGACACTTCCTCGTCTTACACTCTTTTCTATTTTTGTGTAATTACTAAATTCAATTTCTCACTGTGTACAGTCAATTCCCTCACAGTATAAGTTCTTGATCATTCGAAATACCTTCCCCAAAATGCCAAGGTTACCTAACAATTCTGTTCTTTATGATTAACTTCCTTGAAAAAGCTTTTGGATAATCCACAAAACGTAGGTATATATATTTTGCCTACATCTTGATCTTTCTGATATCATTTCGAGCATAAATATCGTATTCTTTGAATCATTGTCTTAAAGTAAATTGCAATGTTCTCTTCCTATTTAGTCTTTCTTCAATTCCACTTAGGTTCTTTATATTAATTAGGCGCAAATACTCTTGGGAACGGCTTTGAATCAACCTATTGTTTCCCCAGCTATGGGGTAATTAGTAAGACTTATATCAGTAAATCATTATTATAACACCCCATAAAAAAATCATAGAATCTAAAATCGTTCTAGCTTTAAATAACTCAGAAAAAGTTGATCAGCAGTATAAAATGAATCAATCATTCATCTGACTACAATATTAGAAGCATAGCTATTAATCCTATAGAATAACCAGTAAAAAAAAACATAGCTAAACCTCATAACTATATATATATATATATATATACACACACATTAATAAATGGACAAAGTCCGACAATTTATTTATTAAATACATTTTTTTATGTTTAACGTTCTTTTTATAGATACAAGTATTTAAGTAAATGATCTGTTTATAATAAACAGTATTAAATAACATTTACCGGCCTGAATGTCCGAGAAATTTTCATAGAAAATATTAGTCCTTTGACAGGATTCGAACCTGCATCCTATACGGAACCGCCATTTAGCTGGGCGTGCCTAATCGATTCGGCCACAAAGGATCGTTCGGTTGGCAATGTCGAATTTACGAATTATATATATATATATATATATATATATATATATATATATATATATATATATATATATATATATATATATATATATATGTATATATATGTATATATATATATGTATATATATGTATATATATATATATATATATATATATATATATATATATATATATATATATATATATATATATATATTGATATCAACACCCAGATGCGACACTCTGTTTAATGCTAAACGCAATCGTCAGTCCATGTGCGTTGTGTTATTGCTTGACTTTTAAATATCCAGGTGAGTGATGCATTGTCGGTAGACTATTGCATTGTGGCTAGTCTGCTTGCGTAGTTACTTTGTTTCCAGGCTCCTTCATTTACTCCTATGAATATTTTCTCGTTATCTGATAATTTGACAATGTCTTGATATATTAATTTGTTCTGCAAGCAATTGCCGTTTTAGGACATTCGTTCTTTATTCAGTAGTTATACGTCGGTTTAATTTGTCCAGTTGATTTGTTGACGCTTTGTGCCATGTTCTCCGTGCGACTGTAGCTGATCTTTACTGTGTTGTGGATGAATATCTTGTGGAAAGTGCGTGATGTGGGGAAGTCTCTGTGTATGCGTTTAACGACTATTTTATCTATGTTTTTTTTTTTTACGTTTTTGTTGAACGGTGGATTGAACCATATTACGATTCTCTTCTTGTTGGTCTTTTTGGGCTGTGTGTTATGTATGTAAGTGTTGCCTGGAATCTACTACCTTTTAGGACTGCTGTATAGTCATTCTTAGCCTAATTGAATATGGTACACTGGAAGATTTATCGGAAAGCCTGCGGATAATAGATTGTTGTATCTGCTTGATTGTTGATGGTGGATAGTCGTAAGATAGCTGTATATAGAGTGGTTTATCACTGAGTTTGTTGTATGGTTCATATGTACATTTTCTTAGGCTTAATAAGACAGCTCGAAAATCGATTTCGGTTAGGTTAGTGTTTATGTCAATGTCGAATGCCATATTTTTGAAAATATTTTATAATTCTTCCAGCGGAACATATTCAACTAAGATTCCTATATACACACATCTTCCAACCACCCGTCATCAATAATGAAGCATAATAATTATATAATAATATATTAAAAAAAATCAATATGCATAAACTTGCTTCCAAGAATACTTCATTTTTTTATTTTAAAATGTATTAATACTTTTATTATAACGTGCGTTTCGTTGCACAAATGAATAAGCATCGTAAATGCTGTAGATGAAAATAGATGGTCTTAATGATGAGAAAGGAAATTTTGCTATTAAATTTTACTTTATAATTTTCTTTTATTTTGCTATCAAAAGGGGATTGGAAAACCATTTACAATATTTCCCACGAAAGCATGGCAAATCACGATGATGATGATAACGTTGCCATTTACTGTTGCTTTCTGATGTTAGTTGAAGCAAATGATAATGATGATGATGACGGCGACGATGGAACATGCCATGATGTTATACTTGATAAAAAAAAAGTGTGGGGAGGAGATTACAGGGATTTGTAGGCAGAGACAAACCAGATTCATGACAGATATTACCATGACAGAGAAAAGAAAAGAATGTAAGCAAACAATGAATTCGAAAAAAACAAAAAAAAAAAAAACGATCGAGAGAAATGCCAGTGTCTAACTTCAGAACTGTTGGAATATAATGACATAGTTAAAAGAGGCACGGAATAAAGAAACAATAAAGAAAAGGAATATGTGGAGAGTCATGATCTCCCATGTCCTGAAGGGAGGGACATAGCACCCTAAAAAGTTTTTACTTCGGAAAATAATTTTAGATTTTCTTATCTCTCGGATCTTTTCAGAACACGGGCCACCTTGACTTCCACAACTGCTTGTCATTTATAATTGATGTGGGGCTAAGGTCGGAACCTCAGAAAGAAAACAGGGAACATGGATTAGATGTAAGAAAGATATATTAACAACAGGTTACAGAGATAGTGTAAGCGGAGCTTACTATATGTTAGTGTCCAATACTGGTAGTCGTACGCGGCTCTCACTGTCTCTCTGTCTCTCTCTCGGTATTTATCAATCAACCCACGAGGATCGAATGTGGCACGAGGCCGTTTTAATGTGGGTATCACCGAGCCCGTGGCTCGGCCAAAAATATGGCCTTTCTGAACCCGCCTAGACGGGTTCAGGCCCTGTCAACCTCCCCGGACGAAACCTTGCCCTTCGGCAAAACCTCGTCCGAGTTCCCCTCTGCTAATGCAGAGAGTTCGACAGTCGCCAAGAGTCTGTCTCTCGGTCTCTCTCTCTGTATTTATCTATCCACCCACGAGGATAAAATGTGGCACAAGGCCGGTTTAATGTGGGTATCCCCGAGCCCGTAGGCTCGGCCAAAAATATAGCCTTTTTGAACCCGCCCAGACGGGTTCAAGGCCTGTCTACCTCCCCGGACGAAACCTTCCCTTCGGCAAAGCCTCGTCCGGGTTCCCCTCTGCTAATTGCATAGAGTTCGACAGTCGCCGAGAGTCTGTCTCTCTGTCTGTCTCTCTCTCTCTCTAGAGTTTTGTGTCGCATACTTAATATAGACCTGGAAGAGTCTATTGTGTAGGTAGTTCCGGCCTCACAATAATAATGCATAGCAATTTTGTCTTTTTAATATCTCTCCAGGCCTTATTCAGTTATTTATTCCCACAAAATCTTTTTAAGGAAGCTTAACAGCTCTGTACATATTGCTTTCAATATGTGCCGTGAGGGCCAACATATCCAACGCGAATATCCACATTAAAAGTCTTAGAAGTTTTATTTGTTTCTTTCTGATTCTAAAAAAAAATGTTTCAATTTTGTTTCTGTGTTCCATAAAACGTCCTCGCTGCTTACATACTCGATCCATGCGACTCATAGGATTCTTCTGCAAAACAACACCCCTCTTGCTTCAGGTCTGCTCTTAATCTTTGAAGAAGTTAACCGGCATTCACTGTCATATATGCGTATGCATGTTATATAAAAATTAAGCACTCTTATCGTTGTTTCTAATGTAAGTTTCCTTTTTTTTTCTTTTGTTTTTTTAAAGCCAGTTCCCCCGAAGCAAGGCGGGAGTGCCATTAGCAAGCAAGGGGTTACAGAGAATCGAGAACAAGAGAAAAGAAGCGTGTTAGAAGAAAGCATATAGAAAGGGAGCGGAACAAACACCTGGTGTCAGATATCAATTGACATTATACTTGAATATTTAAAGATTATAGCGATCGGGGAAGCAAGTAGAGGGAAGCGATTTCCACAGACGGAAAGAGCTGGAGTAGAAGCTGTTTGAGAAGAAGAGATGTTTATATTTAACCGTTTTGATAGTGAAAAAGTGGGATCTAGATGCCAGCCTGGTAACTTTTTTAAATTCATGTAGTTCGAGAACCAGTGAAAGTAGCTCGTTGGAAGAGTTGCCGTGAAAATATTTGTAGAAGAGACAGAGGGATGCCATGGCACGTCTGTGGGATATCTCTTGTAGACTAGATGCCAAATCAGGACTTATTATCTTGCATATTCTTCTCTGGAATTTGTCGAGGACCTCGAGACGTACAGCGGGAGCACCAGACCATATATGATTTGTTTAGTTTTTTTTTTAAATTTTGGTGTTACGTTTTCCATCAGCTGTTAAAACATTTCCCATGTATTTGGACTTCTGTATTTTATTTGAGGTCGACATCTCCATTGCGCTTATGTCATATTGGGCCGTTTCACTTTTTTACAATAATATATTCGGCTTTCTTAAAATTTCTATTTTCTTTACCTACCTTATTTAAAATTACGTGCAGTTTTCTTCCTGTATATACCATCTATACGATGTCATATGCACATCTTACGTTATTAATAAAGTCAAATAATAGATATTAGTAGGACTTCTTTTATTTAAACCAAGACTTTTGCATCCACTTTCGCACTAATCTCCTTCGGAATGGCTGAAATTCGTCTCTTCTGGCACCAGCAAGATTCTAAATTGCAAGAGAGACTAGACTCTACACATTTAAATCAAAGACGACTTTGAAATACCGCGCAGCCGATAAGGGGAAGCTACTTCATTATATTTCATGAGCATGCGTGAAAAACTCACATAAAAGAGACATTGAAAAGTAGAGTCACATACGTCCTGAAAGAATATGATAATAAAATTGGCTTGAATAATTTTCTTCGTCCTCTATATGCCGCATGTTCTACAATGGAGACGGGGAAAGTGGAGGGCCATGAATGTAAGGTAGGTTATGCATTGTGTACCTTTGTCCTTCTTTTGATTAATATGCCCTGTCAGTGAGAAATTATCTAATCCATTTTTTCTAATTCACCGCCCTAGAAATCACAACTATATTGTGTTCGTCTTGTCTGGTTTTTGCACATCCATCCGTTGAGAAGCTTCTGTCGACTGAGAAAACACTGGTGTTATATAGCTCACCCAGTCCCAGAGCTACGATGACTACCTGCCCAGTATCGTTCATATGCAAATAGTCTGCACCACCTACGTCTATTAAGAGTCAATTGTAGAAGGGGACGCAACTCCTGGTCATTAAAGCACAAACTAGGAGTCTTTTATCGGGCTGATCCAATTCTCTGTTATATTTTTCAGATGTTAAGCATAAGTGTTCATTTTTTTTTATTTTCTCTAAAGCTTTATCGTCGCTCACATGATCAGTCCATCGTATTTTTCTGTTGGCTCAAGTCAATTCTTCATCTATGAGAAGATTTCGTATCATTCTTTTGTCATATAAAAAGACATTACATTTTTTTCTTTGTTTCTTACAAGTTTCTCATTGCTTAGCTTTTGGAAGTCATCTTTCTTTATCCCTATGCGTATCTCCGACCGCTATTAAAACTCTTCCCTAATATTTAAATTGTTGCAGTTGCTTGATTTTGTTATCGCCAATTTTTAATTTGCTTGTTGGGCTGTTCCATTTGCTGACATCTACTACGAGCTTTCATCTTGTAATTGATGTTTAGTCAATTCTTCTGGGTTTTCTTCATTAGCTCCTGCAGGAGTACTTGTAGTTTCTTTTCTATCTGCTATCAACCCAGTATCAGCCTCATATTTTGTTGTTATGAATGCGACCGTTAATAACAACACCTGGCACGAATTATAATGAGTGTCGTTTGAATGTAAAGTCTGCATAATCTTGTGGGAAGACAAGTCCCGTCTTACATACCTTTCTAATTGAATAGAGAGTATCTTATACGAGAGTTTAGCATTATCTATCATGTGAATTCTCAGTGATTTTTACAAGATATTAATTTATATTAAAAGAAAATAATCACCACTACAACTTCATCATGACAACCGTTCGGCTGTGTGCAGTCTTATTTTTAGAACTTGTTCTCTCAATTCCTTCACTTTACATTTCACTCCACTTTATCTTTGAGAAATCATATGACATGATATTCAAATAATGATAAAGAACATTCTTGCTCACTTAAAAATAGCTATCTTCGTTAAACACCACTCACAGAAGGTGACTTCTTCTCAAACCGTCATCACAAAGGGTACGCACAATAAGACGTTGTTCAAAGTTCAGTCAACAGGTTCTTCTTAGTATGAGCAGACGTAAGTAAATAATTGTTGACAAAGCATGCTAAGACTTCATTTGTAGAATATAGAATCCTCGAAAAGAATCGCTAATAATAAACATATAGTGAGCTGCACAAGCCCCGGCACGAAAGAAATCATATGACTAAAGCACTGATTGTTGTCTGGGATTTTTTGAAGAAAACCTGCTTGAGAAGGTCAAACGGTTATATTTTTCAGATTTGACTATCAGAACGCGTACGCTACATAGAGACACTCTTCTACCCTCTCTCTCTCTTTCACACACACACACACACACACAAACATAAAATATTATATATATATATATATATATATATATATATATATATATATATATATATCCGAATGCAAGGAGAACGAAAATAATATACATTCTAACGTTCACAGCAATTAATTCAAAAGAGGCCTCAATACCGGTAGTAGAGCAATAATTATTTATTATAATTTTTTAATGTAGAATCAAAGCAATTAACTCACTACAAAGATTCAACTTCGTTTCAGTGCTTTTAATTTCACTTCGACTGGTGAGAACGAAAATAGTTATGAACAATTCTGTTTGTAAGCAAGCCGCACGTGAAACATCACTGCTATCAACAAGCTCTATTTTTTCATCTGTCAACCTTTTGCCATTATGTATTTTTCAAACAAATGGGAAAAAGTAGGTGACGTGCAATTAAATGCACTGAAACGATGTTGCATCTTCGTAGCGACTAAACTGTTTTGTTCTATACGAAAAAAATATAATATATATATATATATATATATATATATATATATATATATATATAAATATAAAAGTGAACATAGAAGTCAACACTTAGAGGCGACAGTCTGTTTCATGCTATATGCAATCGTCAAGCCACGTGTGCTGTTATTTTTCTCGGCTATTTATATATATACGGGTTAGTGGTGCATTGTGGGTATTCTATTATGGCGGTTATTTCACCTCTTCATTGTAAGCATCGCCTGGTCATTTTCCACTTTTGGTTTTGTCCCCTCTTTCTTTAGTCGAATTCTACCCCACTTTCCGCATTAGATGTCAGTGTTCTCTTTTAGACGCAGGCTACTTCTCGTGATTTCCTATTTTCGTAATTGTTATTGTCTGGATCTGCGTATTGTTGTGCAAACATTTGTACGAGTGATTCCGACTCATAAATTCTGTACTTTTTCGTTATTACATTGTTCCTATCTTACCATTATTAATAATTTATGATAATATGGTTTTCAAATGAGTTTGTAATTTTTTTTCATTCTACTTATTCATTTACGACATTTTAAAAGTTAGAATTAACGGGTGTTGACATACTCACTGTGTTTAGTATTGTTGAAGTTATTAGTAATATTTTTGTCGAGATTTACAAATGGATGTACAGGTGTTTAGTCAGTATTACTAACATATTGCATTGATTAGTTAGTATTATTAACATATTGCATTGATTAGTTAGTATTACTAACATATTGCATTGATTAGTTAGTATTATTAACATATTGCATTGATTAGTTAGTATTATTAACATCTTATATGGATGCTCTTTACTTAACGGTTGCATATTAATTTGCCAAAGAAGTTTTGGATTTATTACCTTTATTTTTTTTATTTTAAAAAGTCAAGATATTTACCAGTTTCTTAAAGGGATCTATGTAGGTAGCTGACCAACGATATAACTGGTTAGTATTATGTTAATTACCTCCCTACCTTTTTCACTTTTACTTCTTAGGAAATTTGAACGCCAGACATATACATCTGTCCATAATAAAATCGTCTAGGATTTATATGCAAACAACTTCGTGTTAAGACCAATAAAATAAAATAAAAAAATCACGTTTTATTGGTAGGTTGATGGGTTGATTTGTTTTCTACATTTTGTCAACTTCTTGTAGGTTTTTTAAAGATAGAAATATTTTTAGATTATAATAGTTTGTGAGGAGATTGTTTAGCGATACACATCTTACTAATTAACCAATAGCTGGTGGGTAGATTAGGTTGATTCACACCTTTCCTAAGGTCATTTGCTCGTAAGTGAATATGAAGAACACAATTCGGCTCACCACTTAACAACACCGTGCCCTTTATACATTACACTTCTCGCACATGCAAACGCATAGCACTGTTTTATCCAAACGGTCACCCATTTAGGCTCAACGTTGTCTAGCTTCCGTAATCCTGTTTGGTTATAGGTACTATATTCATGTGAATGGATATATTATTGCCATTATTCTTTTTAGTGATGCGTTCTTTCAGGACTTTGGCGTCTATGACTCTCCACATCTTTTTTTCCTTTATAGCTCTATAACTGTTTTTTCGCCATTCGTTCCACACAACGTTCTACCGTCTTCTTACCAAAGTTGCTCAGGTTGGTGGCTTGCTGCCTCACACTGTAACTTTTGACTTAGGTCTATCGTGTCAATTTCTCCAAACCCTTCTTCCTGGGTATATTTCTGAAATTCCAGCTGTCTTTAACTTCTGATTCCGAGCATAACTGTTCTATCTGTTTCCATTTTCTTTAGTTCTTCGTTGACTCTAGTATTCTCTTCATTTGAAAGAAAATTTCCAGAATGCAAAGCCTCATTAAAGAATTAATATTGTATAACGAACTTTTCCTGTTTCTTATTACATAACTTACTATTGAAATACACTTTTATTATTTTAATGTGTGTCAGGACTTCGCTGTCAGCTTTTAGATCCTCTATTACAACATTTGCCATATATTTCAACTTGTGTTCTTGTTTAATTTTGACATGTCCAATTCCTAGTTCGCAACATGTGATTTTGTGCCTTCTGAATTAAAACTGGGAATTTTCCTTAGCAATCTCTAAAGATTTGACGCTGAAGGCCAGCATTTATCATCGTCTGACATATTTTTTGTATTTCTGACAGGAATAAATATCAGTATCTCATTTCATCCGAGATTTCGCACGAGATAGCGAATGTTTTGAGACTTTGATTTTGTTCAACGTAACTTGCAATCCAATTTACGTGATACTTCGTTCGAGAATTTACTTTGTATGAGAGTCATTGGTGTGACTGTGTTTGGGCTACTATAATTTTTCTCTGTGTCTTTTATTTGATTATAATTACCAATGAGCAGATGATAGTGACCTAACCAGTTTTTGCTACTATTTCAAATAACAAGCAATCCACGACGTAACTTCAAGCAATAGATGAGATGTTTAAGACAATTGTTTATTTTTCTGAGTTCGTAAAAATAAAAGATTTTCTTTGTAGGGTATTATATTGTCAAGTTTTATTCTGGATCTCTATACACTTTTGATTAAAGCTGACGAAAGAATACGGACATAGGCAATTGAATCCTGAATTCGATCGTTCCGGTACTCTAGAAATTTTGCAAAAGTTAACAGCCAAACGAAACGTTGCGATAGCATTTGTAAACACGAGGTTATATCGTAAATGCTAAGTTTGCTGCTTTTAAATTTTTTCATCAGGCATTTTTTCTCGCCGGCTTTTTCTTATTTATTTATAAATCTATCATTCATCCCTGTCTTGAATATTATGGTCTGGCGCTTCTGATATATATTTAGAGATTCTTTATATAATCCAAAGCAAAATTTGCAATGTCCTGACCTGCCATCTCGTCTTCATTCATTTTCCAACCGCCACAAATAAATTTCCCTGTGCCCTTTCCATGTTTATTTTCATGCTGCTTCTTCTAATGAATTTCCCCCTATAGTGCCAAAACTTTATGTATGCAACGCAGTACTAGATTTACGGCAATGTCTCTTCAGTTTACAGTTATAAAGAACCGTATTCTCTATGCTAACATTTTTATTTCACGCACGTCTTGCTTGTGGATCTCATTCCGGCTTCTTGCTTTACAGTCAAGTTTAATCTTCAACAATTTATATGTAATGTGAATCGTTATCTTCTGTATTTTTCTTTTCTGTTCTTTCATTTTTCTTGCTCCTTAAAAAAGTTTTTTGTTTATTTTATATTCTTATATATTCAGTAAAACACTTAGTGGCCTTTATTGCCTTCCTTAGGGTGGAAGAACTTGCAAAATATTGGTTTGCAAATAAACCACTTCTACTTCTCATGGTTTCGCATGGAGCCCAACTTCTTGCAATCAATTGTCTCACCCATGAATCATACACTTAGGGAAACGTTCGTGAGATCATTAATCGTTGGTAACTTTTTCTGAACATAAGGACTTTTATCAGTCGAACTATTTAGCTTGTAAATCTGATGAAAACAGAATTAGAAATGTGCCACAAGCAGATTAATGGTAGATTATGCACAATGTTGCAATGGATTTCGGCTAGGTTTGAAGAATCGGAGAACCGAGTTCGAATTCCATCCGAGATCCTTCTATTCCCTTGCGTGATAATATCCTTGGGAAACGTATAAATCCAACTTCTTCCTCCATTCTATGAGTAAATAGTAAGATACATTATGTTCTTGACTGGCAAGTGATTTAGAAGAACAAATTATGGATTAACAACTGTATCTAGCCCTCGCGAACTACATAATATCAGCAATAAAAAGGATCATCTGCAATGCCCCCGATGATCCCGACTACGATTAACTGTCTTTTCTTTTTTATTGTAAATAAATAGTTAACATTAATCTATGAAAGCATATATGTTAATATGAATTTGTTCGTACTATCAATGCGCATGTGCAAAAGAAATCAATGTGAGTAAATTTAGATAAATAAATATATATATACGATGTAAGTATTGAAATTTGGCTTGAAGAAACATTCCATCGATTTCTATATCTAATATGATAAACATCAGAACCATTTTTTCATGGACACTCAAATGAAAGCTGTGGGCGACTATTTCAGTCAACGTCGATATGGTCTGGCCAGAAAGAGATCGGTTTTTAGAGAATTTTAAAGACTTTTCTAAATCAGAGAACATATTAGAAAGTGAAAGAAAGAGAGAAAAAGATAAACTAGGTATATATATAGATAAATAGATACGCATTACATTTCTGTGGCCACAGCTCATTTAGAATTCATTTAAGCACACACCAACATATCAATGTCCATCTGTAACATCACTTATGCAATATTTGCAATATAAAATAGAACCAGTTATCCCTAGAACGTTTTAGAAAGACTAGCAAACGTTAAATCAAGATGTCGGATAACTCTTTAATAGAAGAAAAGATATAAATTTAAAATTAGAATGGAGTTGTATGTAGAATACTTAAGACCTTTGTTAAAAATAGAATACAGAACACCATTTTAAAAATTTTGAAAAGTTTCTTTTAATATTTTCTGAGATGAGAAATTATCATTTCTTAAATTAGTTACAATCAAACTCAGGCTTCCATTTTTGTTTTTGATTTTTGTTTGTTTGTTTGTTTGTTTTTGTTGTTACAACAGTTTGGCCGCCGTTGCTCTTCAGCCTTCTTCATATGTCTGACGAACAAGTTGAACAATTGAGGAATTCCTAACTCACTCAGCTATTTAATCTTCAGATGTAGATATTTCTAGGCATCGAGAGCAAATATATCCAACGTAGATTATACAAACATTCAGTTCTAAATTACTTAAGTATACCCGGTTCGAGTGATAACTGAAGAAGCCCGGAGAGCATAGCTGGAGATGCTCTATGGCGACGAGAACAGTGATAAGGATATAAATCCGAATAAAGATAATGAAATGATTTTTTCAATATTAAAGGAGACATTTCAAGAAGTACTTCATGAATTTTTTTCAGTAAAAAGAGACAACAATGAATAAGATCCAATCCAATTCAGATGTCTCAGACGTTTTTATGAAAGATCAATTTGACATTTGCCTTTATTGCGATTCTTTTAAAACGGTAAACATTTCATTCAAACGTGATCAGCTTATTTTAAATGAAAAGGTCACGAGATTTAACAATGGTTTTTATCATATATATATATATATATATATATATAATCCAGGTAGAACTCAATGTCCAGGACAGAGTAAGAATATAATATAAAAGGCTCAAACACTAATATTCCATGGTTACAACTTATTACATTGGAATCGTAATCACGATTTCTTTTTGAATTTGTATGTCTGATAAATTGGATCGTCGATACGATTCCAATGTAATAAATTATAACCATAGAATATTAGTGATTGAGCCTTTTATATTATATTCTTACTCTGTCCTGGACATTGGGTTCTACCTGGATACTATCCTCTTGGGAATATATATAGTGTTGCAGATGTGTGATATTGGAGAAGAATAGAAGGTTTGAATTATCAGAAGGCTTAAAATTGTGTGTGTTCAATAATCTTCCATCCACAACCATTAATACAAGATAGAGAATAAAGATTCATAAACATCTTGTTTCAAAACGTAACAATTGAATTTATTAGTGTTTAATATACATGCATGAATACTGAGTGAAAATGTGTCTCTTAGATTAGGTAATATTTGTATCTAAGTTCATAAATTGAAAGTAATTATTAAACTGTAGTTTAGAAGAATAAAGTTACTTTAGCATGTTTCAAATTGTGTATTGTACAAGTTGGTAAAAGATCAGAAGAGATTTCAGAGTTTGTACTTGCGTGAATGTTGGTAATGGTCTTTAACGTCTGACTACATTAGTTAAGACGGGAGTTTTTGAAGATTACAACTTGGCAGCAAAGAATGAGGCACGAGAAAGAGATGACTGAAAAGAAAACAACAGGGGGTTTACACGTGTTCTGTTTTTATAAGGTCGTGTATCAAGAGGGAGGCTCCGAGCATATTGAGCGGGAAAACAGATTTGTCGCTTACAGGCGGTTTGATTGGTCGGAACTGACCAATCAGCAAGCTAGATTGAAGTTGATTAACCAATGAATGCTTGTTATATATTTGTAAGATTGTGATGGTGAAAATTACAACAGGAAGAGTGCATTTCCTAGCAGGGATTAACTGGCTTGTTGTGGAAGATTCTACAATATATATATATATATATATATATATATATATATATGGTGGACACTACCGATGCTTTCGGAGTATGAGGGCCAAGCAGGTCATTTCCTAGGAACCGACAGCCTAGACACCAGCACATATGATTATAGTATTGGTGGGTTTGTACTGAACCAACCACGCCTTTTGAAGGGCCGAATACAGCAACCTGGTGCACTACGTATCGGTGACATATTTGAATTCAGAGTTGTCCTTCTCTTAGACCAGTTTCCATCCAAGGCTATAGAACACAATCTGTCTTGCTATTTACCCATAGCTGGAGGGAGAAGAATAGGATTTATACCATTCAAAGTGTATTGGTATGTAAATGAATCTAATGGATTCGAATAGAATTCGAACAGGAGTCTCCTATTCACCAATCCGAGCAGCTGTCTACTACCATACCTCCTATAATATATATATATATATATATATATATATATATATATATATATATATATATATATATATATATATATATATATATATATATATATATATATATATTGGATACGTGGTTGAGTGGCTACAACGTTCGTTTTCCGACCACGGTGAAATGTTAAGTGAACCTGCAATAATATTTTTTTTAAAAATGCCTCTGTTTCTCAGATAATCAACAAATCTTAATTAATATATATATATACATTTAGCAAAACCTTTACTGAATTAATTGCAACAACTTTCGAAAATCTGTATCAAGCTAGAATAAAAATATTAATTAGAAATTAAGATGTGCTAAGGAAATTAACCCTTACATTTATACTCTGTGTATTTGTTTTACATGGTTGCGAAGGCAAATAATTTTTGTGTACGTCTAAAAATCAAAATGACATGTGTTCAACTTTTTGGTAAGCTTTGCATGACATGTGTTCATCTTTTTGGTAAGCTTTGCTTACTGCAGTTAAACTATATAGCTCATTTTTTTATGTAAAATTCTGCAGTTATAGACCAAATTTCAAATATATATATATGTAAAGATCATAAGCTAGAGAAATTCTCGCAAATGGCTTATGGTCGGATGAGACCAATCTAGAGCTTTTGTGGAGGAACAATAGTGGGTATGTCTGACAAATTCCTAATACAGCGTTTGAAGATGAGAATTTGATTCCAACCATTACATATGCCGGTTGCAGCATTATTATTTGGGGATGCATTGCTGCGGCTGTAACAGGCAAAATATTACACAAAGACGGCACAATGGAAGATAAAAATCAGTTTGGAACGAATGTGTCTTGTCCTCAGTTCAAAGTTGGTTTTAGGCCAGATCTTGCAACAAGAAAATGATTTGAAACATCAAAGCAAATCTACAAAAGAATGGCTTCGGAAAAAGAAATTTCATGTTTTCGAAAGGCTTAGTCAAAAACCTGACCTAAACCCAATTGAAAATCTGTGATTCAAGTGAAATAATGGCGTGAATGCAAGAAATGCAGGTAAAATCGCGTAATTATTAAAAACAAGCGTCCTGTATACCATAAGAAGTTATCGAATAAATAATATAAAGAGAAAATAAATACCCATCAGTATTTTAATGTCAAATATTTTAAGAAAATCAGAAATATTTCCATGAAACCATCCCAAAGCCATTATATATATACAAATTATGTAAAAAAAAAACCCAAAAAGCTTAAAAATTGACATTCCTTATAATTGACAAACATATTCCAGATTTAACATAGCACAATTGTAATATTTCAGCAAAAAAAAAAAAAAAAGTGCGTTAACTTTAATTATCATATTTATTCATTGGGATTAACTTTGAAATATATATATATATATATATATATATATATATATATATATATATATATATATATATATGTATATATATATATATATGGGCGCAGATAGATACATAGACAGATAGAAAAATATTTAACAGAGATAGATAAATGCATAGAGAGACAAGTGATAAAAAGACTGACATAGATACATATATAGATAAATATATATTAAAAAATGAGATAGATAGATAGATAGATAGATAGATAGATAGATAGATAGATAGATGTTTAACGGGCTGAGGTATATATCATCAAACCTGCCGAGGGCAGTTCTCCCTCGTGTAATGTTTAGCAAGTTCATCTCTTAAGATGAATAAAGATTGATAACTTGATCGACCCTCCCTTGGCGCTACGTACTTTTAACCTTGTACGAAATCTAAGGTAGGCTTAGGAAATCATTTGATCTCTTCTACTGTGTGTAATGGTCAGGAAAATTCTCTTGCTGGCTTAATTACCAGTGAGTAGTGAGTTCAATTTCACTAGGTGCCCCATACTTAATTTTCGTCAGAAATAAAGAAAATATAAATGAACTGTTACGTCATCTCTGTCTTCCTGTATGGCAGCGAATGCTGGAAAATCTCCTCAAATTGAAGAATAAACTTGAAGCAGAAGAAATGTGATTATACAGAAACATGCTGAGGATAACATATGTGCAACGACGGTGTTTTAGAGAAAATGGAAGCAATAAATAAACTTATAATTAACATCATGAAGCGGCAGTTGAAATTTGTGTGGTACGTAATGAGGAATGAGGGCTTGGAAAACTTGATAACCACAGGACAGATTGCGGTAAAGAGGAACAATGGAAGGCAGTGCGTAACATACTTGGTAGGTATAAGTAAATGGATAGCAGAACAGGTTGTGGTAGAAATATCAAAAAAGACAAAATTTATTAACTGCAATGGAGAAGAAAATCTGGAGGACCATGATTGCCTATTTCCTTTCGGGACAAGGCACATAAATGAAGCCACATGTATTTTATGCTTAGAAAATCCCTATTTCAATAAATGTTGCGACGATTTCTAAAGATCTAATTTTATTTTTACATCGGAAATGCCTTTCGTCAAGTACCTAATTTTATGGAAGTTATTCACTGGAAAATATTGTGTGTATTGTGTTTTCTGTAATATGTTTAAAATACTTATATTGTTATAATGTCTCATTTCTACAAAATTTATTCATTGTATTATTTTCTAGATAACTTATACTCTGACTTAAACTTCACAGAGGCATAGTTCCGCTCGTCAGTTCAAGAAAATCTATTGAATGCATGAAATGTTATTAAATTTAAATAAAAATGGTTAATTAATATCAACTAAATTTTATATTTGTTTCAAATTTAATTATTAAATCGTTTAATTTATCGCTGTCAATAAATGTCAATATTCACGCAAAAGATGTTAAATAAATTATAAATAAATGTGATAGTGTTAATGAATTCAATATATTTATCTTAGTGCGACGTGTGCAATGGTGTCTTTATGTAAATTCAATTTGGAGGATAAATAATTTAAATTGTTTAAAAAACTTTTATCTCGTGCAATGCATTTGGAATAATCTGCTCGTCTGAACGCGTTAACCCCCTTTGCATCTCAGGTCGACGAGCTTTTCCACTTAATCGATTTTTGTATATATATATATATATATATATATATATATATATATATATATATGCCTGATAGAATAAATTAGACATTATGTCTGATAATTTTTAACACAATCCTTTCAAATTCACGAATATTTTCAGTATATACAATTGAATAAGGCAATATATAAATACACACACACACACACACACATATATATATATATATATATATATATATATTGAGCACTTTGTAAAAGTAAATGCTACGAACACTTTATTTTTATTCCATTTGTTCTTTCTCTCATTTGTATATATATATGTTCTTTCTCTCATTTGTATATATATATATATATATATATATATATATATATATATATATATATATATATATATATATACAAATGAGAGAAAGAACAAATGGAATAAAAATAAAGTGTTCGTAGCATTTACTTTTACAAAGTGCTCAATACATAGTAGAGCTATATATTATCATTATTATTACTATAAGAGTTTAAAAATTCACAAGCTATTTATCGTCGCCGGAAGAAGTACAACCATAGTATTGAAACAAGAAAGCCTTTGCGTAGCGATTTCAATGTTTTTTTTATTATAATCACTTAAGATAATAATAATGATAATAATAATAATAATGATAATAATAATAATAATAATAATAATAATAATAATAATATATATATATATATATATATATATATATATATATATATGTAATAATCCGCTGGTATATAATCGAAGTGAATTCTATTAATGCAATATGAAATATTAAAACTGATTCACACATAGAGCTGAATGTTTTAATTAAACAGAGCGACATATTTTTACAATAAAATAAAATTTAAAAAGATTTTTTAAACCAGTCAGTGGATGATAAATTATCGAAATATAATTGGCCAAATAGAAGAAGGAAAGAAGGGAAGAAAATGGAAAAAAAGAAAAAGAGAGCAAATAAGAACAAGAAATTAGTGTAAGCCTGGATATGAGAGGTGGTTAGAGGAGAAAGGAAAGGAAAAAGAAATATGGGAGAGAAAAAAGAGAGAATAAATGAACTATTTATTTTAAACACTGCAGCAGACCAAAGGCAGTTGTGAAACTCTGCATAAAACTATTAGCAAAAACAATATTAAATTAAATAAAGAGATAAACCCCAATTATATGAAAGTTAGTTAAATCAGAATTAAAGGTATATTAAACTATATATCAGAAAAAATTAATGACCAGCGTAAGACGAGACACGCGTTATTCCATTAATTTGCAGACGATAAAATATCTAAAAATGAAAATTCAGAGGTTCATCTTCAAAATATGCTGAACAATATTTTTCTTCCTGAAAAGGAATACCTAAAGATATAAATTAGACAATAAGTTCGCGATTAAAACAAAATGTAAATTTTAGATTTACAGAGCCTACCACGTTAATATAAATTTGAAAAATAATCGTTCACAGTCTTTATATTAACCTTGACAAGAGTGTTCAGTCGTTTGTCACACAATAGAAACGAAAAGTCTATTAATACTTTTATTATTTATTTTGAATATAATACATTACAAAAATTCGTTTATCGTTAGCGACGACATAGACCTAAATTATTCATATGCTGCAGCTGTAGGGATTACCTTCCCCTTCTTTATAGACGGCAGACCTGAGACACAAATCAACTAGAATTGTCACATACATCTGGACATATAGATGCATTTATCGTTTAAACTATAATAACGCAATTCATTCAGTTGTATTATAAAAAGAATACAGAAAAACATTTTGTGTGAAGTTGTTCACGAAGCATTTTTGTAATTCATTCCTATATATATATATATATATATATATATATATATATATATATATATATATATATATATACATACACACACACGACTTCAGAATCTCCTGCATCTCTTCTGGACACTCTCGTTATTTAAGCTGGAGATTGCTTGCATTCAGGTCATCTTTGGTGTTAGAAATAGGTTTCTTGGTATCTCACTCCCCCTCCCCCAACATGCACATAATAATCAAGGGGGCTACAGGCTGAGGAGTTAAGTGGCTACAGGTAAGGGGTGATGTCGCAAAAATTGTCTGACAGCTATAACTATGTTCTCCTGCTTTTGTGGGATGGGGCAGAGCCCTTATGCCAGACTTTGCGTCTTTCTACAGTCACCTTCCTGACTCTGGGCAGGACTAACGCTTGAAGGCACTTGATATTGGCCTCCGTGTTCAGCCTGAGGCCCTTTGGGAAGAGGCATAATAGAGGCATAACATCTCTATCACTAATAATCACCAAACATTTTTGTAATCACCATTAGACTCATCCAACTCTTTCTTAATCCTCGGAATTGTCCTCAGTTTGAAATGCAAACACTGAACTTCGTATTGTAGCCCCGGGAGTCAATTCCAAACAGGATGGGGTACCCATTCGAATTATTTGGCAGAGTGAATTGTGACATGATGCTCTTTTTTCCACGAATATGGTACCCAAGTGACTCTACTAAACTGTTCACTTGACAGAGTCAAAAACAAACAACACGGATGCGCGAAATTAAATGTATAAAATGCCGACAAATTACTATAGTGTGTGTGTATATACATATGTATGCACGCACACACACACACACACACATATATATATATATATATATATATATATATATATATATATATATATATATATATATATATATATATATATATAATATTAGTGGTAAGTATACACATACATATGCAAAATATATAAATATATATACATACATGCATATACATACATATATATTTTGTATGAAAAAGATTCCAAGAGGATAGAATCCAGGTAGAACTCAATGTCTAGGATAGAGTAAGGATATAATAAAAAGGCTTAAACACTAATATTCCAAGGTCATAAATTATTCCATTGGAATCGTAAATACGATCCAATTCATCAGACCTACAAATCCAATTTTTTTTTTTGAATTGGTAATCTGATGAATAGCCCCGATTGCCTGAGAGAAAAAGAGAGAAATACATTGATAAATAATGAGATAGGCATAGAAATACATATATTCTATTAATCACAGATTATGTCAAGAATATATTCTTGGATAAAGTATTTTAAAGTCTATTAATAGTAAATTTGGAGAACTATATTTCACCTCTTACATTTACTTTTCCTTACAACATTCTGAACACAAGTTTTAACATAGTATAATTTGGTATATCTACTACTAAATTAAATTCGATCGTAAAATTAAATTATCGTTATCACTACCATATACTACTTAAGGTCTTTGGAAAAAATTCGTTAGAAAGATGGTAAAGAGTGCTGGATTTTACTGATATGAATTCTCGTATATGTTAGTGAATGCTAAACAATCGAGACTCAAAGACTCAAAGAAAGAGGGGAACATTTATGAATGTGGATAAAACAAGAGGCAGTATAAAAATAAGTCTTAAAGAAAATGGCAACAAAAAGAACACTTATGCTCAGAATCAGGAAGCGACAGTTGAAAATCCTTGGAAAACCTAACACTCACAGGAAATACTGAGGACAAGAGAGATTAATGGAAATGAGCGAGCGAATGCGTGAACAGTTTTGTGTGAAGGTAGAATGTGAGATTGTAGTTCAACGGAAAACCGAACGGGATCAGGATGCCATAGCAAAGGGAAAATACCTGATAAGGGCACAAAAAGACAGAATGTTTTGGAAAACAATGATGGTTCAAATCCTGAAGAGTCAGAGCCGACACAAGACGTTTGTATGAATCTATCTAAGGTTTATTATTTGTTGCACCTGTTCATCTTCAAATTCGTCAGGAATCTCCAAGGCGTCTTGCGAGGCAGAACATATCCTGGAAATAATTCTAAGTGCACCAAACAAAATATTATTATTATTATTATTATTATTATTATTATTATTATTATTATTATTATTATTATTATTTATTTTCTTTGATTTCTAGCGTTTAAACATTTCTTTCTGGGTCCTGCGCAGGGACTTACGGTTAGAAATGGCATCATAACACTTTCCACTGACAAAAAAAAAAAAAAAAAAAATTACATAGATAAAGCCCTTCGTAAAGTGTGGGCTGTAGTTGCCAGAACAATTTGTTTGTATCTCCTTGAGGCATGGACTTCCAGGAATCCCTTCAATTAGTCTACTGCAATCTTTTCCAACCAGTCCTAAAGCTCCAACTACAACAGGGATTTTTGATGTTCCCATATGCCACATTTTCGAGATTTCTATTTCAAGGTACTTGTATTTTGACAGCTTTTTGAATATCATCAAAGATACATTCCAGTCAGCAGGGACTGCCATATCAATAAGGAGGCACCGTTTTTGTTTGTGGTCTTTAATAACAATATCTGGGCGGTTGGCTTTGATTGTTCTGTCAGTATGTATTGTGTAGTCCCATAGAATTGTAACAGGTCCTTTCTCCGTAACCGGGTCTGGGTGGTGTTCATACCAGTTTCTTTCAGTTTCCTTCCAGTAGAAGTTGCAGTTTTTTATCATCATCATCATCATCATCATTATTATTATTATTATTATTGCATCATGTACTCGGTGAAGTTGAAGCAATACCGATGAAGCCATCGATATATGATCTATTTCGCCACGGGATCACTTGGCTGACATTTGTGCTGCCGGATATTAAAGAAAACTGGAGAAAAAGGAAAAGAAATTAAAATTATGCAAAATTCAAAAGGGTGAAAAATGAAAATTGAAGTAGGGAAGAATATTTTGAGAAGAGAAGTAGAGAAAGGCGAGATTAAAATATAATATACTGGGGAGAGAGAAAGAAGAAGAAAAAGGAAAGAAGAAAATTAAGCGAAAAAAGAGATAAGATAAAGAGAGAAAAAAAAAGTGAGAGATAGAAAAGAAAAAATGGAAAAATGTAATATTAGAAAACATTGGAGGAATATAAAAACGAGAATGAAAGACACAAAAATAAAGGAAGGTAGAAAGAAAGAAAGAAGTAAAGAAAGAAAGAAAGAAAGAAAGAAAGGAAGGAAGGAAGGAAGGAAGGAAGGAAGGAAGGAACGTAAGGAAATTGGAATAAGAGAAAGGCAAAAACAAAAAATAATATAAATGAGAGAGAAAGAAGGCGAGAAACAAAACATGGGGGTTAAATTAAACGTAAGAGAAAGAAAAAGGTTAGAGAAAGAAAGAAAGAAAGAAAGAAAGAAAGAAAGAAAGAAAGTCAAAAGAGAAAAAAAGAAGAAGAAACAGAAAAAAATGCAGGAACATTAAATTGGAGAAGGAAAAGATAGAATGAAAGAAAGATTAAATGAAAGTAGGAAGAACGAAAAAAATGAGAATTGGATGAAATCAAAGAGAGTGAAAGAAATAAGTCAAAGTAAATAGTGAGATAAAGAAAGAAAATAATTAAGTATTAAATATAAAAAAAGTGGAAGACAGCAGCATCGAAAAAAAAACTGTTAGTAGAATGAGACGGAAATAGAGAAGTAAGCGAAAGGACTGAGAAAGGAAGTAGCGTAATTAAAGATGGAGGAAAATATAAAGATAGGTGTAAGATGAAGAAAGCGACTGATAAAAAAAGAAGAGGAATAAAGAAGGAATAAATAACGAAAAACAAGGGAAAGTAGAAATGGAAAAATAAACTAAGGAAAGATAGCGAAAGTAATAAAAAAAGAAAGAAAGCGGAGAAAGAGGAGAGAAATTAGGAAGAGAAATGAAAGATAAAGTAAAAGAAAAAGATAATAGAAAGATGAAGAAAGAGATTGAAATAAAGAAGTAAGAAGATGGAGAATTAAAAAAAATAAAAATTAATGTAGAAAAAAATTAAAAAAAGAATGAAAGAATGAAAGAAAGGAAGAAGAGAACGGATTGAGGAATGAGAATTGAAAGAAAAACGGAAAGAAAAGAGAAAGATGAATGATGAAATTGAAAGAAAGAAGAAAAAGAAGGAGAGATAGAAAATAAAAGAATAAAAAATGAATGCCATAAAAAAGAAATATAAAGAAAGACTCAAATAAAGAAAGACTCAAAGAAAGAGGGGAACGTGATGAAAAATGAAGAAGAGAAATGAAAGACTAAGAAAATAAGAATGATAAGAGAAAGGCGAATAAGGAAAATTGAAAAGTCAAACAAAAATAAGGAGAATTCGAAAAAGAAAAGAATGTGAAAGTAGAAAGAAAGAAACAAACAAAGCGAGAGAAGAAAGAAAGAAGGAAAGAAAGAAAGAAAGAAAGAGATCGAGAGAAGAAAGAAAGAGCGAAAGAAAGAAATTAAGAAAGAGAGAAGGAAAGAACTGGAGAGAATGAGAAAGAGAAGCATGAAAAATGTAGAAAGAATCAAATGAAGAGTGAAAAAAAGAGAAAGTAAGTTGGAAGAGAAAAACATGAAAGTAGAAAAAGAAAGAGAATTAAAAAGAAAGAAAGAAAGAAAGAAAGGCATAATCGAAAGTGATGAAGCGTGAGATGTAATCTCTAAAATTGTTATTCTTACTTAATATATTTGTTTTACTTTATCAAGACGAGGGAAATAAAAAGAAGAAATTAATTTCTTGCCATGCTTATTTTTATATTAAAATCGAATGCATTTGATAACCTTTAAATAGTTTTCATATTACGCGCATATTTCCATCGCATTAGCTTGAGGCGACCTGTTTACTGCAGTTTATATAAATATGCTTCAGTTTATTCTCAGGCAAGACTTTGCGAACTTCTAAATTGTATGACACAGGATGAATGATATTTATAGTCAACTATGGACACACTATTCATTTTCTCTTCCGATATTTCGTACGGCTAACCATTTTTTGCCATCCCCGTGTACATATATAAATTAATATTTGTAGTTTTCACTGTATACTGTTCAATCTATGTTAATATTTTCTACTCAATTCAGTCCAACTGCACAGTCTACGAAGGAGGCTGTGTACTCATTTTTTTTTAATCAGGATTGCAGACTTTTACAATATCTGAAAAGTCGACAAACTTATATTTATATAATTATATATATATATATATATATATATATATATATATATATATATATATATATATATATATATATATATAAATTTAGTCTTGAGTATGACGATAAACTACATCAGTAGCAAGGCCTCTGATTCGACATTTTAAGGAGCATGGAACAAACAATTAATTGTTGTTGTTATCCGGTTCACACTGACCTGGGTTGGTAGCATCTGCTAGGGTCCTATCTACAGGAAAATAACGAATTACCACGTAAAAATGACTATGAAAATATAAAAATACATTTTGATAGGAGAAATACCAACAATAATTTTTTATATAACAAAAGTGGCCAACAGGACTTATATATGTTTAAAAAATATTTAAATTACGGAATAGATTAACCCTTAAAGGTTGATATGCCGCTGAACGAAATCAACCAAGGAACATATGTTTAAATACGGAATATTTGGGTAGCAAACCCTCTTTTATGCGTGCTTCGTTAAATATGATGAACAAGATACACTTTGAAATATTTTCTGCTTCCTTTTACTCGACTCCTTTTGATTTTTGTGAGAAATGTCCTTACTTTTTGCAGGAAGGTGTAAAAATGTTTGAAGGCATTACAATCGCCATATTTGAACGTGACCAAAATGATTTGGCTGTATTTAGAAGCTAAATAAAAATCCTCTTGGTATTAAAATAATACTGCAAAATAATGATTTTATGAAAAAAAAAAGTATAATAAAAAAAAAAAAGAAAATATCTTATCAGGCCTAATTTCCTGTAAATTTATCACCTCGTAAAATGTTAAATGTTATAAATAATGTCTTCAATCACTAGGATTGCATGGTTACACATCACTTACGGGATATTTTTCCATGATATTCACTGAGACATACCAATATATATATATATATATATATATATATATATATATATATATATACATATATATATATATATATATATATATATATATATATATATATATATATATATATATATATATATATTATGAAAAAGATACAACTTTGTTTCGGTGCATTTCAATTGCACCTCAACTGGCCATCATTTAACACCTACCCATTCTTCACCAAACTGCGATCAACAAGCACTCTTAATTCACTCCGTCATCTTTTTGATTTATATATATATATTTTTCTCAAACAAATGTAAAAAAGGAAGTGACGTTTCACATACGGCTTGCTTACAACAGAAGTCTTGATAATCATAACCATTTTTGTTCTCACGAGTAGAAGTAAAACTAAATACAGCGAAACGAAGTTGCATCTTTGTCGTGAGAAAACTTTTTTGTCTCTATGATAAAATAATAATAAATAATTATTGCTCTATTATCGGAATCGGGACCTCATTTGAAATAATGCAGTGAAAGTTAGAATTTATATATTCTTTTTGTTCCCATTACCTCGGATATATATATATATATATATATATATATATATATATATATATATATATATATATATATATATATATATATGTACAAGATTAAAAGATTGCATATACTAGCTTAAAAGCCCTCCTATACAGTAGCAATTAAGTTTTTTTCACGGAGGAGAACTTTACAACCATTTCAAAGTGAAATATTTCAATTTTGGTCCATTTCGATGGTTCCATTGCCAAGCAGCAAATCTTTCTGCTTCGAGGTTAAACATCATTTTAACGTTCATGTTTGTCTCCAGGCTGAAATATTCTTTACTGTAGATTCCTCAGTTTCATGGTTAATTATTTTCCGAAGGAAGTGAAAACTATCCCGCCCTTGCCAGAAAGTAAGTTGATACTAGAGAGCATCATAACTCCTCTGCGTTTCATCAATATTCCTTGCGAATCTATTTTATTTATCTATCACTATGTCTCTCTTTTCGATTTTTTTAACTTTCAAAGAGTACTGCTACTTCATGGGTAGATGGTGCATTGAACCTTCCTCCAGACTCTCCATCTGGGGTCTTATCAGCTGTAAAGTCTAATCTCAAGTTCTCCCGTCCATTTCCTTAGAGGGCAGATTTGAACTCTTGAACCTATCGATTTGTTTTCTGGAGGAATTCCTGTAAGTTGAGAATTTTGCTTAATTTCGAATCCGGAAAGAGATTATTTCTTGTCCCAGCATAGACTTGATGACCTTCTAGAAAACAGATTTGGAGAAACAACTAGGGTTCTTTTGAAAGAGGCTGCATACTGCTAATCCGTTTGTATACGTGTCCTTGTATTAATTACATTTATCGGCTTCGATGTCAGAGAAATTTCGTAGAAAATATGCATTCTCCGACAAAAATCGAACCCGTGTCCTTATACGGAAACGCCATTTGAAATGACGTGCTATGTCACTTAGCTACAGAGTATCGTCTTGTTAGCAATGTCCAAATTACTGTTTTAAACACACAATTTCCGATGATTTTTCTCGATTGATCATATCCGCTCAAGAAACGCATCTTAACGCAAGCAATGACAACGTTTATTAAAATGGACAATTATTTAATGTATTTTTTCTCTAGACGTTATTGCAATAGATATAATTTATTCAAGTAAATGCTATTTTGTTAATTAAAACATTCAGGCCTGTAAATGTGATACGGTTTAATTTTAAAAAAGATTACGTTTTGTTTGGCTTAATTCTTATTGGTGTCACGTGTAATGAAGTAGCAGACAGTATACAAATATGTGTGAGAAAACTTTCTTGACACTAAATCGAGAAAAGAGATTTGCGTTTAGATAAACATTAAAAAAATCTCTCGTCTTACACTGCAACGACAAGGGACATAGCTTTAATTTCACCAATGTCAGCCTTGTCAAAAAAGAACATAACCCTTCAAAGAGAAAATAATAGGAAAATATATTTACAACAATAACCCTTGTTACAGAAACTACATTGTGTCACCATTTTTCTACAGATCCATTATTCACGAATTCAATTTATCTCTTCCAAATACGTAAAATCAATGAAGATTAATATAAAATACGCCCGAGACATTTTTAATGAAAAAACAAAGAAAACATTAAAAAAAATCTTACAGCGTCTCACTAACTTAGACTCACTTTAGCCTCGAGAATGTTTTCTTACACATAGTTGAATATTACATAATTGCTTTCTTACACGTGGCACCTATCTAAGCAATATGAAATAGCCAAAACACAACATACCATCAATCTGAGTCTCTTCGCTTTTTATCAACTTGTAATCTCTTGTAACTTAATCTCTGGCGAAGCTTTAATTAAGTAAAGAATATTGATTAAGATTTGTTTACTGCTTCCTCTTTATCCTACTATTTAGTCAGATTCCTATCCATACTCTATCTATCTATCTATCTATCTATCTATCTCTATACATATATATATATATATATATATATATATATATATATATATATATATATATATATATATATATATATGTATCTATCTATCTATCTATCTATCTATATATATATATATTTATGTATATATATATATGTATATATATATATATATATAAATATAATTGTATATATATATATATATATATGTATGTATATATAGATATATATAATTGTTTCTATCTATATATATAATATATATATAATTGTTTCTTTCTATATTTTCTATCTATCTATCTATATATATATATTTAATTGTTTCTATCTATCTATATATCTAATTGTTTATCTATCTATCTATCTATCTATTAGGTTGGTGCAAAAATAATGACGTAATAATGTCGTTTTTTGACGTTAAAAATACTTCAGAAACCGACCTTATTACATCATTATTTTTGCACCAACCTAATATCTATCTATCTGTCTATGTATCTATCTATCTATCTATATATATATATATATATATATATATATATATATATATATATAAAGAAAGAACAGTAAGATATATAATCCGGTGTTCTTATAGATATTTTAATTTAAAAAAATAGTGCTCAATGTAAATTTACAGAGCATTAATATTATAAATTAATTGATTTAAAATATGTTTTTTCGCTACACAGTTCTAACCATGTTTCAAAAATGGAAGCTAAAAGCCCCGAATTTAATTTTGTAATTAAATTAAAGACATTAGTTCCATTTCATCCTCAAGCGAATTTTTCCTTGAGGATGAAATGCAACTAATATCTTTAATTTAATTACAAATGGAACTAATGTTTTAATTTAATTACAAAATTAAATTCGGGGCATTTAGCTGCCATTTTTGAAACATGGTTAGAACTGTGTAGCGAAAAAAACATAATTTAAGTCAATTAATTTATAATATATATATATATATATATATATATATATATATGAGTTTGTGTGTGTGTTTGCGTGTGTGTATGTATAATTCTTTCTTTCTATCTCTATATCTATCTATCTATCTATCTATCTTTCTATATATATATATATATATATATATATATATATATATATATATATACACACACACAATTGTTTCTATTTATCTATGCGTCTATCTATCTATCTATCTATCTATATATATATATATATATATATATATAAAGAAATATAGTCTTAAGGTGTGCTATATTTATGGAATAAAGTGCTCAATATCAGAGATAGAGCGTGTGTAAATATAAAAGTGAACATAGAAGTCAACACTTAGAGGCGACAGTCTGTTTCATGCTATATGCAATCGTCAAGCCACGTGTCTTGACGATTGCATATAGCATGAAACAGACTGTCGCCTCTAAGTGTTGACTTCTATGTTCACTTTTATATTTATATATATATATATATATATATATGATATTAACTGAACGTTAATATTGGATTAGGGATAACTGAGTCTCAAAATTTCATTGACGCTAAAACCTGGGGTCTCATGATCTTAATGACAAAATACCATGTTATAAATTTTAGAAATCATTCTCTCTTCGATAATGATACGCTTAAGTACTTTCGATTATGTACGTTGTGATCAAAGAAGCTTGATTAGAATAAATTATTGGTATCTGGTTTCTCGGATAAAAGCGCATTTGGTTAGGGTGAAAAATAAAATAAAACACTTAGCGAATGAAACGAAATTCTGTCAAATATTAACAAGTACTGAAATAAATGTTTCTTTAGTCTCTTTCAAAATTTGCCATTCTTAACCAGACAGTGGCATTTTACTGGATATTAAAGAGTAATTTATTAATTAATTCAATCGATGTTCGCCCTTATGAACAATTAAACTCTCTAAGAATCATTGGTATTCTTGAAGATGGTAGCCATTTCCTGGTAAGCGTTCGACATTTAATGACTTCGATTCTTAACTCGATGGCAATTTACGGCGCTTTATCAAATGCTGTTTTTCGTTTAAACAGATTACCGAACATCGCGATGAAGCCTTCGTGTGTAAGATATACACGCATATAGTGTGCGCATTTGCCTAAATAAAATTCCTTCTTGCATCTGACAATTCCTTCTTTGTAGGCTGATTACACTATAATATTGTTTAATCAAACGACTGTTAATATTATTAATACCGAATGAAAACATCTGACCACCAACAAAGAGTCTCTAGGGTAAACATTTACGAAATCTAATATATTAGATTTTTCGCAAAATAATTCCTGATTATAGAATTATATTTTATTCGTAAATTAATGTACTTAATTGTGTATATTATTTACTCACACTCTTTGGGTCCTGTTACTGGATCTAACTAACGCCTTTATCCACTTTGCCATGTGTCCTTGAGTGGATAAAGGCGTTAGTTAGTTCCAGTAACAGGACCCAAAGAGTGTGAGTTCAATACCCGGTTAAGGCAGTGGAGAACTTGAAGAGGGAAATTAACAGGAGATAACTGACATCCATAAAACATGGCACGTGGAACTAGAACAGTCTACCTCAGTGAGCGAAATAAAGGGTTCAGTTCGACATTCCAAACCACCTGAAGAAGGCCGTAGCGTACAACGGCCAAAATGTTGTAATAAATATGTCGACAAAGATGAGAACAATAGACCGAATAATGTAAATAATATACATGATACCTCATCTCAGGAATATAGACAGATACTTAATTGTTTAGATAATTCAAAATAGGAAACAAAAATATCTATACATTATTGTCATGGGGCTCAAAGGTTATTTTATTGTTTTCCGATTAAACTCAGGTTGCCGTGAAATAGACCGAATAATGTAAATAATATACATGATACCTCATCTCAGGAATATAGACAGATACTTAATTGTTTAGATAATTCAAAATAGGAAACAAAAATATCTATACATTTTGTCATGGGGCTCAAAGGTTATTTTATTGTTTTCCGATTAAACTCAGGTTGCCGTGAAATAGGTGAATGCAATTTCTACATCTTCTTTGCATATGGATGTCTGAATTGAAAAACATTGACAAGATGCTCGAAAACGATGTAGTCAATGGTCGAGATATCTGGCGAATATGGTAAATGTGACAAAGATTCTTATCCTATGTCGCTGAGCTTCTACAGTGTTATTCTGTCAACATATTGCTGGGCATTGTTATGATGCAGAATTGGACCTCATCGATTAAACAGTGCCGGTCACATTATCTTTAACTTAATGTGCATCTCATCCAAATGCCAGTAGTAAACTTCATGATTAGAGAAGCTGTAATGGATGATGTCAGTGGCTGATCACGAGACAGTTACTATTGGTGCAATTTCGGCTTTGAAAAGTGTTTGGGGGATTCGTTATGTCAAGTCTGTTATGTAGTGTGTGAAAGGTTTTTCTTCCTCCGTATGAGTTCGAATCCTTCGTCGCCAAAGTTGTTATGTAGTGGTTTCACAGTGGAGACTTGTATTTGTACTAAGTCGGTCCTAAAATAGGTTCGACGTACAAAACCTTAGGAACTTGATATAATAGGTAACGTCGCAGTAGTCTAGTTGGGGTGGCTGATACTTTAATATCCGACTGACGTTCGTCCGACATCGACTGACTGACCAGCTCTCTGAGCGACTGCTACTACTACTCCTACTTATTATAGGTGGGAGGGTCTATTAACTATTGAATAGGCGTGTTCCGTTATAACAAAGTCATTAGGTGATTCGTCGATATCTAGTCTCTGATCTGATAGTTGACGATTGACATAAAGGATCCATTTCTTAACAAATTTTACTATTCCCTTGAGAAATATATGCGTGGAATTCTTTGACTTAGACTGACTTCATGAAATCCTCATTAATCGTGTTTCTTCACTTTGCCAATTTTCATGAGATGAGTCCATATTATTTAAATATTATGTCGGTGAAAAAATAATGACGTAATAATGTCGTTTTTTACGTTAAAAAATAAGTCGAAAAACGACATTATTACGTCATTATTTTTGCACAAACCTAATACTTACACCCATTATCTGCGATGTTTCTCTGTCGGTTTGATCTGGGTTTTGTTCAACTAGTGTTTTCTGATGATGAATTTCAATCGCAAATTGACATTCCCTACCACTTTGATCTTTTACACTTGCATCTGCCTGAGGAAATTCAGAAATATCCTCCGTACTCTTCGATTCTACGTGGATCCTTCGCTCCATGTTCGCATAGTTTTCGCAATAGTTTGAATAGCATTATTGCCAAGTTTGAACTCATGCAATGAAGTAAACGTTTCTCTTTTTTTTTTTTTTTTTTTTTTTTTTTTTGCATTCTTGGTACGACACTAAAATACATGTGTTTTCAAAGCTTAGGACCGGGATATTTTGTGGAACATAAAACCACCTCTTAATTGATGTTGCACTAAATTCCACCCAGACCCCGCGGTGGTAATATCCGTTAGCGTCCTAACTATGGCCAAACAATTAAGCCCCAAACTGGGGTCAAAACACTATGGAAGTAAAAATAAATTTAAAATACCAGCAATACATTTTCATAGTATAATAATTACTCTTAGGTTGGTGCAAAAATAATGTCGTTTTCTCACATATGTTACCATGTGATAAAACGACGTTATTTTTGCACCAACCTAATAGAAATACATTTTCTTTAAAAAAGAAATTTTACCTACTAATATTTTAAAAAAAATATATTTATTACCAGCAATACAAATTTATTTTTTTTAAAAATGCCAAAAATGCATTATTGAAATAAAAAAAAAATTATCAGCAGTACATTTTTTAAAAAGAATTACTAATGCTCCTAAGAAAATTAAATTACATCATTGAATGACGCATAAGAGTTGATTTGCAGCTAAGTAAACAAACAAAAAAAAACAAAAAAAAAAAAACACGCTTCATTTTTCATGTTCAAGATGATGAGTAGATAATGTTTTACTTTAAATTCTGTTAAGATATAGATATAAAATTAATAAAGAGGATATAATCATATTGGACTCGGGGATACAAAAATGAAAGAAGTACTTCACTGGGATCCGAAGACGCGTTGGGATGGACAAAGATGCCTTCCAAAAGCTGAGCAGGGTATCACGAAACAGAAATACTTCCTTAGAAACTAAGAGTAGTGAACTTTTATATAGTATCAGTTCTCCTCGCAATAAATGAAGGACATTCTCCTCAAAGATGAAGAAGTGACTTGAAGCAACAGAAATGTTGTTCTACAGGAGGAAACTGAGGATAACTTTTACTGAACATATGAACAACGGCGAGGTTTTAGGGAAAATGGAACAAAAAGGAAATTTATATTTAACACCAGGAAGAGGCAGTGCAAATTTCAATGATGGTAGAAGGCTTGGAAAATCTGTTATTCACAAGACAAATTGAGAGAAAGATAGACAGAGGAAGGCAATATGTAACATGGCTGATAGGCTTCAGTAAATGGATGGTAGTGGAAGAAATAAAAATAAACACTTAATTAGAGCTACAAGGAACAGTAAAGTGTGGAGGGCTATGATCGCATGATCCCTGTAGGGACACGGCACATAGCAGAAGAATATATTTTGTGCAGGTACAAGAAAAATAGGATAGTAAAAATATTAAATATCTGAGAATGTTCGAACAGAGGACAGAAGTTGCGACACTGAGATCAGGCGACGCACTGGAATGGTCAAAGTTGCATTCTAAAAGCTAAGCAGAGAACCAAGAAACAGAAACGATTCCTTAGAAAGAAAGCAAAGTAGAGAAATGTTACGCGATATCTGTAATGCTGTCAGTGAATGCTGGACAATCTCTTCAGAAATGAAGATGAAGACACATGAAGCAGCAAAAATGCGATTATACAGGAAGATGATGAGGATGTCATAGACAATAACGATGATTCAAAGAAAATGAAAACAAAAAGGAAACATATACTGAATATCAGGAAGAAGTAGATATACTTTCAATGAGGAAGGGGGACCTGGAATATCTGATACTCACAGGATAGATTGAGAGAAATACGGATAGAGGTTATATTTGATAGGATGCTAGAAAAGTGTCTGGGAGAAATAGCAAAAAAGAAAATCAATAAAAGCTAGAAGAAACAGGCAGATGTGGAGGACTATGATCGCTTACGTCATGAATTGACACGGTACATAACAGAAGAATATAGTTTAAGCAACTATTATAATAATTATTATATAATAATTATATAATAACTAATATAATAATAAAATAGAATGCAATTAAATGGTTTATTCGAACATCAGACATTATTTTCCAAAGAACAATTTACCAATCGTAGCAGCCAGAAGGATAAAGATATACTAAAAACATGCTTAAGAGGGAAATGTTCGCGATATGGAAGCATAAAATTGCAGGTTGGTTCCCACTTAGAAATCTCTCCGCTCAGTTGGTTTCCGATTGAGAGTGTTCGCAGGTATCTAGATGTGAATGCCGTGTCGATTTAATGCTCTCGACACTCAGCCATGATACTCTCTCATTACACCCGTTCATGAACAGAAGAAGACTGTGTAGCTACGAGACGGGCCTAAGCAAATTTGCAATACTTTAACCGGATATTTACTGCAGTTTCTTTTAATTCAATAAAACTAAGGTTCTACATGCTAACATATTATTATTATTATTAGTAGTAGTAGTAGTAGTAGTAGTAGTAGTAGTAGTAGTAGTAGTAGTAGTAGTAGTAGTACATATCATTCTAAATTATTGTTTTTATAATGCCAAATGAATTATTGTTATTATTATTATTATTATTATTATTATTATTATTATTATTATTATTTATATTATTGTTTTTATTTCCTTTGATTTCTGGCGTGTACACGTTACATTCTGGGGTCCCGCCCAGAGACCTAATGTTAGAAATGGCATCATGACAATTTCCCCTGACAAAAAAATAAAAAAATAAAAATAAATAAAATAAAATAAAATTACATAGATAAAATTCTTCGTAAAGTGTGGGCTGTATTGCGAGAAAAAAGTTTTGTATATGTTTGAGGCATGGGATTCCAGGAATCCCTTCAATTAGTTTATTCGAATCTTTTCCAACTAATCTTATGGCTCCAACTACAACAGGGATTGTTGATGTTCCCATGTGCCACATTTTTGAGATTCCATTATACTGGAAAAAAATCAATGAAATTCCTATCTTAAGAGAAATAAAAAAAATATTATTATTATTATTATTATTATTATTATTATTATACTCATCATCATTATGTTTGGATTTCTGCTATTGTCCTACTACCTGCGGGATGACCTAAGGCATGTAGTGGTGTGTTTTGAAGCTACATTTCATGATATGTTTTTTTTTTGTTTTTTTTTTAATTCTCATAACATCACTAGCGTATAATGTATAAAGTTCTTCTTAATTTGTGGGCTGTACTCATCAACACAATATTTTGTATTTTCTCTTATGCTGGGTTTTCCACTGATTTATTTCCAAAATATTGTTGTGTTCCTTTTTTTATCATTCCAATCGCACCTATTATCTACTATGACTGGTATTATACTTGTTTTCCATTGCCACATTGTTTTCTATTTCGATTTCCTGATCTTTATACTTGAATGCTTTTACAAATTCTTTAGTTGCTATGTTACTAAATTGGCCAAGTCATATCAATTAGTAGAAAGTTTTTGTCTTTTCGAGTTTTGATAATTATGACCAGCATATCTGTTATTCGAAAACCATATATAAATATATATACGATAGTTGCGTAGTGGATTGAAGCATTGGTTCGGGAAAGGGTTGGCCTAGTAACTGAGTGTTCAATCCGAGTAGTAGATAAAACAAAAATACAGAACCGAAATATGTAAGTAATACTAAATTGCAACTCGGCCATCTGGATGGATATGTATATATGTATGTGTTTTTTTTTATGGCATAATTAACCATGCATCTCACGATTTCTCTATGTATGCAGGAATAAATAAATAAAAAGCAAAAAAAAAACATATATTTACGAAGTATGGAGTCGTTTCATAAAGAATTCTTTTAGTTCTTCTGAATCAGAATCAACGTTGGGTTTAAGCAAGCGAATGAGCCAATTGGAGTAAAGTACCATGAAGATTTAAATATTTCCCACTTCTGACGAATGCTGCTATCGATATTTTTTTGGCATGCTATCCTGTTAGTTAACATTCGTGTTAGTCAGCTGTTGTCTCTCACGCTGGCCAATAGAATCTTTCTGCCTATTCGGGGTAGCCAGTTAGAGGCTCTCGCTCTGGCCATTTGAAAACGTCAGCAAACTACATGAAAACTGCCGTAGAAGCATGAAAAAATCGAATATTCCCACTATCGATGAGAGTTGGGAAATGCAAAGTCGGTCTTGGCATCTTCACTAACCTTGGAGCATGTGCATGTAAATTTTGGTGCAAATCCGTCAAAAATTGCGGCCTTGCATTCGTTACACACACACACACACACACACACATATCCTGCCTTTTATAGATAGAGATATATGTATTCGTGCATTTTTGGTTGAATAATATGGACACATTATGTTTATTTATTTTTATTTTAATCCCCCTTGTAGTCTCTGATTAAATTCTTAATGCTGATATTAAATTCATTCTATTTATAAATCGCCTTTATTCATTCAACACATGTAGTTTCATTCTCATCAGTGATCAACTTCAAGAGTGAATTTCTACCACAGAAATTTAAGTAATTAATAGTTGAATCTATTTTTGTAAATGCGCTTTAAACGCCATCTGTTATATTTATTTTAAATACATATAAACGGACTCTGTTATTATTAATTTTAAAATTAACTGTTAAAGCTGTTATGTTTTATCTAATGAGGTAATTTCTATAATTGTGATTTTTCATAATTATGATTTAATTATATTTTAAAATATATTTAGTATATTAATAACTAAACTCATTTAGTGTTGGCTTTACTTATATGCAGGTCCCACAATAATATATGAAGCTTTTGTGATTTTTTTTTATATCTTCATGGTGTGGTATACTTGGATTTTCAATTAATAATTGTATTGTGAATGTTGAGAGGAATGTTTCTTTAAATGACATCCAATGGAGCTTGAATCCGACATATGTATTGTAAGTATCCTTGTGATGCTGTCATGAATCTAACATATATTTCCATTTTTGTCAGATAAACAATCTCCACAAACACATTTAAATTGATATACAATGTTGTTTTTTGCAAAACATTAGTCGACTGAAAAGTTAATTGCGAATAAATAAATTGGTTGTATTAAATTTAGTATAGTATATAAATAGTTTTATTTTTTCACTGGAATCAGTGGTGGGGGATATATCATTTTATCCTCAACACTAAAAAGCGAGCTTACAAAATAAACAAATCCAAAAATGGATACCACCAATAATATATCTAACAAAAATTAAACACAGTTCAGTTTTTATACTAAACTAACAAACATATTAGTAATCCATGATACCAGAGAAATTAACACCAACTGCAAGATAATCGGCGATATAATTAAAAAGAAAAATAAACTCAACAGCAATTTAAATGCCGAAATTTATCAAATAAATGTTGACAATGCAAAAATGAACAAATGATTTAACTTTCTAATTTTGCATGGAAACGATGCTGGACATAACATTGATTTCACTAAGATATATATATATATATATATATATATATATATTACGAAATGGACAAAGTCCGACAATTTATTTATTAAAGACATTTTTATGTTTAACGTTCTTTTTATAGATACAAGTATTTAATTAAATGCTCTGTTTATATTAAACAGTATTAAATAACATTTACCGGCCTGAATGTCAGAGAAATTTTCAGGCCGGTAAATGTTATTTAATACTGTTTATTATAAACAGAGCATTTACTTAAATACTTGTATCTATAAAAAGAACGTTAAACATAAAAATGTCTTTAATATATATATATATATATATATATATATATATATATATATATATATATATATATATATATATATATATATACACACGCTGGCAGTTGCGTTTAAGCATAAAATTAAGAGTCGCTTCTGGTAGTAATTTTATTTTTACATATGACACATTAACACATAATTAAAGCATACTTTACAACGAGATTTTACAATATATATATTTATTATTTTTGTGTATATGAAAAAATTATAATAAATAATATATGTTTGTGTGTGCGTACGCTCGCCAAAATGCACATCCTAGATAAAGTATTACTGTACTTAAAAGCATATATAAAATATTAGTATCCATTCTCTTTTAAACGCCCCAACTCACATACTCTCTCTCTCTCTCTCTCTCTCTATATATATATATATATATATATATATATATATATATATGTGTGTGTGTGTGTGTGTTTATATATATATATATATATATATATATATATATATATATATATATATATATATATATATATTAGGTTGGTGCAAAAATAATGTCATTTTCTCACATATGTTACTATGTGAGAAAACGACATTATTTTTGCACCAATCGAATATATATATATATATATACATATATATATATATATATATATATATATATAAATGCGTGTCTGTCTGTCCATGTGAGTTAGTTTAAATCTCTGTATAAATATATTCGTTTGCTTATGAGCGTGCGTATTTTTATAAAGACATGAGCCCCCTATTTTTTTACTTTTCTTTCCTCCTTTTTTTTCCTGAGAAACACAAGCACCTGTTAAATATCCGTGAGTGTTTGTTTTCCTCTACAGATGTTGCGGCATCGAACGACCTCTTTTCTTTTAATTTGTTTACCGCAAGAAAACATTTCCAATGAATTTTCTCAACCCGCATTTTCTGAAAAATGAAAAAAAAGATCTTTCTTCCCTCCCTCTATCCCTTGCTTTCTCTCTTTCTTCTTCTTCTTCTTCTTCTTCTTCTTCTTCTTCTTCTTCTTCTTCTTCTTCTTCTTCTTCTTCTCTCTCTACGTCTTTACATTGATCCCAACTCTCCTTTTCACATTTTAAATTCTCCCTTTTTAAAAAAAATGTCTTTCCTATCTTCTTTGACAGTTTATTTCCACATTCCGCGAATTCTCTTTTGTCAAATTACAGTTTTACTCGGTGAAAATCACTTTTGTATTTCGAATGTTTATTTCTGTCACATGAAGCATAAAAGTACGGTTAGTATTAGGATGGTGCAAAAATAATATCGTTTTTGACGTTAAAAAATACGTCAAAAAACGATATTATTTTTGCACCAACCTAATATATCGGTTATCAGTAAAAAATCGTAATTCTCATGCCAGTTCAAATTCTTCTCTGGTCTGTGGGCTTCGCTTCTTCCATTGTGGAATCTATAAATATATGTTTCTCTCCCTAAATTAGTCGGTCCATTGTATCCCCAGCATCTTCCTGTAGAACAATGTTTATATTGCTTCATAGCGAAAATCTACCATGAAGTTATTTATAGAAATAATTCAGGGAAGCTACGGCGACGGGAAAGTTACTGAAGCCGAGATGCCATGTCTGGTCGAATAATATGACTGATTCTTCTTTGAATTTAATCAGGCATCTCTAAATACACAGCTCTAATACCTGACCGTATGTAGCAGCCATATTCAAAGTGTGTAGACTTATAAGTATATAAGATGGATTTAGGGGAGAAAAATTGCCTAACAGGACAAAATTTTATCACTTGGAAAAGCAACGGATTCGCTACAATCTTTGTACTTCATGTCAGCCGAGATTGTCAGCTCGAGAAGGTGCAATGATTCGATACTCTAAGCTTCTATTTTCATGATAAAAATATAAACATAGCAAGGAATCATAACTACATCTAGACATTGTCTTATTTGAATTTTTCATTATATATATATATATATATATATATATAGATATATATATATATATATATATATATATATATATTGTTAAACCTTTCCGATCAATAAGTTTAAAATAGTATAAGCCTAAATCAGAACTTCTAAACCATTATTCCAATTCTTACTACAGTACGTATGTTTGGTATTTTCCAATCCTAACCTCTTGACTTATTTAGGTGCCATCCGTGGACCGCGAAAGAGCGATCATATCCATTTTCTTTTCATAATTGCCTTGGCAAAATAATTCCCGTAGTAAGCTGTGTACCTATGTCTAATGGACTACGCAAAGGTCTTCGACAAAGTACGGCAAAATGATCTGATGGAACTACCCAGAAACCTCGATATATTCGGGAAATATATCAGAATAATCAAGAGTCTATACTGGCAGAAAACACCGTGCATGCGCAATGGGAACGAGTTCAGTGAATACACAAAAATAGAAAGGGGCGTAAAGCAAGGATGCGTCTTCTCACCCGATATGTTCAACCTATACAGCGAATCATTTCTGAGAGAATTGGAAACCCTATCGGGATTTAACATTGGTGTCCACAATCTTAACAACATAAGATACGTAGGTGACACAGTAGTGATAGACACGGAAAATGAATTACAAAATCTCCTACAGAATGTAGCGACGGAGACTGAGAAGAAAGGACTAAGCATAAACTACGAGAAGGCAGAATGCATGGTCATCAGTAAGAGGATGGACCCGAAATGCGATTTGAAGGTCGGGAACACTAGAATCCAGCAGACGCGGATGTTTAAATATTTGGGAAGCGTCTTGACAGAGGGTGGTACGTGCGACACTGAGATCGTAGGCGAATTGGAATAGACTTGCACCAAAACCTGGGCAGAGTATTGCGAGACAGGAGGATATCTTTGGTAACAAAGAATACTTAGCTGTTACGTGACATCAGTCCTTCTTTACGGCAGCAAATGGTGGAAGATTTCCTCAAAGAGACTCGAGTCGACAGAGGTCTGGCTCTACAGAAAACGGTTAAGTATATCATGGACTGAGTGTATGAGCAACGATGAGGTCTTAAAGGGTTTCCAAACAAGGAGAAGGTTTATTCTTATTATCAGGAAAAGGCAGCTGAAGTTTCTGGGACAAAAATGAGGAAGGAGAATCTGATACTCACAGGCCGATTAAAGGGAAAGAAAGCCAAGGGAAAACAATGTGTGAAATACCTTGCAGGCTTAAGCAAGTGGATTACAGAACGTGGTCTGGGGGAGGAAGCAGGGGAACTTGCTGAGAGCTGTAAAGGATACAGGGAGATAGAGAGCTATGATCACCTACGTCTTGAAACGACATGGCACATAAATAGGATAAAAACACACATAATGAGGAAAAAGTGCCAGGAGAATCTGATCCTCACGGGTCGAATAGAGGGAAAGAGAGATAAGTCGAAACGATGCATGACATACCTAGAGGCTTAAGCAAGTGGATGACATAACGTTGTTTGGAGGAGGAAACAGAGGGAAGGAACTTGTTAAGAGCTGCCAGGGATAAAGGGAAGTGGAGAGCTATGATTGCCTACATCCTGAATGGAAATGGCACATAAAAAGAAAGAAGTAGGCTGACATTACTTTTTGCGATAGTCTGGTTGCCAACCAAGTTTAGAGAAACCAATCATTCCTGTTATCTAATCCATAGTTGGGGAGGGAATCGTTGTATTAATACCGTTCTCAAGGATATTTTTGCGTAAGTGAATATAACGAACACGACTTGAATTCTTCAGATTCCTGATTTATCATTGGCAGCCGTTATCCATTACACCCCCGCACATACTAGAATATATTTCCAAGAGGTCACGTATCTAGGTATTGACCAGACTCGGCGTTGCTTAACTTCGGTGAAAGATGAACTATTTTTTTTCAATGTGAAATGGCTGTAATTACTAGTAATAATAACTGTGCTTTCTGTTATGGGTCGTGCCCCCTCATGACGTTGACAAGCATGACCCTGCACAATTTTCCTTATAACTCTTAGAAACGATTTTTTTTTGTTTTTTTTTTTTTGGTGGTTGTAATGTTTCACTCAACCCGTCTCAGCTTATCTTCTCGCACAATCTGGTCATGTTGGTCTATCTCCATCTCTTCTTATCTAATTTGCCATCAGTATTTTCTATGATATTATATAATATCAATATCCTATGATATGATATCAATATTTCCTATACGCCCTACGAGTGGCAATTCCTCTTCGCCCCCACCCACTTTATATGTGTTGAAGAAATTTCATCGATCTCTTTCTCAATCTGAGTATTAATGTCCTACACGTTTTCAATAAAATGACTACAAATTAAAATTATGCCGTGCTAGGCAATTCGATGTGGTGTAATGGTTAGTAAGCTTGTTTTGCTTGATCAATTAAAAATACATAGTGAGCTTGATCCTCACCGGGTTCCCAATACTTTCTCTTGTGGCATATCTGAGGTACGCTTAGTAAATCTCTATAATTAGAATGATTTGTTGATGATAAAAATCGGGCAGTAAAATAATTTATTCAAAAAATTATTACGAATAAAAAAATATATATATATTTATTTTCCTCGAACCAGGCATTTTTCTAAAGAATGAGTCTCTCTCACCGACTTTAAGGATGTTAGATAATATTAAAAGAAGGCGTTTAGAGGCTTGACTTGCACTGTGTACAAATTTGTATAACATCGTCAAAATAAGGAAAGTCTATGCGAAATTTGTTTTTAATCTAATAAATATTATAACTTTTTATGTTAAATATTTACAGACGCACAAGTGTTTCATTAATAGGAAATTTTATTTCAGAAATAAAATCTGAAGATATTCAACTTTAACTTCGCATATTTCTCAGCGTGATTGTGGGAATTTTCTAGTCAAACAAATTCGCTTAACTCGGGCTGGATGTTTTCTTTTTTTAGTTATGATGAGCTAAGTTTACAATTCAGTCCTCTAACATAACAGAAAAAAAAACAAAAACAAGTGCCTTTGGTCCTGGGTACTACGATAAACTACATCCAGTGAGGCCTCTGATCAGAAGAAAGGCGGTTTCGAGGAGCGTGGCAACACCTTTTTGTTTCTGTTGTTCCCGGGTCCACCTTGACAGGAGGTGGTAGCACCTGTTAGGGTCCCAGCTATGAGCAAATGGTGAACTCCCAAACAAAGACAAAACTATGACAGTATAAATTTAATGAAAGTATAAATTTAATTTTTATCGTAAATATTAGGGTGGTGCAAAAATAATGACGTAATAATGTCGTTTTTTGACGTATATTTAACGTCAAAAAACGACATTATTACGTCATTATTTTTGCACCAACCTAATACCTCTGTAGAGTATAATTATCAACAATATATTTTAGAGCAAAATAACTAACAATACATTTTGTCTGTAGTTGAAGATATCCAACTGCGTTCAAAATATTTAGTTGAAGCAATAAAATTGTATTTTAAATATTTACATTAAATAGCCCATTGTCGTTCAGAGAGATTTTCTAGAAAAAGCTTAGATGTTGCACAAGACCGAAAGTATGGGGCACCCAGTGAGGATCGAACTAATTATTCAGTCGTAATTAATCTAGCAAGACAAGCATCGTGATCTCCAAGTGATTTTCCAAGCGTAGCTTAGATAAAGAACATGGCTGAAAGTACGGGGCACCCAGTGAGGATTGAATTCACTATTCAGTTGTAAGTGTTCTAACGAGACAAGCTTGCTCACTATTACACCAAGGTGCCTCCCGATTGTGGTTGATATGCCACTAAAATAACACAACAACAGGCGTCCTCTCTCACATTCGTCTTCTACTTCAGCCATTTCCTAAGCTCATGGATTCAAATGCTTGTTCCAGCAGCCTTCTTCGCAACAAACCTATTAATTATGGCTCTGGGTTTTCAATTATCATCAAGTAAGTTTATGTGTCACGAATCCAACATGAGAGAGAAAACGAAGCAAGCCTCCTCTCGCGTATTCGACTTCCATATCAGCCATCGACCGACGGCCGAACTGATATCTAGTTCTCAATTCGAATTATCCACTGTCTGTTTATTGTATTTGTCTCAGAACTTCAGACTATACATTCTATTCAGCATCCTTTCCGGCTCTTAAGGGCTTCCGGGTTTCCAGTATCTTACTTTTGCTGTCTCTTCCTTCTTAACCGTAGGCATTAGAGTTCAACATCTTAAAGCACTGAATATCATGGGATATAAATATCCTGATGGACGTGTTCCTAACTGACATAATATTATACGTGTGTGCTTATGTCAGTAAGTGTGGGTCTAAAAAGTTATCGTATTGTTATTAATGATTGCTTTACTGAAAAGGAAATACAAAATAATTGGTTCGTTTTTTTTTAAATAGCCTACGCATATTTTGATCTATATTTCATGAAACAGGAAAATAGCTTTCGGAATTCGTTCTATATTCCTACCGTTGACTGTATGATAGTGATGATACACTGTTTATATAAGTACAGATATGCATTTTCAATTAAAGCTAAATCTGAAATAATAAATAATGCTTTCAATTTCAAATCTTATTAATGAATCAATCTCGTTTACAAGAACGGGCGTCTCACTGTGTTTACTTAGTTTCACGTTTTCAATTGACTTGAATTGGCACAAATGCATTGAATCAATAACTGCATATACTGCAATGAAAATTGTTTTATTGTGTCTTTCCAGAAGGTTTTTCTAGTCAAAGCCCATTTTGCACTTTTACAAATCTACTATTCGGCCGTGCAAGTATACTGTTGCCATATGTGGCCTGGTGCTCCTGCTATTAATCTCGAGGTTCTTGACAAAATCCAAAGAAGTATCTTCAATGTAATCGATCTTGATTTGGTATCTGTACTTCAGCCACTGTCTCACAGGCGTGATATGGATTCCCTCTGTCTTTTCTACAAATGTTTTCGTGGCAACTATTCTGGCGAGGTTTTTGCCCTGTCGCCTTGGCTGTATGAATTTAATCGTGCTACTAGATTGCCATCTTGATCACACTCATTTAATGTTGAAATAGTTAAATATAACCGCACGTATCTTTTCTCTTTTATCCCATAAACAAAGCACGTATAGTTTTTCGAATATTCAGACAGGTAGGTGTACTTGGATAAAACATGCTGCTTACAAAACAGAGCTTCACCCTTCCACTTACGTGCCTCCGTGAAATCTACAATACTCAAAAATGTAAATGCAAGGTCAATCGCCATCTTCTCTTGTCTTGACACCGTTCATCTTTTATCCTTTCCTCATCCGCCTATACGCAGTATTTTCTCTCACTTTCACTCTATTTAACCCATTATGGAGATGAAATGATTAAAATAAATTTTAAAAAAATCGATATGGGCAAAAGACTAGATGTCAAACATAACAAGGAACTCTCATAGAAAAATATAAAACTCACTGGAAATTAGAAAATGAAGTCGATGAACTCATTCAAGAGCAATGTTGACAGGAAACAAGCATATAAAACCAAGCAAGGCGGGAAGCCACTAGAATGCAAGGGGTTACAGAGAGTTGAGGCGAGATCAAATAGTAGCGATAAAGGAAAGGATGAAGAGAAGGATACGGGATAGATCAAGGCATCTGGAGACGTCGATTGACATTACATTTGAATAGTTTGAGATTATAGCTATCAGGGAAACATGAAAAGGGAAGAGAGTTCCACAGGCGAGAAATTCATAAATGTGAAAAATATATGAAGATTAGAAACAATCTATTAATCTTCGGAAATTTTATTTCTGAGAAAGAAAAAAATAATTAGATTGAATATGTTTGAACAGGGGATACTAGAATTTCATGGAAAATATTGCCGGATATTTGAGTCAACTATTTATCGCTCAACATTTAATTATATTAAGCAATCGTCTGGGGTGGTCATGCAAATTCTTGAAGTACACAAACAAAAATCAGTGTGACATTTTCATTAGCATCATGAGGAGGCGATGGAACGAATGTCTTGTCTCTTCATCGACAGTTTTTACGATTATCCATCGATTGTAGTAGACCTTAGGCACACACCCTATTTCTTCACATATTTGTTGAATTTCTGTTTTCCATGGGTGATCATAGTGCCCATAATTTACTGTGCACAAATGTGCGTAACGAATATGTCCATACTTATTCTCGCGATTTTTTTTCAGAAATATATGCGTCCTCCGACAGAAGTCAAAGCTGCATTCCCTATGAGGAACTGCCATAGTATCTGACGTGCCTAACCGCTCGGACACATTGGTCTTACAGTCAAACAACGGACGTATATTTTTTCGAATATTCGGACAGTTGGAGGAAACATACTGCTTACAAAAGAGAGCTTCACCTCGAATATCAGTATCCATCGAAAATAACGTTTAAACAAAATAAAATAAATATAAAAATCTGTCTAATTTCATGCATTTGCTAAAATAAATTGTTTTTGTTAACGTTACTATAGAAAATAGAACAGATATGGATGTTTCGAGAATCAGCAGAGAGTATGTGTTCAAAAGCAGTATTCGGGCCTTGTTTGACCGTACGTTCTACGTGGCTGAGTGGTTAGGCACGTCTGGCAAATGACGGCTCCTTTCGAATATGACTATCCATAAAAATAAAAGGACGCTTAAAGGATATATATATATATATATATATATATATATATATATATATATATATATATATATATATATATATATTTATCGGAGAGTAAGGGGTGATTTAATAAACAGTGGCTGCTGCTGCTAATGCAATGCTCTTCAACTAGAATCGAGCTCTCCTAGCGACTGACGTCTTTCCTATAATAAAGACGTTAAAATTTCCCTTGCTCTCTGCCGTGCGACGATAGATAGCGCGTAGAATCTCAGACTGATGGCGATCTCGGCTTGAAGCAATCTGATGTCTAGCCACAATGATTAACTGTGATACAGCGAAACAGTTTGTCTATGGTTATATATATATATATATATATATATATATATATATATATATATATATATATATATATATATATATGTATGTGTGTGTGTGTGTGTGTGTAAAATTTGGGATTAAATAAAAGTCAAATATGACTAGGAATCTGACAGAATGATATAATCATTACAGCGAAAGCATGAAATTGTTTCATGTTAAATGGACAAGCGGAGTTCGTATGAATCTCTGGAGGCTTCGGCTTTGATTGTTACTGTAGTTGAGTTAAGTTTAAAATACTGAGCCTGAGTTTGAAATAAAGGATGAAGGTTATCGAAATGCGGACAAAATCAGTTAACGTCGGCTGGGGCATAAGTAGCTTGGAATATCAAGGAAGGTTGTCTAATTCAGTTTGATATTTACAGGGTTCTGCATATGGAAAAGATAGGTAGAACTTCATAATTAAACAAAAGTAATAAAGTAGCGACTGGGGATTTCAGTATCCAGATCGAAATGGCTTCAATAGGCATTACTGCTGAAGTCTCAATTCAGATATCATCTAAATGGATGAATTCCAGGAGAAAAGACATCTCTTTTATCAAAAATAAGTCTAATATCGCGGAAAGACTAGGAAAAGAAATGTCTGATATTGGATAATGAAAAAATGGTTGAAAGTAATATCTAGACAGGAAAGTAAAATACAAAATACTTTTTGACGAAATGAAATATATAGCGATGACTATTTCGTACAAAAAGTTATTATAAAAGTAAATTATAAAAATTTGCAATGTGATTCAATGAGAGATGTTTAATTTTTTGGGACCATAGCAGAAGCAGTGATATAATAAAAGAAAGTTGATAAAAATAGACGAAACACTAAGTTACGAAGAAAAATATTTTACTTTACTAAAATACCTCTGTTAACAGATATAGCAGAAGATGAACTATTCGAACATTATTAACCATCCTACCAAAGATCGCGTGAAACAAAGACGTTTCTGATTGACGTTGGCATTGTAGTGTAACAAGACTGGCAAACTAAGGGCGCTGAAATTGAACTTAGATAGAAAGGGTAGCATATTCGCTCTTATAAATGAACGCCATGGAGCTTATAAGATATTTTTATTATTGTCATGAAGAATAGCAGAACGTTCCTTATGAAGCAATTTTCAGATTGTATTTCTCTATTCCACGTTGATTTGATGATGTAGTTTGAGACACTGCGATACATAATAAATACCGATTACACAATTTTAATGTCACTACCGCTGAGGTGAGTTGGAACAAATATATTGAATCAACAGCTTCATCTACCGATAGGAAAGTTGGTTCTACGTGTCGCAACAGAACGTCTTTTCTCGCCTGAGTTCATCCTTCAAATCTATAAATCAACCATTCACCCTTGCATGGAATATTGCTGTAATATCGTCTGGAGTCCCCGCTATTCGTCTCAAGGTCCTAGACAAAACCCAGAAACAGATATGCAATGTGATTGGTCCTGATTGGGCATCTCATCTACAGTCACCTTCTCACAGACGTTCCGTCGCTTCCCTCTTTGTTTTCTACAAATGATTTCACAGTAACTGCTTCAACGAGCTACTTCCGCTATTTTTAAACGGCATAAATTTAAACGTGCTACTAGGTTGGCATCTCAGTCCTACCCTTTCACTGTCAGAAATATTAAATGTAGCCGTCTCTTCTACTCCAGTAGCTTCATGTCTCGCAATTTCCGTCTCTGGAACTCACTTCATCTTACTTGCTTCCTTGATAGCTATAATCTTCAATTATTCAAATGCAATGTCAATCGACATCTTCAGATGCCTTGATCTAATTCCCCGTCTTCTCTTCATTCTTTCCTCTATTACGCTTCTTTACTCTTGCTCACACTCTGTGTAACCCCTTGCGTGCTAGTGGTACTCACGCCTTTGAAGGGGGTGGTTAAATGTTTAAAATAAATGAATAAATAAATAAATAAATATCCATATAAATCAACTAAAAATGATAAAATTCTGCTTAAACATCACTACTGTTCATCAACAAACCATCATTGTTAAAGTAGACCACAGAAGGAAACTTTGTCGTCAATTTGGGAAGCTAAAACCTGCAGGCAATCAAGAAAAATGATTTACATTCTGACTGTGCAAGAGTTACGGTATCACAGGAAAAAATATTTACCTTAATCTGAGTTTTACTATCAAATCCTGTAAGGAGGTCCCTGTAAATTGGGCATGCTTACAGAACATTTCATACTAATGCTAGGGCACCCCAAGGATCTATACGCTGTTTCTGATTGAATACAATGGAATGAGCATGTATGCAAAAACGACGTTATAAGCAAAGGGAACAAAAACGACACATATAATTAGAATCATAAAACGTTCATATTTTGGTGACACATAACGAGGAAAGAGTGCATGGAGAATATAAAACTGACATGAGTTATTGAAATCAGAGGAAAACTCAGAGTAAATTACCAGAGTTTTGTGCAAAAGAATGACAGAACAAGGCCTGGAATAGACTGGAAAAAGACAACTAAGAATTAAGAACGATATAAGAATTTGTGGAGAACCATGTTCACCAACTTCCCAAATTAACATGACGCATTAAAGAAAATTAGATACAACAATAAAATTAAAAAAAAATGTTGGATGAAAAAGAAAAGATTTCTTACGGTATTCCTGTAGCGAAAACGGATCAATACAGACGCAGAAGAGGCCTCTGGTCGCATGCGCACATGTTTGTATACGCCAGATACATCTCGGTGTTTCCCGTTATCAGCGGGACAGCTTGATATATCTAGATATAGACCTCTTTGCAAATGGTTAAGATCTGAGTCTTTTTAAGATGCCTGTTGCCAATAAAAGCAGTGGTTGAAGCATATTGTCTTGTGGGCATTTTTGTCCCTCAAGGTACTTCTGTTTTCTTTCTGCCTATTACCTCCGTACTTCTTGGGACAGTAGTCGTTTTCACCGGGCACAATACATTCTTGCCGTACCTTACAACAATTCAGTCAATATAAAAAGAAAGGCAAGAGAAAGCGCGAATAAGCTACTTTTCGAATTTGTGTGAATGAATTAACTGAAGAGAACCAAAGAGCAATGGTAAAAATTTAAATGATACTCTGAGAAAAATAATAAAGGATGTTGTGGAGAGCCATGACCACTTATTAAATTTGTGTGAATGGATGGCAGAACAAAGCTTGATGGTAACGAGTTAAAAAATACTCAGAGCAACTAAAGATGAGAAATTGTGGAAAGGCATGACCACCTATTTAAATGGATGGCAGATCAAAAACAAACAAGGATGACAAAGGCTTAAATATTACTAACCGCAACAAAAACAGGAAGCTGTGGAGAGCCATGATCATCTACTTAATCAGTTAAAGTTAATTGATGACAAAACAAACTCACAGGGGGTTAGTAAAGAGCAAAACCTTATTCAGTTGTGGAGAGCCATGATGCATTCCTTAACGATTTTGCGTCAGAGGATGGCAGATCAAAGACCAAGCGGGGTGAGAAAGTGTTAAAACTTACACAGAGAAAGAAAATACTAGAAGTTGTGGAGAGCCATGATAGACTAATTAATGGATTTTGTGGATGGATGTTGGACAAAGTTAGAGATATTTGGTAAAAAGTCAAAACGTAAGCAGAACATGAAAAACCGGAAGTTATGGAGAGCCATGATCACATACTTATTGATGTTTAAACAAAGGGATACAGGGGGATAGGGAAGAGTTACAAAAGACTAAAATAACAACATTCAAGAAGTTGTGGAGAGGCACGAGCGAAAACATCTAGAAGGAGCATTGCATAAAAAAGATGTCATAGCAAGTTTAATACAACTCCCATACCCAGGCAAATATAGCGGTAGGGTACGCTTGGATAAAGCTGGTGAGCGTGAACATTTTAATCAAGTGATTTTTAAAAAAAGATATTCAGGTTCAACCATCAATTCTTTCTATGTTTAGTGAACTGCAAAAAATGAAAAAATATTTTAATACCTTCCGTCAATATAAAAGAGAGAAATAATTGTACAAAGAATAACCTTGTTTATTGAAATTCCTTAATTATAATTCTTTAATTATAATTCCTTAATTATAATTGGCTTCTGTTGTGGAGCACCAACGGCCCTTCGAATTCCATTAAACAAAAGAAGAATTGGTTTTCAAGATGAGACTGCAATTTCTGACGCTATTGTACACTACCATATATAAAGACATAGTAGAACACCAAAGAAAATTTATAACACCGGTCTCCGCCCTGCAAAATGATGTGACACAATGTTGAGTTTAATATGGGACCCGTGCGCGTACACCCGGCCAAAGAAAAAAAATTGTCCATCTCCAGCAAAAGTCAAGTGTGCTGGCTTCGGTATGACTACCGATCTCCCTCTCTAGGGGACACTCATGGATACCAAAGTATTTAAACCGTACTACTCTCTTTTTGTCACACAAGTCAAGACTTGTCGAGCAGCCAGTTCGTTAGAACTGATTAAAAATAAAACAACAGATAATTCTACAGAATGGGTAACTGGTTCCTCTTCCCATTTTTTTTATTTAAGTTCGAAAAAATCTACAGCATCTACAAGATGTTTGAAGCGAATTCCTTCAAAATTCTTCTTCTATGCGTTGCGTACATCCAGGACTTGGCCCAACTTTTCTCGTCATAATTACACATACTTTGCTGCTGCAAGTATGCTTAAACTTTTAACCCTCACCCCAGTCCATGGTCTGCCATGCATTTACCAAAACTGGTTTGGTAAATTACACGCTGTTACTATTAATATTACACGATGGGGCAACATCTCTGCACTCCCATTGACACCTTGCGAAGTATGTTGCCATATATCTGAACTCCGGTAGACATCCCAAGTCTATAAGCCAACAACTCTCAGCCCACTAAGCATTGTTGCTGTGCTTTCAGAGCATGTAGTAGTCTTTTACATGATTTCTGTTGCTATCGCTGTGACAAAACTGTTTTGAATTCAGAGTAGTTCGTTTCTTAGTCTGGATACCTACTATAGTTTAAGATCCCAGTCTATTCTACTACTGTCTCTACTGAGATAGGCTCATATGTTTCTTAAGCCTTTTTGCAGGTAAGTAAATATAATGAACTCGGCTTGAATTCGAACTCGGCTGTCCGACTTCTCTTCCGAAACGGTAGCCATTGCAACATATTTACATTTGAAAGTGGAATAAAAAATGCATCTGCAAAATCATTAATAGTTTTAAATGTTTCCTCTAATAATGTAGATACAGAAATATATTTTCAATGTAATATATGTATATAACATAAAACTATTAGGACCTTGAATAAGTTCTCGCTGATTTTTCATCAACAGTAATGTTTTGTTTACGAAAATTAGTAGGAAAAATGTAACTCTAATATTATCGATCGTGAGCCAGTATTGTTCCCATCATTCCGGCAGCACTTGAATTCCGCGTCGGAAAAAAAAAACGATACGTTTTTTCAGGCGAACCACGAGGCTACACATTTTTGGCATCTTCATGAGAATGAATGTGCTGCTCAGCCAGACCATATGTCATCGATCGGAACAACTGATAATCGGACGGGGCAATCTCTGGTGAATACAGCCCGTGCAGTAGAACTTTCCATTTAAGCGATTCCAAATAGGTTTTCACCCTTTTTGAAACATGTGACTTAGCGTTGGCATTTTGCTTTGTCTAGTCTCTGCTCGCAAAGCTGCCGTTTTTGTCTTCAATGCTCGACTCAAATGCATTAGTTGCAGTCGAGAGCGATCACCCGTGACGATTTCGGTCGGTTTGAGCAGCTCATAATGGACTAAACCCAGCCGATCCCACCAAATGCAACGCAGAAGCATCGAAACATTGATATTCGGCTGTGCCGCCGATTTTCATGGATGGCCGGGCTTACCTCGTAATTTTCTAAGCTCAGGGTTATTGTAGTTTATCTACTTTGCATCGCCGGTCAGTATACAATGAGAAAAACCTTTACCTTTCAGCTTTGAAGAAGCTGTTCACATGTGACAAGACGCTGTTCGACGTCTCTCGGCTTCAACTCGCTCCCAGTGTTCTTGCTTTTGAATCATTCGTAATGCTTTCAAAGGTTTCGAAACTGTGATCAACTCCGAATGATTCTGTAAGTTCAACTTGCGCCTGACATGAGTTTTCATGAAATAATACCTTCGTCTTCTTCGTCTTCAAACTTTTTAGGTTCGTTCATTTATATTTAATGTCAAAATCATTGTTTATGAAGCGTCTAAACCAATATCTGCATGTGGTTTCCGACAGAGCGTTGTCAAGGTAAGTCTCAACAAGAATTCTGTATGCTTCAGCTGCAGATTTCTTTTGAATAATATATTGCAGTAAAATTCCCCACAAATATATTTTCATTGGCACGAAAACCGCCATGTTTAAACGCTATGAAAAACAAGGTTGTTACACTTCAGCGAAAGAAGCTACTCGGAAATTCAAGCTTGATTATAGATCCGTTACCATCGAATTTCTGGAAACGTCATCTATTTGAAAATAGCGAGAAATTATTCAAGGTCTTAATATAATCTAAACAAAAATATGAACAATAAAGATTCTATGAAACATCAGTGTGATTGTGCGAAATATGTGAAGCACTATTTAAATATACCCGTGAGGCAAACTGAGGGGCAATGAGCTGTGAGTCAGAGCACTGACATTTTAATTACATTATTAAAATAATGTATCGATTTCTAGAATATTTATTTGGGTTTATCCCTAATTTAGTAATAAATTTATCTCTGAATTTCTGGGACGCGTAGAGGTACCATTATTTTCATTCGCATTAAAACGTTGAAGAAGGCTAGAGAGCAAACGTTGCGATAACATCAACAAATATAAAGTCTAGCTGTAAATGATCTTATTTAGATGATGGGGACATTGAAACGGTAAAATGGAATATAGGTCAAAGTTTTGAAAATTAACCATCGAAAATTGGTTTTACAAATATTCCAATACTTCTGTTGCTGGAAATCTCTTTTCTAGCCATTTTCACACCAAACTTTCCCAACAAACAGAATTTATCCCCCATCTGCTATTAATTTCAGATCAACTTTGAACTTGTTCATTCATCTTATCGGCCTTATAGTGTCTTTGCTCGTTTCTTTCATTTAATTTAATAACTGTACCGGCTTCCATCTTGCTATGTATTAATCGCTAATATTCCATTTATTCTTCCAGGTCTGTCAAACTGAAATCATTTTCGTCTTCTCTTTTGCTTTAAGATAATTTTGATGCCGCTTCCGCCTGTACTTTAACATAATTCTTCCTTCTTTTTCTTTTTTTTTAAAGATTTATCTCTTTTCTTATTTTTACCTTTTCTTTTTTGTTTGTCTTTCTCTTCTCTTTTGTTTGTCTTTCTCTTCTTTTATTACATTTTCTTTCTCTTCTTTTCTTACATTTTCTTTCTCTTTATTATTATTTCTTTCATTCAACGTTATCCTCGTTTTGGTATCCTCTTCCCTTACTTTTTATTTTTTTAATAAAAATTCATCTTTCTTTTTACCTTGATACATAATTCTTAGCCATTTGCATTGTCTTTGAAATTGCAAATAATCTTCATTACGTTTATGTCCTCTCTTTTTTACCAGTAACTTATAGTTTCTTTTGAATATGTTCTTCTTTTAAAAATCATATTAACTTCTTTTCTTTATAATACTTTCATAGCATCTGCTGCTATATAATATATTCTCCTTATTTTTTTATTTTCCTTTCATTTCTATATTTATTTCTTTATTCTCTCTTTTTCTTCTAGAGGTATTCACTCTCTCTATGTTCTCAGTCTTTCTCTTTATTCCTTCGTCACAATGGCCGTATGACTTCCGCCATGATCTTTCCCTTAATACAGCCATTTAACGCGAAGTGATCCCCAAAGGACAACTACCGCCATGTCTAATTTAGGGACTGCTGTCTCCCCGGAGCCAGTGAAAATAAATCTTCTAGATCGATACGCCATTCGACCAACTAATTCCTTGTCATTTTTTACCCTAGAGAGTCTTCAGGATTAGCTTAAGCCATTTCAGCAACGTTTTTTCCAAAAGGGAAGCTGGCCAGCTTTCACACCATATTTATTCATGGCTGACAATCTCGCTCGATATTGCCCGGGCAGCAGAAAAAAAAAAAAAAAAAAATGAAGTGGAACTTTCTCGAACGTGCCTCCTATCAATTATGAAAATATTTATCGTCAGATGAAAATTACAGTTCGATAATTTACAGCAAGAGTTGCAGGAAAACTTCCAGAACGTATCAATGACTAAAACAAGTGACATTGCGATCGATTAAGTAGGGATAATTATCGATCTATGCCTGTTGAGATCCTCTAAGAAATGAAGCATTGCTATTTTATAAAATCATTAAAAGTCACAGAAAATGACCTGTTATCTATAATTTAAACTCCTTTTCTTTGATTACCATGTTCCTACAGGAAGTATGCATCATGAATTCCCACAGCTTTCTTTATGTTATTTAACTAGCTTAAAAATTTTCACTCTCTGTGGACATTTTAGCTAGCTCTTGTGAACCAAAACTAAAAGGATCTCTAGCTTGAAAAACAGCAATGATAATTTTGAAGAAATAATTTATAATTCCTCATTTACTCCATGAAACTTCAAATCTTCATTTAAACTCTGATTCGGAATTTTACCGTAAATGTCCATATATAATACGCATTTTTTTCTACAAAATAATAAGAAAAAATGAGGGGTGCGTATTGAGCACAGCTACAAAAAATCTTTAAAAAATTGCCGTAAAATAAAATAATCATTATCATAAAACTAAATTAGAATAATAATATTCTATGTTTAAAACCATATTTAATAAGAGTAGGAAACCCTGGCCGTAACGGAAATTGGAAAGATAAAATTCATGGGGTTTGATTACCTAACAAGGGTATGCGTGTTATACATAAGTAGAAACATTTTCCCCACACTTCGCGCACAATTTTAACTGCGCGTATTGTGAATGAAGATGTATAATAAATGAGTAGTCCAGTTCCGGCCAAATGTCAATTTGGGCAGACTCCATTTCAGGCAGAAAATTGAGTTCTTCAAATCAGAAACGTTGTAGAATTTCATTAGAGTTGAGTTCTTTAAATCACAATTGAAACATTGTGAATATGGAAATGAAGATTACGATAACAGTCCGAATAATGTAAATAACGTAAATAATCATAATACCTCATCTCAGAGATATAGACAGATTCAGAATAAGGCCGAAACAGACAACGGGCGAAACTTTGTGAATATGGTAATGAAGATGAGGATAACAGTCCAAATAAAGTAAATAATTAAAAAAATCTAATAGCTCATCTCAGATATATAGACATATACAGTATTGGAGAATAAAATAAAAATCATGGCAAATACAAAAAAAAAACAAATTTCAAGATAATTTTCAATTTCAATTTAATGGATTTTATATTGTTTTAATCTGCATCACTGTCTCTTATTTTAAATGCGATTTGTTTGGATACACGTGTTTGAGAAGACGTCATGTTTTATTTCATTTTATTTTTGCTTATTGTTATAATAAAGAACACTCCTGACCTCCCGATTTCAATACTATCCACTTTATATAAAAGCCGTTTAATTACTAACGGTTCAGTTTAGCAGAATGAAGCTTCTTAAGTTGATATTCGGAGTCGTCTATTCATTAGACTTATAACAATTTGAATGTCATTTCTCGGCCTACGCATTCAAGAGTTTTCATAAGGAAAATATGTTTCCTTTCAAGGTTATAACCTACGTCTCCTTTGGAGGGAAAACTCACCTTCTGGTCCGTGTTTTATCCCTATCGACTAGAGACAGTCTCACAGCCAAGCAAGGTGTGTGCATTCTTTAAAAAATATTAACTGAACCTTCTTTATAATGTCCTGCGTATGACGCCTAACTACATCCGGCAGCAAGGCCTCTTATGGGGTCATTCGATATTTTGAGGATCGTGTAACCCCTTCTCAATTGCTATTATTTCTAGGTTCAGCCTGATCTGGGTTGATTGTGCCCCAGCTTTGGACCACTAGTGAAACCTAAATCAAAAACAAATCACTTTAAATGAATAGAAATAATTGTTATAGTAAAACTATCATCAATATATTTTTAAAGAGAAATGACCACCAATACATTTTATAGTAAAATGAACAACAATACATTTTATCTGCAGTTATTTTTTAACGTCTAAAAACGTCATTATTTTTGCACCAACCTAATATATATATATATATATATATATATATATATATATATATATATATATATATATATATATATATGTATGTATATGTATATATAATCTACATATAACTGCGTTCGATATAGGTTTATTTGAACGCATATAATATTGTTCGAAATATGTAGATTTCAGCATTAATTAAACCACAGGCTAAACAAAATAAACCAACCAGCATTGAAATAGGCAGGCTGGTTGACCTAATTCACCCTATTAAAAATAAATAAAATGGCCGTCTAATCGAATAAGTGTATTTACAAAAATAACTTTTGTTGTAGTAGCACATTTTACAGGTACCTAAATAAATAAATGGCAGATTGTCTCCGTCTACCCGTGTATCTGAAGTTCCGCCAGTTCGGGACACACTTGCTCTACATAGACATATTATGCCGTTTGGTAATCAGAAATATTCCGGAATTTAAAACCTAATCCTTCATCTAGTGCTTGGATATCCAGCATTTGTTTTGGGACCGGATTAGGAGAGAACAGTTAAACATTCAAATTTTAAAAACTGAAAAAAAAATAATGATTTTAAAAGATTTTAATTTATTTTGAGTTCAAAGTTTGTGAATCTATTTTTTTTTAAATTCAATTTAAAATATATACAAAATTTGATAAATTGAGGAAATCAATTTTAATTATTCAAAATGCCAGGGAATCAGAGTTAAAGTAAGAGTTTTCGATCTGATTGGAATTTGAAAAAGGACTGAGATATCTGGAAGAGGCATGGAATATAGAAGTAGGACAATCTACCGCCTTGGTTCAATTCAAAATTCTAATCACCTGAAGAAGGCCGAGGTTTACAACGGCCGAAACGTTGTGAATATGAAAATGAAGACGAGGATAACAGTCCGAATAATATAAAAAATGTAAGTAAACTTGATACCTCATCTCAGAGATATAGACACGGAAATATACGCCCTAATTTCGATAACATGACTAAACGTACAATTAATGAGCAGGGTTGAGAAGTTCTGCCACAATTACGATTTTTTCCCATTTTGCTCATTCAAACTGCGACCTTTTAGGTCTCTTTATATTTCACACTTAGGATAGGATTTCCCTTTATATCCTATTGCTAAGGTTTAAGTCCCACTCAGACAAATTCTTTCCCAGAAATGTTACAATGCAAAGCCCATTGCAGGGGGGGGGATGTCCAACATTATCATATAAGGCCGTAGTCTCCAATAATTGTTGTAAAAAATGCTACAGCTGGGTTTAAATATAACAGTGTTTGATCTAGATACGTTTTTATGCTTCCGTTTGAAAGATTATTGAATATTAGTTGTAAGGTCCGCCCTTATAAATTACTTTTGAAACATACAGTAAAACAATAAAAAATTAAAACAGTAAAAAATAAACGCTAGTTTTTGCCACCCAATCATATATTTTGAAACGAAAAAAAGGCATTTTTGTATGGTTAGAAGATAACAATTTTTATCTTTATACTTTATTACTCCAAAAATCTTTTTAAAAACTTTTGACATTTTGCAAAATCTGACGTATCGTACGCAATAATGATGATATAAAATGTATGTCCCTAAAGTCTGGACACATGAGCGTGTGTACTTGTACGCCCACTCCGACGTAGCTGTAACTGAATCTGATTGCATACGTTATTTTTTCTGAATATATAGTCCTACATACTTCCTCTTCAAATGTGTAATGTATCAATTTCTGAAATTATATTTCTCTTGAAACATAAGCAAATATTACAAGTGGCAAAAGACACTAGTTTCAGTAGAATTTGGCCGATTACCCACCACTTGGTTTACGAAGATGCTGTTATTTAGATTCAGGTTCTTTCAACGTTTCACCATTCTTGGAAGATATTGAATATTTCCAGGGACATTGTTTATTTGATTTCGACCTTTTCGTCTATACCGTTTCTGCATAACTACACGTTGCTTTTTTCTAGAACTATCTTGTCATAATTGGGGGTAGTTCTGAATGCAGCAAATGCCCAACAACCCGGACCACCGTGATAGATAGTGTAGTAATGCTTACGGTTATCTATGTTTCATAAACATTCTGTGGTGAACAAGATATGGCTGTTCGGTTTTTAATTGAATTTTTCTAGTATATACATCTTTCCATTCCAGAAAAGAATTCATTCTGAGTTGAGGGCGTCAGCCTTAGAAACAGAATAGCTGAAGAAGGCCGAGAGAAGATGTTCGGCCATGTATGATCTGAAGTTATGTCAGTCGGCTTTCGTGTACCAACATATCGTTCTATGAAACGATACATCAGAAGATGACTTTGGTTTGGAATCGATTGTTCCATTGACGGGCGCATTGTCTGAAATAACCATGTGGGAGTCACACTTCACTGAAACGTTTTTCCCGGATGGATGTGAGAAACCGTTCAAGGAAATTGCCCATTCTTTTGTTGAATCTGGAACACGAGTGACAGTTTGTAGGCTAATGAGAAGTCTATAAGGTATTTGCTTTTTTTCTCAGCTTTTTTCTCCAGTAAACTAACCTGAAGAATGCATATGTGTACAGCAGCCGATACGTCATGAATTTGGAAATGAAGACGAGGATAATGCTTAGTCATTTTTGCCGACAGTGGGGCAAGTAATGTCATGTCTATATCTCTGAGATGAGGTATCAAGATTACTTACATTATTTACAATATTTGGACTGTTATCTTTTGCCGTAAGTATTGAAGTCACCATACTCATCAAAGCTGTCTAAACGAAAAATATTGTCAATCGTCCCAGATATTCGGACTGACATTACGTTTCCGTCGTTGCAGTTCATTAGAGAGCCAAGATCAAATTGGTACGGTATACAAGTGTCAGACGGATACTAATATACGGAAGATGAACTTCATCGTTTTTTGTTGTTTCAATCATGAGTACCTCTCCTTAATATTTTTTGTTCCGTTTTCTTGGTGTAATGATTAAGAAAAAGATAGTGTTTTAGGGGGAAAGACTACGGAGTTGGACAATGACACTAACAAGAGGTGCATGCATCGACAACCTGGATCGATCTGTCTGGTGGTATAGAGAAGCCCCGCCCAAGAATACTCCACGGTTCAGAACCCATTTAGAAAATGGCAGAACCATAACCTCAGCGCTATAATCTGCAGATAATTTACTTCCAACATCGGATCCTTAAATCTCAGGCAGATTAAAAAAAAAAAAAAATTCCAGAAACTTTAATAATTTAACACAGAATGCAGGAAGTTGATTTGTCCGGAAGTAGATTTCCTGATCTTATCTGTCTGAGGCGTGCGACACTTTTGGAAAACCGTACCACGGGTTGACCCAAGCCTTGTGAGTGAAATAGCGTAGACGGGACTCATGGGTGCCGTCGATAGCTGTGCTAGCATGAAATCACAAGTCATCGTGATCGAGGGTTTGAGTGTACTGGCCTTGTTCATATTGCTGATTATGCTAAATAATACGCTCTCTCCAAGAAACTTTAACTAAGGTTTGATCAGCATAGTTTTAATACAAACCACAGATTGGCTCTGTGGGTGTTGAACAAACACATATGTGCCTGAACGAGCGACTGCAATATGGATTAGCTACACCCTCTAATAGACGGATATCCTCGAATACGAGTGGCCAGCTATTATTTATTATTTAATATATAAGCGGACTAAAAGACCCACTAGGAGAAGTGGGTATCATAGTTTTACTTGGAGGTGGACTATATACACTACCCACTGTGGATTATCATAGTGTTATAATGGAACACACCTATTCTATAGTTAATAGACTCTCCCACCTATAATAAGTAGTAGTAGTAGTAGTAGTAGTAGTAGTAGTAGTAGCAGTCACTCAGAGATTTGGTCAGTCAGTCGATGTCGGACGACCGTTAGTCGGATATTAAAGTATCAACCACCCTAACTAGATTACTGCGTCATTACCTTTTATATCAAGTTCCTAACGTTTTGTAGGTCGAACCTATTTAAGGCCGACTTAGTACAAAATACAAGCCTCCACTGTGAAACCACTACATAAGACATAGAAACGAAATTACGTGCAGGAGACTTACTATTGGTCTGCAGCAATTTGTAATCGTCGAAAAGAGAAGAAAAGAGACGAATATATCAAGTTTTAACTTTCATACAGTTTCGGAAAGCTCTAGGTGACATTTTCCTTTTTTTTATATCAAATGAAATCTAAGCCACTCAGAGGGGAACAAGGGAAAGTATAAGAAATAACCGAGATTTTCTTTTTCTATGTCAAATTAACTTGGCTTTGACAGCATGCTGACTGAAGAAAACGATTATACATTCTTTAATTTGAATTTCCACAATCTCAAGTAAGAACATAACAGGAGTTTGGGGTAGTATTAAATTCCCGAATAACTCAAAATAAATACGGCTAACTTACAGTGGGAACTGGGAAGTCATATTCAGATTTATTCATAAAGATTAAAATAACTGAAAAAAAACATATAGAAATAAGCTGTCTATATTTCTGAGATAAGGTATTATGTACATTATTTACATTATTCAAACTATTGTCCTCATCTTTTTGGCCATATTTATCACAACGTTTCGGTCGTTGTATGCTACGTCCTTCTTCAGGTAGTTGGAATGTCGAACTGAACCCTTTATTTCGATCACTGGGTAGACTGTTCTCATGTTTGATGGAAGTCAGTTATCAGATATCTCCTGTTAATTCCACTCTGAAAGTTCTCCACTGCTATAACTAAAAAAAAAGACAAAACATATTGAATGAAACTAAATTTGAATATTTCCAAAAACATTAATAGTTACCAAGTTTTGGCCACTATTGACATTATTCAGATTATTGTCCTCATTTTGTCGCCATATTTATTACAACGTTTCGGCTGTTGTACACTCTGGAATTCTTCAGTGGTTCGAATGTTGAACTGAACCATTTATTTCTCTCAAAATCTTTAATACCTATAAAAGCACTAAACTAATTGAGTTTCATTCTTCCAGGTTTTCAGTTGAGATGTTTACACATTCTTAACACCATCTTCCGTAAGAATCTCTGAAGAAATACTTTGAGGTATTTTGTAAAAAGATAGCAGGTTAAATTTGTTTTTTTGCCAGACTCACTGTCTTCCCGACTGAGCAATGGTGAGAGAGAATAATTATTCAGGCCTTCATTAATGGTACCAACATTCATACTCTGAATTCCATCTCCAAAGTCCATTCAAAAACCATCAAGAAAACGGTGAATAAGTTTAAAATAGATGGAACAGTAGAGAGGAAAAGTGGTTCAGTTGGTCGCAATAACAAAAGAGATCATCATTTCAACGTACAACTAAAAAGATAAATTAGAAAAGAGCCAACTCAACCCATAAGACGGTTGGCACATGCGAGAGGAGTTTCACATATGACAGTCCACGGAGCAGTGAAAAAGAAATTGAAATCGTATATGAAACTCGTAAGTCACGTTTTTGCTCAAGGACAGAAAGTTAAAAAGTTAGAGAGGACAAAGATCTCCTTAAATAAGTTGGAAAATGATCCTGGAATCATATATATATATATATATATATATATATATATATATATATATATATATATATATATATATATATGTGTGTGTGTGTGTGTGTGTGTGTGTGTATTTGTGTGTCTGTGTGTGTGGACGTTATATCTATCGGTCTTTAGCTATAATTAATTAATCATGACATGTAATTTTCGTTTTTGGGCGATTTCATCTCGATACTTTTGTTAAGGTTTGAGAGTAATTATACATTCGTATTTCCGAAAGTAAAATGCAATATTGTTATTAAACCACGGAGAATTCCAGTAAGATATCTTAAATCAGTTCTCAGATACATCAGTACAATTTCTTTATCTAATAATTGGATAATTTTACTGTTATACGATTTGAACAATTTTGCTGTTGCACCCGCGATATTATTTACAATTGTCAAGTTTAATTTACTTTGTTTTTTTTTGTTTTGTTTTTTAGAACTCTTATAACAGCAATGGACTCACAAGTTATATGTTACTAAACTTTAGCATTTTTACTACATCATAAAGTCAGTGTCAGTTGGTTGGTTTTTGAATATTTACTGTACAGTGAAAGATGGAAAGTTTTTTCCACGTGAAAAAGCCCGCACAGAAGTGCTTGTGAACTCCTCACCTAGTCCCTTCCGAAAATAGATAACTCTAATAGGAGATGAAGAATTAGAATCGTTACCTGAAACACTTCAGGAAGGAAATTCCGAAATTTAAAGAAAAGTCCAGAAACTTATAGTTTCTGGACTTTTCTTTAAATTTCGGAATTTTCGCCCAAAACGATTTATGAAAGCATTTGATAAAAATAAAAGGTAGCAAGTTAAAGCTTAAAGAAACGCCGTATGGTAGATGGGCTTAAAACTTAAAATGCCTAATAAATTATAATAGCTATTTTTGACTACAGGTGAAAAAAAACCCCCAAAAAACAAGAAAACAATTTGAATTTAAACATACTTTTTCTTTTCTAATATAGCAACGAACCGAAACATACGTCAATTCTGATGAAGAAGTACCTTCAGAAAGCCAAAAGAATGGCTAAGCTAGAAATGGCCGACAATTATATATATGGCTTGTAACCGAAGCGGGGAAATAAAGACAGGCGACCATGAAAGAAGAACATCAAATCTGAGATTGAAAGATTTTTCGAAAGAAAAATGTTCTCTCTTAAGTGACATGTCTTAACCTTATGAAAATTATACCAGAATAGAGTAGTAATATATATATATATATATATATATATATATATATATATATATATATATATATATATATATATATATATATATATACACAATTACCTGTTGAATCAGGAGAGTAATAATTTTAACTTTGTATTTTTTATCCCCACATTAAACCCACCTTGCGTGGTGGGTGAGTAAATATAAATTACTCTCATATAGTTTGTAACACATTATTTATTATCTCTCAGTTGCGTCTTTGTCTTTGGACAGATTGCCCTCAAGGGCGGCTCCGTCAAAGGACTCGGAACTGAGGAAAATTATACTGCGAGGTGGCCAGCCGTGGAGAACAGCTGCCCGAGGTCACGCCCTCTCATTGCACCAGAAAGAGGGATAGTGCGTGGGCTGCAGGCAATTTTTGTTCCTCGCCTGGGCTCCCTACATTAAACCTAACTTGCGTTACAACCTGACCCCGTGGAGGTGGTGGTGGGGGGGGGTGAGTAAATACAAATTACTCTCAAGTAGTTTGTAACACATTCTTTATCATCTCTCAGTTGTGTCTCTGTCTTTGGGCAGAGAGCGCTCAGTGGCGGCTCCATCAAAGGAGAGTGTCGTAACTGGGGAAAATTATACTGAGAAGTACATGGCCCTGGGAAACAGCTGCCCGAGGCCACGCCCTCTCATGCACTAGAGTGAGGGATTGGTGCCCCCACTGAGGTCGGCACAACCGACAGTTTTGGGATCTCGGTGATGTTTTGTTCCTAGCCCGGGTGTGCACGCCCGGCTCCCCACATTAAACCGACTTTGTGTCACAATTGAATTGAACTCCACTTTCGCATTATTCACATATATTCCATAATGTAGATTTTACTTAATTAGCTATTATGTTTCTCTAACTCTTCTTTATTTTGAATGTATAACTAATTCTAATTTCTATTTTCCCATCTTTACACTATATTAATTTTATCTTATAAATTGTCCCCTGTTCTGTCACCCATGAAATAAAAATAATTTTTTGTACGGAAAAATAAGGATCTATGTACATCAAATGGTATTTAAATAAAGTGGTAGCAGAATTATCGTTGAACTTTTAAAAGGTAATTTTACACATCAATTCAGTACTTAATTGCATCGATCAATTACGAGATTTCTGTAGTTTATTGATGCCTCCCTAGCTATTGTGATGATGGTCAAACCAAGAGTTCTCCACAGAAACTAGCTTAAATGTTAACCGATAGTGCAAATTTTAAGCTAGCTTAAAATTTTAGCTAGCTTAAAATTTTAACCTAGCTGCAATTTTGGATTCAAACGGAACATAAGTGTTACTCCCCTTGAAATATGAAAGTAACAATAATGGCTAGTATAATATACTAATATATATCATTGACCATAGCATAATCTGCCAACTCTAAATCTTTGCTCAACGAACTCGTTCCCCCTCCTAAAGTTGCCTAGGGCATTTGAATGCGCTATGAATAATTGAAATCGGACCAGTGGGAGCGAAGAAGTTGATTGGACACACACTCACGCATACACTTTACATTATATATAAGATAAAATAATATAATCTTTAAACTTATACTGTTTTAAATAGTTCATGCTTTGTTAAACAGTAGTAGTGTTATAATTTAAAAACAATTAAATATTTAATGGAATCTAATAATGTTTTCCTTAGCTATAAAACTACAAACACATTTATCTTTAATTTCCTGAAACTAATTTAATTGCTGACATTGCCAAACAAATTTAAAATCAACGCATATATATATATATATATATATATATATATATATATATATATATATATGTATGTATTTAAAATAACGCATATATATATATATATTATTATATTTGAAATAACGCATATATATATATATATATATATATATATATATATATATATATATATATATATATATTATGTGAGTGTGTGCTTGCGCGCCCACCCAAGCGTGGATGTAATTGTGTTTATTTGCCTACGTTGTTTGTTCTCAATAAATAGTCCTACATATTTCCTCTTGCAATCTATAATGTATCAGTTTCAAAAATTTTATTTTTCTTGACACATAGGCAAATATTAGATGTGAATAAAGGTTTCAGTAGAGTTTGGCCGATTATCCTGACATGGTTGGCCAAGACGCTGTTAGGTGGCGCTTTTAAATAGCTAATGACCGGGAAACTTCATGTTTATTCGTCTTTTTCCTGTACTGACAACATCAAAACGGGATTTATACAAGGATTGGGGATAGTACCTTTCCACAGATCACTGAACCCTTTCACACACACACACACACATGGACGCGCAAACATACGCGCGCACGCGTGTATCGCACACATATAGATTAACAAAATTCTTAATAATTACATTTTAATGTCTCCTTTCTTTTCAGCTATGTTTGTGTGCATACAAGTATACTGGGCGTTTCTAAAGTCTGGACACATAGGAAAAAAGAAAATGTATAAACTGTGTTCTTGCAATGAATACATATACTATTTGTACGATTATATTCGAAATGCCTTGTCTTCATTAAATAACTTTTTGAGGTTGATAAAACAAAATAAAACAAATATACTCGGAGTTATTGCAATTTTTTAAGAAATTAAATTTTCAACACTTTATTGATTTGGAATAGCAACAAATGATATGTTCGATATGATTCCTATCATAATACAAAAGTTCTTGATTTGCAAGATTCATGCAAACTCGATGCATTAACTCTTCATTGCCGTGGATTTTAGCATATTCAATCTTTATACTTTCAATCAAATGAATTGCATCTTTGATTTTCATTGAGTACACCTTCTCATTTAGCATACCCGAGAAGAAGAAGTCAGTTCATTCTTTCTACAAAACGATGTTTAATCTGTGCATATATATATATATATATATATATGTTTAATATAATTACAAATATAGGTAACTATACTCGTTACGAAAAACCCTCGAATTTTTGATTTGCCAATAATCAAATCAATCTCGAGGGAAAAAAGGTTTTAAAAAGAAAGAGCTAGAAACATGAAAGTCTGTCGAAAAAAAAAAATCGCACAGATACAGGTTCAAAGCCCAAAGAAAAAACCCCGACACGACTAAACAACTAACTAACAAAAGATCTCAATACAACCGTAGAGCAGACCTATATAAACCTAGTGAGCCAGAAAAACCTACCCAGATTTCACCTAGCTAATCGTCAAGTTAAGCTGGCTTTCCCTGACGAACCGCTTGGGTGAAACCTGGGTAGGTTTCTCTGGCTCACTAGATTTATATATGTTTAATATATATATATATATATATATATATATATATATATATATATATATATATATATATATATATATATATACATTTAATGAGATTTTCTTTTGTATAGACTTTAAGTAAACCCCTCATTTTAATTCTAGTTTGTCATTTCTTCGTTATATTTAAAACAGAAGAAAACATCGCCTTGTTGAAATCTATTCTATTTCCTTTCATTTCTACTAACAATGACAACCTGTCATTTATATGTGTACATTTTGTTTGCCACTGCTTTTAGTGCAAAAAGATCCAGATCCTTTAGTTCTATCATATCTTATCAGTTCTTAACATTATGTAGTTCTCTCTAAAAATCACCATATATTTTTGTATAAATATGGATTTTACTCTGCCTAGATGAGAGATCTTACTTATTATAAAACGCAGATTGTGTGTGTGTGTCCGTACGTTTATATATTGGATCGGATTTCCTAAATTTTTCAACAAATTGCAACAAAACTTCACAGGACTGCGTAAAATTACATTGCGGTGGTTCTGACAGCGCCAGAAATTAGAAAAAACACAATTGTTGTTGCACGAAATCAATTTGAAAACGTGGTATTATATTAACATTAAAACAGTATAATTGCATATTAGCATTTTTGTTTGTTTTTTTCCGTATATTTTTCTTCATATATATATATATATATATATATATATATATATATATATATATATATATATATATATATATTATTATTATTATTATTATTTTTATTATTATTATTATTATTATTATTATTATTATTATTATTATTATTATTATTATTATTACTTAGTGGAGAGACAGAGGAAAAGTATGAGGGTGTTTTCTCCTCAAATTTATAGTTGGACGTCTGATGTCCCCTACCTTTAGAAAGTAGACACATACAGGCAACAAGACACAAGAAAGTGAACGAGAATTCATCCATCACACATACAAGGATACGAGAAAATAAATAAATCACACTTGCTCTTTCTGAACAATGAAAATAAAGAGCATAGTATATGAAGTCTTGAAGCATATTTACCCCAAACACATTTACCAATAATTTCGGATGAAACTAAAATAAAAGCGAGATATATGAAAATTTTATTTTTTCCTTATATAATTATCATGACATTTAATTCATGTTTTTCAACATATATGTATATATGCGCGTGTGTGTGTAAAAATATGCAAACAATATAAATTTATAAAAATGTGTGCACATGATCCCAAACACACACACACACACACACACACACACACACACACATATATATATATATGTATGTATATTACTAGTTGCAAAAGTGTATTACTATATTAGTAATACATTTATTATTAGTTTTAATTTTAGCTATGTTACCTTTATTATTAGCCTCGAATAACGTTTTATTACCACAGTATGTACACAATTTTACACACCTCACCACATACACGCGCGCGCACACACACAAACACACACACACACACGCACACACACACACACACATATATATATATATATATATATATATATATATATATATATATATATATATATATATATATATATATATATATATATACACACACACAGAGACTTAGAGGGAGAGATAGTTATTTTTTTATATATACAACAGAATTACTTAAGTGTAACTGTCCTCGTCTCCGCAGTTTCATGGAAATAGGTTCATTATTCAGGGGGTCAATCCGTATAATAAATATTTACAATTGCAATAAATATCAGTTTTTTTTTTTTAAATTTCATATTTGCTTCTTTTTTCCATTATAGAAGCACACACATTTTACATGTGCCCACGTATCCATCATAAATGTAATAGTTTTTTTTATTGTCCTTTGTAATTGATAAAAGTAATTGTTTTACAATTGTATACTTTTCAATTTATATCGTGATTTTTTTTTCATTGTTATTTTTGTATGCATATCTTTGATCGTTTCATTATATATATATATATATATATATATATATATATATATATATATATATATATACACGCACTTTTCACATATATATATATATATATATATGTGTGTGTGTGTGTGTGTTTGTGTGCATTGCATTTATTATATTATGATATATTATTATTTTGTTCTTTTTGTTGGATTATTATGTTATATTAGTAAGTGGCAAATAAATATTTATTATATTTTCTGTATTTACCCATTAATTCTTTTCTCTTTTTTTAATAATTTAATTTGATTATTGCAATGTATGGTATACTTTTTTTTTTGTAAACACAATATACATTTTCTATTATCAATATTATATATAGGTACCTTTAATGCTTTCCCATTTATTTTTATTTGAGATATTTTTTTCTTTTTTCGTATCTGTGTATTTAAATGACATTTTATGGTTATTAAATCTTTCTTTATATCCCATATAATTTTTTCCGTGTTAGTTGTATTTGGTGCAGTTTCCTTATATATTATATTAATAAGCAGACCATTATTATTAAGAGGGCAGCTATTTTTACTTCCACAATTATAATTATCTTTGCTATTTTGAAGATTTTTCAATTTAATTGCTATTATTTTGTTTAATTTTGTTTCATTAATTTATTTATTATTTTCTCCATATTATTCATACAACTATAAGTTAATTTAATTGTATTTTTGTTAATAATTTTTAAAGTTTTCTATTTTTATGGAAATGTTTTCAATTAATTTAAAAAATATTTTTCATATTTTTGTTTTTATCATATATCTATATACATATAGTATATAAGTTCGTATATATAGTAATGTAGTGTCGATTAAGCCAAATTAAATTTCTTTTACAGTTCTTTTTGTATGCATTATTGTTAGTTATGTATTCTAATTGATTCGATTAAGCACTTATACTGAAAACTATTTTTTTGTTTTCATTACATATTTTTATATTGCTAGAACTAGTTGCAATTTTTTATTAATATATATTTATATATACTTAAATATATATATATATATATATATATATATATATATATATATATATATATATATATATATATATATATATATATATAAGAGCATATATTTATTCAGAAATATAATTAGACTAACGGAAGTTTCCGAAGGTGAAAAGCATGATGTGCTGCAACAAATTGACAAACCAATAGGAATATAGTTTTCCTATTTTTCTTAACTGCGCATGCTCGTCCTAATGACTTGCTGACATCATCGATTCGACAGCCGCATCAACTAGAACAGCATTGTTTTTTTTTGTCTTTCTTTTTTTATACATAACCCAGTACTGAGATAAATCTGATGACATTTAATTTGACAGATTTATCGTCTTGGGGCACAGAAACCCGGTAAGATGGCATGCAATACTTTTCGCCATTCCTTGTCCAAAGTGTAGGCACTTCTTTTAAAATTTGCAATCGTCTTTTAATTGATTTCAATTGTGCTTTATATTAAACAACCTTTTAGAGCGAAAACTATAGATATATCAGGAAATATTAATTACACGTTATCTTAATCCACAGCAAATTTGCATCAATAAAGATTGTGGAAGAAGGGAGATATAGAAGAAAAAACCTCTTCTGTAGGATAAATACAGAAGATCAACAAATTAATTTTCATATTTAATGATGTTTTAATAATTGGAATAACTTTGAATGAAATAAGTCAAAATCGAACTCTACACAAGTATTCATCATCGACGATAGCAAGTGTCTAAAAACTCCGACGTTAAGTTGTCATGGTCTATCCACAAACGTTCTCCGTGTCCGCGTCTACAAATTACTTAATTAAGCAAAATCTTGATTATGAGGCTTCGTAATGATCTACATATCTTATTTTCTTCTATATTTCTGAAATGAGGTATTATAATTATTTACATAATTTTATTGTTCAAACTGTTGTCGTCATATTTATTGTCATGTTCAAGACGTTTCGGCCGTTGTACGCTTCAGCCTTCTTCAGGTGTTTGGAATTTCGAACTGAACCCTTTATTTCATCCACGGGGATAGATTTCTCTAGTTCAACATTCCATGACTGCTGAATTATCTCACTTTAATTCTCTCTCCAATTTTTTGTTCCCCATTTCTGTAGTTAGATATTGAACTCACAACTGTTTTTTTTTTCTTTTTTTTTTCCACTGGACCATGCGTCTTTGAGGATGAAATAAATAATTCAGTTCGAAATTCCAATCAGCTGAAGAAGGCCAATAAAGATGAAGACAGCAGTCCGAATAATGTAAATGATATAAGTTGGTGCATCTAGTCTTATCATCCGGATTTTGATCATCCTGTGTATGGCGATAATCTATATCCGGTAGCAAGCTCTATGATCGGGAGGGTGGAGATTTTGCGGGACATGATCGACATCTTGGCTGTTGTTCCTAGGCTCACGATGATCCGAGGTGGTAGCACCTATTAGGGTCCCAGATATGGAGAAAGAATAACCCCACCAACTACCACCAAACAAATATCAGCCGTACATTTTTATAGCAAAATAACGATCAATCATAAACTGGAAAATTATAGAAATATATTTATGTAACAAAATGACCAACAATAAATTTTATGATCTAAAAACTATATATCTAAAAGGACAACGATACCCTGAATGTCTAAGATAACGTAATATATATCTTTTTTGAAAGCATAAAATTACGCACGTAATATGAAGATTTCAGCATTAAATAATCCATTACTGTTGATAGTGATTTTCTAAGCGTAGATTAGATGTGGCACAAGGGCAAATGTAAAGGGTACCGATGAGGATCGAACTCACTATTCCGTTGTAATAATTCAAGCGAGACAAGCTTGCTAACCATTACATCGCCTAGGGTTTCTATAAACAATTTTCTGATCGTAGCTTAGTAGTGTAGCAAAGCGGAATGCGTGAGGCACCCAGTGAGGATCGAACTCGCTACACAGTCGTAGCTGAACGAACGAGACAAGCTTGCTAAACATTACATCGCTTAGGGTGACTATAAAAAAAAATTCTAAGCTTTGCTTAGATGTGTGTCAAAGCCGAAAGCTTGAGGCACCGGGTGAGGATCGAACTCACTACATAGTCGTGACTGACCGAGTGAGACAAGCTTGCTAACCATTATATCGCCTAGGGTGCTTATAAAAAATTTTCTAAGCGTAGCTTAGATGTGTCACAAGGCCGAAAACGTGAGGTACCGAGTGAGGATCGAACTCACTAGACAGTAGTAAGTGACCGATCGAGACAAGCTTGCTAACCATTACACCACATTGAAGTCCACAAATAGTGATTTTCTAAGCGTTGTTTAGATGTGGCACAAGGCCGAAAGTATGGGGCACCCAGAGAGAATAGAACTCACTATTCGGTCGTAACTGACCTTTCGAGACAAGATTGCTAACCATTACACCACGTCGAATTGCCCTGAAAAATAATTTTCTAAGCGTAGCTTACATGTGGCCCGCAGCCGAAAGTGTGGAGCACCAGTGAGTATATTCCCTCATAATCATTCTAGTGAAGCAAGCTCGCTAACCCTTTCACGACGTCGAGGTGCCACAACGCATACACATTGATATGCTGCTAGAGAAAATCAAACAAGCAACAATACATATTTACAGCAAAATGAGAAACATTTTATCTGTAGATCAATCCATATTTAAAATCAGGAATATTTCGGCATTAATAACTCATAGAGTTTGACGCTAAACAAGATCAACGGAATTTTGATGAATAAACCGTTTAACAGAATTAGAATACACAGAGCCCAAGAAGAGCATAAGACATTGGAAAAAGAAATGCAAAACTGATGAACAAAAACTGTGGCAGTGAAGACCTCTGGGGTTATTGGCGCTCTTTCGAAGCGTGGACGGGATGGCATCTCGAATCAAGTACAGAAATTTTAATTTTACACACACACACACACACACACACACACACACACACACACACACACACACACACACATATATATATATATATATATATATATATATATATATATATATATATATATATATATATATATATATATCAGTTCAAGAAATACTAATACGAAATATAGTTAAATATTCTTCTCTTGCTGACAGATTTTGTTTTACTCCTGTGGCAGTGAAAACCTCTGGGGTTATAGGCGCTCTTTCGAAGGGTGGACGGGATGGCGTCTCCATCAAGGGACGAGCCTCGCGAAACGAAGCGGGGATTGCAGCGTGTCTCACTGGCGATGGTGCGAGGTAATTCTTTCCCCATCATTGCGGCTGGCAGAGGATAGCAAAAAAAACAACAAAAAAAACAGGTGTTTATAGATACTTTGTCCGAATGAATTCTTTGAAAAACGTATACCTATGTTTCATAGACTATACAAAAAGCAAAAATAAATATTTAAACAGCTAATAAGACTTTATTTTTTCGGAAAACATATATGGATAACACAGAATATATACTGGAATATACTCCAGTATACAAACAGAAAATTCACTGTCTAATTACATAAAAATAGAAAGAGGTTTAATGCAAGCATATATATTCTCACTGAATATTATTTAAACAGAACTGCGAGGCAAAAGTCAGAGAACTAGGAGTTATAAAAAGGATTTATCATTTGTTAATAATATCGAGAGAAAGCATAAAATTCGATAAGACATCTGTCAGGGCCCTTTGAGTAAGTGTAATGAAGAGTAGACTAACCACCAATTGTATAAACATAGATTGTATTAGGTTGGTGCAAAATAATGACGGAATAATGTCGTTTTTTACGTTAAAAAATACGTCAAAAAACGACAAGACTAACCACCAGTTGTATAAACACAGATTGTATTAGGTTGGTGCAAAAATAATGACGGAATAATGTCGTTTTTTACGTTAAAAATACGTCAAAAAACGTCATTATTACGTCATTATTTTTGCACCAACCTAATATTATTGTCACTAGAGATTGAGATGCAATGAACGAATCAAGTACAGAAATTTAAATATCTGGGGCACTTTTAACATAAGATAGGAATTTTAACATCGGCATGCGAACGAAATCCCGAACAGCAATAGGGGGCTTTCAGAAACTAAGCCAAGTATTAAAATTGATATTTTTCTTTAAAGAAATTCCTGTCATATAAAGGGTGTTCCAATAGGTTTGAACGATTTTAAATGTGAATAAGTTTAAGCGATTATTTTTTTTTCTTTTTCTTTCAGATTTAACAACGTGTTAAACTTTCAATTGGAAAAAAATATTTGTAGATTCAAACAAACTTGGTTGGTGGGAGATGTGAAAACACCACTGCTTGCTTGTTTGCGCCGTTCAGCTGAAAAGTTTACTGCAGTTTACGAGAATGGGGCCGAAAATCCAGACACCTCTATCCGTCATCGCGCATAGGAATTGGACCTCTCCACAACAACGTTACATCATTTCCAATTGCAATCTCGGTTGGTCGATTATGTTGAGCAAACAAATCGCTAAGTACGGGAAATGCATTTCCGTTTGAACGCCCAGTTTTGTAATAAGATTCGATAACTTTAACACGTTGATTGTTAATCTTTTCATGATTAAAACTGCCAAAGACTTAGGTTGTTAAATCTGTAAGAAAAACAAAAAAAAAATAATTAAACGCTTAAACTTAATTCACATTTAAAATCGGTCCAAGTTAGTGGAACATTATTTCTATCCTCCTATATGGCAGTGAAGTCTAGGTAATTTTTTTTTACACCTGAAGAAGAGAATCGAAGCTTCAGAAATGTTTCTCCATCAGGATATTTATACATAACCAAATTAAAATTCAGCGGGATGTTATGGAACATATTATGGATAAATATAGCGTGGATAATGTTAACTTTCAAGAGATATATAGAATGTCCCAGAATTAACTATGTATTTCAATGAAATCGGACAAATTTTAAAAAAAATGTACTGACAGTATCTTGTGTTTCGCCCGTTGTACACTCCGGGCTTCTTCTGGTAGTTGGAATGTCTAACTGAACCCTTTATTTCCCTCATTGCGGTAGACTGCTCTAGTTCCATGAGTAATGGATGTCAGTTATCAGTTATCTCTGTTAATTCTCCTCTCCAAGTTCTCCACTGCCTTAACCGGGTATTGAACTCACGCTCTTTGGGTCCTGTCACTGAATCTATCCAACGCCTTTATCCACTGTGCCATGTGTCCCCAATTCTTGTAATAAATATGGCGACAAAGGTGAGGACAATAGTCCGAATAATATAAATTGTGTACATAATACCTCAACTCAGAAACGTCCTGGGCATGACGGTAAACTACATCCGCGTCCTGGGTACGGCGATAAACTACATCCCACAGCGAGGCCTCAGATAATGTTTTTTTGTAAAAGGTAATGTTGCCAGCTATACGTTTTTTATTCCATACAAAATAGGCATTTAAAATTCATATAAACTGGAGTTGGCATTAAATAACCCACAGTGGTTGATACGCCATAAAACCCAAACAAACAAACAAACAAATCAACTCAGAAATACAGACAGATAATGCAAAAGAAATATATTAATAAATCTTACATGAAAAGATTTCTGAAAAATTTCGAGAAATGCTTCATCTGTATCCCTGCAAATTTCAAACAATTCCTTAGCTTTGTCAGACATGTTAAAGTATTACACGATTTATTATCTGCACTGGTAACATATGTAATAATTTTTTAAAGTTAAGGCAAATTGTTGATACTTGGGCGATAAAAGTTTGTTTTTATGAAACCTCATGCAACAAAATCCATGGTAGGTTAAACAAAGATGCGCTCTTGTGTATTAATTATTTATAATGTTATGAAAGGGGACGGAAATAAAATTAGAAAATACATTATGAAAAACTACAAAGTTCTAAACAAAATTAGAAATTTATGCAATTCTAACATATATTAAATATAATCAATAGAAATAAAAGTGAGTGATTTAAAAAAAATAAAAAGAAACTGCCCGATTTCACTTCGACAGATACTTGTTTCGGGGATAATGTCTATTAGAGGATTAAACAGAAAAGATAAATAGCGAATAAACTACATGATGATTAATGAGGTTAAAGAGGGTTCTTTGTTTAACATCTTGTTTCTTATCGTCGATACCATGGTCAGGTGACTACGCCGTTGAGTGTCTTACACTATTTCTCCTTTTGTCTTGTTTCTGTGACAATGTCTAGGTTTCTGTGCAGGATTTCCCAGTTGACATAGTGACGTTGTAATCCCATTTTCTAAGTGTTCTGCCTTTTCTTGGTAAATTAGCTGAGACTGTTGGCAATTTTGACGTCGCCCTATTATGACGGAGCTAATTGATGTCTGCTGATGTCTCACACTTTGTTATTTTTGATGCATTCGATCGTTCTAATGCTTAGATTCTTTGCTGTAATTCTGCTGTTAATAATCAAGGTTCTCCGCTGTTCAGAAAAAAGGTTTATAAACGTGCAAGTGATTGCAAAAGCAACGAAAAAGAGGAAGATATTGGAAGACTATCAATCATTATTCGAGTGAATATATATATATATATATATATATATATATATATATATATATATATATATATATATATATATAAAACAGAAGATTTTTCTCTGTGTGGCTGTACGTGTTTGTGCTATTTATACATGACTACATTTCTCGACAGATTTCGATGGAATTATACACACATGTTGCAGATTTATCAAGTTAATACCAACTTTTCAATCACCATGCCCCCAAGGTTTCGCAGATAAAATCGATAGAACTGAAGATGGGTATGACTTTTTGAAAAAACCAAGTCAAATTTACACGTGAACAAAATTTGTATTCGAAGAGCTGATGTTCTTTGCACTTAATGCAAAACATGGCTGATGCTACAAGGTTTATGCTAAGTGCTTGATCGTTTTCCTGCGACATTGGCTTCCCACAAAAAACTGTAAAAGAAAATCTGAAAAAATCGGGTTTTTCGTACTACTTGAATAAATTTCTCATTTCTATCAATTTTCTTCAAACATGTCAAAACAATACTTAGCATCATGAAAGAAATAAGAAGTGTCGTTTTAGTACCTCTTGCTTCCCGTATATAACGAAAAACTGTTCCAAATTCCGTTTTTCGGTAAGAATTCCTTGATTTTTCATCCAATACTTTCCAAATATTCCATGTAAATTATATATGACACACACATTCTTTTGAATGAATGTTTACTTCAGATTATTTCAGCTATGGGGACAAAATCTTTGACAAACTAGATCACAAATCGGCTGTTACTATTTAGCCAAAAGTTTCTTCATGTGATTACACCCTCAATTGGCATTCAAACAACCTTTGATGCAAAGAATATTTGGGAAGGATTATTGAAGCGTTAAAATAGAAAAGAATTCTCAAAGAACCTCTCATTACAACCAGATTTACAGTAAACGGGCCAAGAATGACGGGGTGGGGCGTTCATGCGTTTGTATTTGCACTTAAATCAAGCAAGCGAGGACGCAGGCAGGCAGGCATTTCTAGATAGGCGTGCAAGGTGGTGTGGTAAAACAAATTGCAGCCATGCACAAGAGGACACTCTCGTCTCTACCGAGAAGAGTCAATCTTTTTTTATGCTGAACGCAACTATGTATATATATATATATATATATATATTTATATATATATATATATATATATATATATATATATAGTTGAGCACTCTCGGGCTGAGGTATGGGTTTGTAAACAGTGACTATTATAGCTATATAGCGAGACTCTTCGCAAGCCGAATTGAGTCACTGTCGGTCACTGGGCGTGTTTCCAAAAATAAATACGCTAAAAATCCACCTTCATCCCGACCGTGCGCCGACAGCTTAGTGGTAGAATATCCGCTCGATACCGTTTGAGTCGGGTTTCGATCTTAGCTAGAGGCAACTGGATGTTTAGCCGCACTGATGAGCTATGATACAGGGAAACAGTCTGTCTGTGGATAACATTATATATATATATATAATCACAAGGACATCATTTATTCCAAGGGAATAAATTAGGACCACAATTAGTGTTTAAGCCTTGTTACTATATCCTTACTCTACCCTGGACATTGAGTTCTACCTGGATTCTATCCTCTCCGAATTTTTTATTCAAAAAATATACATATGTGTATATGCACCTGTGGATTTTGCATATATATGTATATTTACCACTAATATATATATATATATATATATATATATATATATATATATATATATGCATACGCTCTATCACTGATATTAAGCACTTCCGCTAAATAAATAGAGCATACCTTAAAACTGTATTTAATCATATATATATATATATATATATATATATATATATATATATATATTTATATATCACCCTATTTATATATCTTTCTATCTCGCTATCTCTAAATATCGATGTCTATCTCTTTCTGTCTATTTCTCTCCCTATGTATGTCTATATCTCTCTCTATGTCTTATATCTGTATCTATCTATCTATCTATCTCACCCTCTCTCTCTCTCTCTCTCTCTATATATATATATATATATATATATATATATATATATATATATATATATAGCTCTGGCAGAGAGAGGGTGTTAGTAAGTATTTAGATGGAGTTAAATGGATGGATAGTTGTGCAACATGTTTGTGTCAAGATTACTTTGTTTATTCATCTTTCTCATGAATAATTCTACAAAAGGCTGCGTTAAAATTTAATTTTGAAATGAACGTGTCACTTTTGATTGTATTTTTAAATAGAATGATAGAAATGTGTCATCTTGTTTTAAATTGCCTTCATTAAACTGGCATTTAGAGAGGAGGGTGAATAATTAATGCAGTAACCGGATGCGAAAGTTTTAGCAGAATTTTGATCCGAAATATTTCGTTCTAAATAATTAATATTCATCACAAAGATTAAATGTATTGTCAGTGAAGGGGATAAAGTTGTACTTAAAGGAAATGTGTTTTCCTTATTCGACTATTGATGTAATGTTGTATACACACACACACACACACACGCACATTATATATATATATATATATATATGTAATTTTGACTATCGGCTATAAATATGCGTTTCCCTTTGCCTCTTTAGCCAGCTTTCCCTGACGATCCGCTTAGGTGCAACCTGGGTAGGTTTGTCTGGCTCACTAGGTTTATCTAGATCTGCACTACGGTTGTATTGAGCTCTTTTGTTAATTAGTTGTTTAAACGTATGGTTTTTTTTTCTTTGGGCTTCAGACCTGCATCTGTGCGATTTTTTTCGGCAGAAGTTCATGTTTGTAGCACTTTCTTTTTTTAAAACATTTTTTTTTCCCTCGAGATTGATTTGATTATTGGCAAATCAGAAATTCGAGTGTTTTTCGAAACGAGTATAGTTACCTATATATATATATATATATATATATATATATATATATATATATATATATATATATATTGTAAACTATAGGAATTAGGATTACTCCGTAATGCTGATAATGATCATTTCACCTTATGAATTAAAACTAATTTACAAGGATTTTCAAATCAATCAGATTAACAAGGAAAAGTAAAATATAACTCGTTTCTTGTTAAACTGATAGATTTGTAAATCCTTGTAAATTAGTTTTAATTTACAATGTGAAATGATCATCGTCGATATTATGTAGTTATCCTTATTCCTATTGTTTGTAATTTACATTGAATAAAACAATGAGCTCTCTGCGTAAATAAGTTTTAATATTTTATTTCATATTATATTAATGTAATTTACTTGGTATATATATCAACTGCATTTCCTATATATATATATATATATATATATATATATATATATATTTCATCAACGACCTTCCTGACGCCATAGGTTCCCAAGTTGGCATCTACGCGGACGACACTACAATTTACTCCTGCCTCAAAAACAAATCTAGTGTCGGTGACAAAACTAACCTGGCCGTGCGTCTTGAAATGGACCTCCAATCGGTTGTTAACTGGGGCAACAATTGGATGGTCAAATTTAACGCCTCAAAAACTAAACTACTCTCCATAAACCACCATAGAGATCCTTACCTGACCCCCCGCCCCATTAGAATGTCTGATAGTCAACTTCTTGAGAGCAACTCCCTGCGTCTGCTCGGTCTCACGTTGACAGCTGACATTAGATGGAACAAATACATTGAGTC
>OZ010605.1:4280656-4325656 GCA_963932145.1 Acanthosepion lycidas
AAACTAAAAACGAAAAATCGAATGCAAAACTAACAAGAAATCCAAAAACAAACGCGAAGAAAGTGAGTCAGAATGTTCACGGCGAAAGAACGGGTAATAGCCAACACTTGGTTCCAAGAACATCCAAGACGCATATGGATATGGAGAAGCCCAGGAGGAGAAACTAAAAACGAAAAATCGACTGCAAAACTAACAAGACATCCAAAAACAAACGCGAAGAAAGTGAGTCAGAATGTTCACGGCGAACGAACGGTTAATAGCCCACATTTGGTTCCAAGAACATCCAAGACGCATATGGATATGGAGAAGCCTAGGAGGAGAAACTAAAAACGAAAAATCGACTGCAAAACTAACAAGAAATTCAGGAATGCATTTGTTCACTGCAAAACCTATCCAAGTGCAGACCGCGGAGGTGATCACAATCCTAGTTTATGTAAAGTAAGAGTGAATCTACTGAAACTGAAAAAGCCTAAGGCAGTACCCAAATTGCAATACAACAGACTCTTGAACGTCCAGGATATGAATGAAAGTATATGAACAGTCTGAATAAAAGATATGAGGTACAAAATGCAAATGGAAATCTGAATTGGTACTCTCTAAGAGAAGCTTTAGTGATATCAGAAAACGACATCATTCCAAATGAAAATGGATGAAGAAGACAAACGGAGGACAAATGAGTTTCTCGATATGATTCAAAGGAGACAGAAAACAATGTCAAGACACGGAACTGAATACAAAAACCATACAAAGAAATAAGAAACAAATATAGAAAGATTAAAAAAGAATGTCTCAGCTAAAAAATATGCAGGAATAGAGAGAATGATTTTCACATATAAAGTAGATATGCATAAAAATATAAGAAGAGACATGATCATGAACAGGCTAGGTACGGAAGGCTCATATTAGAGAAAAAGAAAATAATTCAGAGATGGAACGAATATATATGAGTCTTCCATATATAGGACTCAACAAACGGCAATACGTAAAAATACCGATGAACTGGACATATTAAAACCCGAAGAAGCTGCTCTGAGCAAATTAAACAGAAACAAAGCGACAGGGCCAGACGGAATTGTAAAAGACATGTTGACAACTTTAGATGATTTGGCATAGACAAGAACACAGAAATAATAAATGAAATCTTCAACAGTGGAGAAATAACGGAAGACAAAAGCAGATTTTTTTATAGCACTACCTAAGAAGCGAGATGCAAGCGAATGTGAACACCACTGGATAATCAGTCAAATGTGGCGCATAACAAAACTCATCATCCGAATTCTGATGAATAGAGCAAGCAGCAGTATTTGTCCAGAGATAGGATAAGAACAGTGTGGGTTGGTCAAATATATCGGAATAAGGAAAGTGATATTTACGCTCAGAATGTTATAAGAATGAGAAATACAAAAGCAGAAGTACGTGTAGCTGTGTTTTAAAGACTACGAAAAGGCATTGGACAAAATACGCCACAAAGATCTGTTAGAACGGCACAACAACCTTGACATATTTAGGTAGGAAATTAGAATAATCAAGAATCTATACTGACAACAAACCGTTTGCAGATGGACAGAAAATGAGTTCAGTAGTTATACAAAGGGATACATTTATTCAACGTATACAACCAGGCAATTCTGGAAAAAAAGAAGCCCTACTAAGTTTCATTATTTGCGGCCATATTCTTAACAATGTAAGAAATGTAGATGACACAGTACAGATAGTAGGCACTGGAAGGAAACTACAAAACCTCCTACAGAAAGAAGCGAATGAGAGTGAGAAGAAAAGACTAAGCATATATTACAAGAAGATAGAATGAATGGTTATCAGCAAAAGTTGAGCCCAAAATGCAAATGAGAGGTCGAGGATACTAAATTCAAGCAGGTACAGACACTTAAATATCTGGGAAGTATTTTAACAGAGAGTGGAATGTGCGGCACTAAGATCCGTTGGCGAATTAGGACGGACAAAGATGATTTCCAAAAGCTAAGCAGAGTATTAAGAGACAGAAAATTTCGTTAGTAACAAAGAAAAAACTACTGAACTGTTATGTGATTTATATCCTCCTGTATGGCAGCGAATGCTGGAAAATCTATTCAGAGACGAAGAAGAGACTTGAAGCAACATAAATGTGGTTCTGCAGAAAGATGCTGGGGATACCATGGACCAAACATGTGATCAACGACGAGGTCTTGGAAAGAATTGAAACAAAGAGGAAACTTATACTTAACATCAGGAAGACTTTGTTGAAATTATTTCAGCACTTAATGTGAAAGGAGGGCTTGGAAAATCTGATACTCACAGGACGTGAAAAAGAGGGACAGATAAAAGTAAAGCGTAATATAATTGATGCGCTTTAGCAAATAGATGGGCGAACAGGATTTGGGAGAATAACAAAAAGGCAGATCTTATTAAAAACGACAAAGGAGAGGAGGGAGTCGAGGGCCATGATCGCCTATGTCCTGCACATAAAAGAAGATGGTAGGAACTGATTTCTTGAATATTTTTTACTTTCTTGTCATTTTGTGTACGTTTGGCAGGCGGCGTAGACATATTTAAGGGAGAGCCTCCGCTAATACTGTCGCCATAATTAGTCTACTATTTTATTGATCTAAAAATGTATTTATTATTTAATTATTATTAAAATACACCAACATATTCACCGATTCATCTACAAATCCAACTTGCGAAAGTGACATCGAAACATACTCCATTTCATTAGAAATGGACTGAAAACGATTTCCCTATTAAATTTTGTAAGGTTAAGTGCGTATTACTTTTTGTTAGAGGTTTGGATAATTCTAAAATTCCATTTGGCTCTACTGTTCGAGAATTCTTTATTCGAAGTAGCTATTTTATCTTTATCTTTACGTGAAGATTGTGCTGGGGGAAAAAACGAGATAGCCATATCACAAGACAAAGTAACAGGAGTCGACAGTTTTCATTACTTCGTAAGAATATTACTGCTAGCAACTCTTCAAAAGTTCTTCCTTAGTTTATAGTTACATCGATCACAAATAGATCAAAAAGAGGACACCCATAACAGCTTCTCGGTAATAGATTCCCGGTGTTATACTTAAACCAACTAGTGGGACTGCGCATGTCAGTAAATGATAAGTAGCAAACAAGACACTCAGAGTTGATTGTATTTTTCGTGTTTTTTCTTTGTTCATATAGTTACTAAATTTGGGACAGAAATGAGGGCAAAAAATAAAATAAAATAAAATAAAAAAATAAAATAAGTTGTTACACTTTTTGAAATACTGAGCGTGAAAATAATTCATGTTTATGAATAAATATTTTAAAACGCAAGTATAACATTAATTCTGATTATTTTTCTATAACTTATGAAAAGATAATTGTACCTTCGAAAGTGCTTTTATCATCCTTTGGCTCCGATCATACCGATGCTATTAAATCAGTCAAAATGAAAGTTATTTTTTATATCACTGCCTTCTTCATTTTATTGGTTTGGTTTGGTTTGCTTTGCTTTGTTTTACGGCATATCGACCTCAATGGGTCATTTAATGCCGACAACTTTTTTTTTTCCTGTTAATATTTTTGCTTTGTCAAGGTCTATTCCTGGATTTTTTTTTCTCAAAAATGTAGCGCTGGTAATAATATTTTTTCAAAAACGTATAGTTAGTAATATTATTTTTTTCAAAAGCTTATATCTGGTAATATTTTTTCAAAAACTTACAGGTGGTAATATTATTCTTTCAAAAACATATTATCAGAGGCCTTGCTGTTGGACGCAGTTTATCGTCTTACCCAGGAAGTGGATGTAGTTTATCGTCATACCCAGGCGATTCATTTTTATTCATATAATTACAACCATGTGTTCATGTATTATGGTGATTTTCTAAGCTTAGATGTGACACACGACCGAAAATATAAGGCAACCTGTTAGAATCGAACTTTTTACTAGTCCTTCATATTTTCATTTTTTTTTCTAAGACGTCGCCATTGCTCACATATTCCATCCATGCTATTCTCATTATCCATCTGTAGAATTATATTTAAGTTGCCACAAGTCTCTCCTTCACTGTGATTATATTTTCTGGTATACATTTCAATATACGAGGACCGATATTACATGACCGTTCAGCACTATTTCGTTTGTCTCTAACGAATTTTTGGAACGCATCTTCCACTATTTAAAATGCCGTCGCACTGTCTACACTCTGTTAAAAACAAAACTTCTCATATATTTAAATTGTTGCATTTCTTTTACATTTGGACATCATATTTGTCACTTACATGTTGTGCGGTTCCTTTTGCTGACAACCATACAGTCTGTCGTCTGGAAATTAATGTTTTCTTCTTTCTTCATACTTTCCTTCAATAGGCTCTGTAAGAGTTCTTCTAGTTTCCTTTCTCTATGATGATAAGACTCGTCATTGTCATAAATCCCCTTTCTATTTCGGTATATTTACTTGAACATTTTACTCTTTTGCGTTGCACATATTTTTTTTTTAAATACCAGCAGATTTTTCTCTTTCGTTATTTACGTGTATTTAAACAATCATTTTGCTAACGATCAAATAAGGAATACAAATTTGCAAACTCCGATTCATTAAAGTAAAATATGGAAAATAATTTAAGAAAAACCTAATCGTAATCTACAATGATTGGCTGAAACGTTCATGAGTTGAGTATGAAGGACTGATGCTTGAGCTGTGATAAATTGAATGCATTAAATTAATCTCTTTTTATTAGTATCCGCATTGTTTCTATCTAGGCAAACTGTCATGTCACTGTTTAAAAAAAGACCTAAAAGTATTAATACCGACTTCTCTTGAAAATGAAGACAATTTGGCATTATGGTCTTATCAAGTGCCTACAGATAACATATTTAGCCCACAAGATATTTATGCTTATATGGTTGCTACTTTAGGGAATGAGATTTCAGTATTATAAACAGTTCAAAACTGATTTGCTGATTTTAGGAGGGGGATGGATAGACATGAATATAAATCAAGTTCTGGGCGTCTTTAAACTGGTATCACCGAGGAAAACATTGGTCGCTTTCACTGTGATTGATAACAGACGATTGACTATAAATCAAATAGCCAATACTATTAGCATATCCTGTGAGCCTTTTCAGAATATTCAGAGAATGATACTGTCATGACTAGAGTTTATGTTGGCTGAGTACTACGCCTGATCAAAAGCAGATTCAGGCTGATCTTATGACGGAGGTACATCTATATGTCGTCCTTGAGCCTTTCCTAACCTAGAGTTTTGTGCTCGTCACATTGAACCGGAGGATAAGAGACAAATTATGCTGCAAAACACTGCTTCACTTGCTACAAAGAAGGTCATGGTCGTTTCGTCTGCAAAGAAGGTGATAACCTCAGTTATTTGGGATGCAAAAGTATTATGTTTATTGATTATCTTTGAAAGGATCACGTCATCAGTGTAGAGTAGTATATCGATTCTCTGACGCAGTTACTACGGCCTATCAAAGCCATTGACCAGGAAAACCAGCCACAAGGGCTTTGTTTCATTAGGTAATTGCACTAATGGATACAATAGCTACTATACATGATTATGGTAATCAACTGTCGAAAGCATCTATATCATCCTTATTTGGCCCCATTTGACTATCATTTGTCCTCCACCCAAAAAATCCCATCTTCATGCCTGATGATATTTTTTTACCAATAAGCTGAAAAGCATTCTGAGCACTGCAACATCAATAACTGAAATGTGCAGACCCCAAGCAAGATACCCCTTTTTGGTCGCATTTTAAGAGGTTACTTTGTTCAACCTATGAACCTTTCAGTCGATTCTTGTATTTTTATTTTGATAATTTTCCGACATAAAACATATTTATTGTGATATCTTGAAGAATCAATGGCACAATTAGTAATCGTTTTCATATACGTTTAAATGCCCAATTCCCTGAATTGGCAACAATATCTAATTACACTTATCCTTTTTATAATACTGAATGATCATTTGTCGCAAAATGGAAGAACGCGTAATGGATATTTTTTTTTCGTTTCCGATTACATCCGTTTTCTAAGGCATCTAAAAATGCTTTTTGCAAACGTCTTTACAGGAAAATGCGCGTTTCATCACCACCCGCTGTCTCAATTAGTAGCTTCTGCCGAAAGTATTTTGTATTTTTTATTCTGTTTCTGAAAGGGAGCACAAGATCTGGAAAGACCATAAGCTGAACGAGCCCAATAGGCCCAAACCATCGATCGTCCTGGCTATGATGATAAATTACATCCAGTAGCAACGCCTTTGATCGGAAGGTTTGGGAGAGGTTGGAACAACTTCTTAATTGTTGTTGTTTGCATACTCACCCGGTTAGCGTCCCAACTATGGGCAAATAGTAAACCTCAAAATTGTGGTCAAAACACTATGATGGCGTCGAAATACATTTTTATAATGAAGGTGCAAGCACTACATTAAAAGATAATTCTCAGCAATTGTTTTTTGTAAACATTTTTTTTTAAAGAATTACCTGCAATACATTTTTGTAAAGAAAAAGTATTTCTATTAATACATATTTGTAAGGAAAAAGTATTTCTATCAATACATTTTTGTAAGGAAAAAGATATAGACAGCAATACATTTTTGTAAGGAAAAATTATTACCAGCAATACATTTTTGAAAAAAAAAATATTACCCGAAATATGCTTTGTAAAAACATTATTTATTTTAACAAGGAAATTCAATTTTTGGCATTAAATGACCAGTAAGGAGTTGATATTGCGTTAAACAAACAAACAAAAAAAAAAAACATCAGTCAATATGATTTAGGATATTGTGTTAGGAAAAACCAACGATAAACAATTTCGTTACAGACCCAATAGATGATTGATCCTGTGGTATGGCGTTCACGAACTTCCCAACCGTGCTACACGCTGTGATAGTCTTCCTCGGATGATATTACTGAGAAATTATCTACCTGACAATTCAAAGACGCGGATCACAAAGTCGACACGCTAATATTCTTATTCCAAATCTACGCGACATTTTAGTCAATAAAGAGAATTCAAATAGATCTGGCATGATTCTTTTAAAACTTTTCCTGATATTTGGTAAGAAAAAAAATAATGATAATTAAATTTTTTAAAAATTTAAAAAACGCAGACTACACAAAATAGATTGTTACATATTACACCGTAAATATGTCTATAGCATATTTCCATGACGCCTCCGCGGTTTGATTGTCGGAATTTGATATCCGTTTGTCGTATCGTGCTCTACCATTTTCCTAATTATTGAAAACATTTGGCATCAACTTGAATATAATGCTGCCAAATTATGCAACAATTTAGAAATTGTGCTGTATTTGATAAAAAAAAAAAACAGCGAAGTTTACTAAATTTTTAATTGAATTAACCTCAATAGCGACTAAAGTCCCGTATGCCTTTTTGTGCTGAAAAAAAAAAAATTACATATTAGGGACGTCAATACCAAACACAGACATTTAATTGTTTCTGTATTTTAGCAATTGACAACTGAAATTGAAAGACAGACATCGTAGGGCGTATAGAAGTAGCAAAAATATCTCACGGATCTGCTATAGCTACTAAGAGAGTACATTATTGTGAAAAAGAAAGAAAGAAAAGAGAGCTTAAATCCTATGCCATGTCTTTTCCTCAAGAAGGTAACAATGTGGTTTACATACGGATAATGAGTCTCATGGATTCACAACATGTAAACAACGAGGAAGTACTAAAAAAAATGGGAGCTAAAAATAAACTCATATTTAGTAAGATTTGAAACGACTGTGAAATATTATAAGGAAAGGCCGGCTCAGAAAAAAATTATACTCACAGGACATGTTGTGAAAAAGAAAAACTTCAGCAAATGATATAAAGAACACATAAAGTGTAGACATAGATTGAATTTACTTACAATCACAAAGAACATTAGGTTGATGGATTCCTCTTCTTACGGTTTATCAACAGTTTGTTGGTTTTTGAAAGGCTAAACACATTTTGTACGATTAATTCTTTTTTGCAAGTTAATTCGCATTAAGTTTTTTTTCTGAATAACAATGAGTTTTCTCGATACAGTTCCTACCATTTAATCCATAGCTGAAGGTGAAAACTTTCCGAAGGGTATTAATGTATAAGTGGATGCAAACGAACCTGACTGGATTTTGAACTCTGTTTTCCAATTTTTCATTTCTCATCCCTATCCGTTATACCACACGCAATCCACAGTTATGGAGAGCCATGAGAGCCATCTTCCCGAAAGGACATGGCAGATAAATACTGATGTGCCACATACTTATATCTAGTGGCCTAAAATATCGAAAGTAGTGTAATTCAAAATGACTTGTTGCTATTCTTTTAGAATATCCTTAATTAAAATCCCTGCAACTTTGATTTTAAGGTAATAATGTACAGGAAAACCCAAATATAGATATACCCTTAAAAAAATTAATAACTTTTCCTTTTTCGCCGATTTCGGGTTTTCCATCATATCGGCTCAAACAGCAACCCCGACCTGATGCTAGACGAGTCAGACCGCCTCCTTTAAAGCGCTGTGCTACGCTCTGTGACATTGCAAAAACAGTAATCGTACGCCTAGCAATGCCGGACATCGACCATTCTTAGTCAATGCCAGCCAATGAAAACAGGGCTTTTCACGCTCCTCTCCTATATAGTGCTGTCTTTTTACTTCATATTGTTTAGCTTTGATCTACTACTTCCGGAATCCATAACAAGGTGAGCTGGTATATATAATGCATTGTTTAAGCCCATGTTTTACGTATTAAATACTAATCCCATAGCGATACTAAATCTTTAGCTAAACCTACACGCGTACCCAACCCAAATCTATCCCATACTAGCACTTTCCAAAAAGAAATTCGCTATTCTATCAGGTCAATCTGTAACGTTTACCTTATATTCTTATTCAAACAAAATCACACGCACACACACACAAAAACCACCTGCATGTACGTTCCCCCATCCACACATGTAAAAATACACACACGCACATGTAATGACAGACGTATAGTAACTTCTATTTCTCATTTAGATTAATTTACGAAACCAGTCGCTACAATTTAACTGATTAAATTCGTGTAAATGTTTTTTTAGAAACGCAGAATATGAAACTTGGTAAAATAAAACATATTTTTTAAAACATAAAAGGACAAAGAGGAAATCCACTTAAAGATTTCTTCACGCGCGTCAAAATTATTCGCTTCGAGAAAAATATTCGAAATCTATTTCCAAGTGGGAGACGAAAATAAATAAATAAAAAAAAAAAAAACATAAAATTAGAAAAATGAGATAAAATTAAAAGATAGGAAAAACAATACAACTCAAACCGGAAAAGGAAAAAGTAATTTTTTTTTTTTTTTATAAAATATCTGAAAATGCACAAGGCGTATTCTATTTCGGTTACATTAATAGTTAGGGCGTTTTTATTTTTATTTTAATTTTTTTTAATATGTTTCGTTTTCAAACCAGTTAAAATTATTCTTAATATTCACTTGAGGAAAGTACATTTTTGTCTGAAAGATTGCAAATTATAATAAAATTTCAAAGATTTAACAATGATAATTAATGAGTTTATGCCGGTAGGATAACGGTGATCGGTGCTAGAAATGGAATCGCCCTGATGAATTTAAGTTGCGGTTCTACTTTTTAAGAAATCCCTTTACATAACTTCCCTTTTGACTCTTTACTTCAACCAAGCTCAAAGCAATGGTTAGGTTAGCATAATAAACTGTCACTGTGATGACAATCTCGAGAAAAGGTAACTCCTAATTCTCAAACGCGTAGAATTCGAGGGAAAATCTATCCAATATATTTTCCTAAAATGTCATGGCGATTCACATATAATAAACAATTTAAAGATTTATTTTTTTTACATTTTCACTCTGTGCAAGGCCAGAGAGCCACTCGTGGTAGAGTGTTACAGCGTAAGAGTCACAGTTTATGCACTTATGTCGGGAAGATCACGGTTAACTCTAAACTTGGACAAGTTAAGACTCTAGTGATTAGGGAAGTATCCTATTGGGAGTCAGTTCAACAAAGCAACGATGCCTGGGAAGAAGTAGTTCGAGTGGAATTTACATTTCATCAAGGAAATACGAAGGCAATTGATCCCTTGAAAACAATTCGCCTGAGAAGTTCGTTCTGTAAAACATTTCTTAACCTTCGTCAGTCATTCTTGATATTATAAACATCTATATCCATACACAAATGCACACACACATTTACAGGAACACTGGAATGAATATTAATGTTTTGAATTTAAGTCCCTAGTAAACCCCGCCTAGCGATGTCTTCCTCATTTTGAAAAAAGAACTATTCTCCTTGTTAAGATAAAATTCACTACGAGTAATAAAAAATATACGGAAGAATATGAAAAAATCACATTACCAAAATCGGAAAAAACAGCAAAATTGTTATCAAATCTGATAAAAGAGTATATTATTATTATTATATTAACGTTGATGATTACTAAAAAACAATCTGAAAAATATGTCAACATAATATATAAGCAAGCCCCGGTAGAATGAGAAAGTGATATCAACACGGAATCTAGAATAACAACTACAAACACAAAATCGACGATAGATTACAAAAACTTCATAAATAACATGAAAAATTTACCTAATAATCCATAGTTCCTTCTAAAATCAACGTCGTTAAAATTAGCAAGAAAATACTCGAACAAGACGGCAACTATACTAGAAAAACACTAGGAATCAGTCAGTGGATAAAGACGGCTGGTGAACTCGTTCTCCAAAATAAAAAAAATGCAAAATGAATGCACCGTTATGCAAATTTATATCTGCAATTTTCACTCGTCGATCGGTGAACATCTATAATTGGCAGCTATAAACCTTGAAAAAATAATTTAACTATCACTACCCAGCAAGATAATATCATATTACAAGCCCAGAAAATCATTCTATTTCATAATGGTTCCATGTGGACGAAAACAAGCAACCTGAACTTTTGGGCCATGTACTTTTGTACTAACGTTTGATCTTCCGAAGCTTGTGAAGTGGATGGTATATTGCTACTTTAGAAATTCCGATACACATTTGATATCAACGATACTGATGTGTATATGGATGACGGGATTACCATCCTACATAATACCAACCTACAAGAAACCGCTTGATTTAAAAAAAAACACAAAATAACTAACCAAATTCTTCAAGGATCATCGATTAGTTATTACTGCTAACAACAATACCACGGAGTCAATTTTCTAGATGATACGTTTGACCTATCTAAGGCAATATATAAACCTTACGCAAAAGAACTGTACAACAATAGATACATCAGCAAGGAGTCTAATCACCTAGAATTTTAAATTATGACAACAAAACATTACAATCTAGATTCTCAGCTAACACAAGCAATAAATATATCTTTGACAAGCACAAAACCATAGAATATAGCTAACACAAAGTTAAACTGGAATATTTCGATAAAAAGAAAAGTCACAACAGCAGGCATAGACATAGTATAACTAGCATAATTTTGTTTAACCCCCTATTCAACCTTAGTATCTAAACCAATATGAGTGGAATTTTCTTTAATGTAATATATAAACGTTTCAACCATACCCCAATTCTGAAAAAAATAATGATAATCAACGTTAAATTTAAATATAACTGAACAAAAAATATGTACAGTATATACTGCATCATAATGATATAATGTTGAACAAAGATTTAACAAACTTCCATGACAATAACAATATGAAAATAAAAAAAACTTCTAACTGTAGAAAAAAAAGCCTGCCCGTGAATTTCAAATGCATGCCTAAAGACATTGACTATAAAGTCAGTATTAAACATAATGGTGAAACAAAATGTTATTTTGGTTCCACCGCAAAGAACTGGGAAACACAGTATTGCCAACACAAAATATCGCTTACCAATATTCAATATTCTAACAACACTGCACTCTCTAAATTTGTCTGTGGAATTAAGATGTATAAGTACATTTCATTACTAAATTGGAATTACATCCCTAAAGCCAAACCATTTAGCGGCCAGAGAGATAAATGTAACCTATGCCTCTTGAAAAAAACACAACCTGTTGAACAGAGGAAGTAAAATTGTTATTGCATGAATTCATAGAAAAATCTTTTTTCTCAAATATTTCGATTCTGCTTAACGTAAGTAATCTAATAATCCATAGAGTTACTTCTACTTATCCCGACTCTATTTTTTTGTTTTGTTTTTATATTTTATTCTTCGGTAAATAACTTTAGATCCTTCACAACCATATATATATATATATATATATATATATATATATATATATATATATATATATATATATATATATTTATTTTTTTTTAACACCAACACATATATTTTTCCATATTTTTTTTTATATTTTACTTCTTCTCCATAGACATCCCTTTATGATCTTCCTGCAAATTCTGCTATTCCTAAATTTATAATTTTATTCTTCATAATTTTATATTTATTTTTATAATTATCTATTGCATATTTTAATTATTCTTATGTTTATAAATATTTATTATATATTTTTTATTTTTATGATTTTTATATCTATAACTTTATAATTTTGTAAATTGAATCCAGAATTATACTTCAATACTAGATTTTAATCATATATATAATTATTAAACATAGAATTAATATACTATATAACGTTAATTCCAAGACACCCGGAATTTTTGAAGAGCCTTACGATCGCAATGAACACTTCATTAATATTTTAAGTTGCTGAAGATTGTTTTTAATAAGAAACTCGGAGGCATTGTATTGACGTGAAATTAAATAGGGGTAAATCTTATTTATTAATTTAAATGTCCATTAAGGAACTGTATTCTTGATCAATCAAAATTCGTAAATAGTTATGTTTGACTCGAAGAATCACTCTACACTTTCCTGACCATTACTCAATTATATATCATTTAAATATTCATGGAGAACTACGGGACGCTGTTCGTAACATACATGTTGACAAAACAAATATAATACCATCACCTACATACACAAAAAGGCTAAAAACAATGGAAGCCTTATTAATAAAGAAAACAAAAAAAATCCCCAAAAAACAACACTTAATAATATCAACTATGAACTTGGACGCCAACATCTTGACCGTGTTTTGAAAAATGAAAACATTTTATAAATACATACATACAACAAAATACACTATGTAAATACATACAGGCAACAAAATATTTCTTATTTAACAGTTAAAATATGTCATCCTTGAAAATATCTAAATGCATAGCCGAAAGCGCTCGGAAAAAAACGAACGAACATTCAAACAGTTTTTATATAATTTATCGTGTGAAAAGAAAAAACATTATTAGATCGCATGAGAAATTGTATAAAAAAACACTAAATCAGAGCACCTTGACTGGCGCATTCAATGAAATGTACATGAAAGAATGATTGCTGCCTAAATACACAAATATATATATATATATATATATATATATATATATATATATATATATATATATATATATATATATATATATGTATGTATGTGTGTGTATAGTGGATGCCTACTGCTGATGAGTCCCCAAAATAAAACGAAACGACCGTCCAGTGCTTTCTACATTCCGTTGAGAATTCTTGTAGACTCGATGAATTACTATAATGATTTGAACAAATCCCCAAACTTCGATTACACACACACACACACACACTACATATATATATATATATATATATATATATATATATATATATATATATATATATATATGGTTGGTGCAAAAATAATGACATAAGAATGTCGTTTTTTGACGTATTTTGTAACGTCAAAAAACGACATTATTACGTCATTATTTTTGCACCAACCTAATATATATATATATATATATACTCAGTTGTATGGATATGAGTTTGTAGCCATGGCACACTCAGTCATATCCATACAACTGAATATGTTAGCTCCATTACTGATATTTTGCGCTTTCCAATAATTACTGCTACTAATTATGATTTTACTGTGAAATAATATATATATATATATATATATATATATATATATATATATATAATAAAAAGGCTTAAACACTAATATTCCATGGTCATAATTTATTCCATTGGAATCGTAAATACGATCCAATTCATCAGACCTACAAATTCAAAAAGAAAACAGAAAAAAACCTACTCCGGAAATAAAAATAGAATTTAGAGAGAGAGTAATTATGAGAGTGTGGGACGAATGTTAGTTTATAAGAGAGGGGTTTAACAGAGAGAGTTTTATTTAAAATTAGGTGTGAGTGGAAGGGGGAAAAAGACTGTTGACGGATGTCTAAAACAGTATAAGGATACACATCGAGGTGACAATACACACACCATGGCCGATCAAATCTTAAAGAAGGAGGGAGAGGTAAGGAAGGAAGTGGTGGGGAAGAAAGATGGGGCGGGTGAAATTAAAATTGCAAGGGACGCTGTGTAATTGAGAAAATTTGACAAAAATAATATCGACTGCAGGTTACAAATAAAATATTATAAACAATAAATATGACGATTATCTAATCTGGCGAGGACCTATATTTTTATGTTCAAAACGCATGCAAAACCATACATACATGTATATACTACACACACACACACACACACACACATATATACATATATATACACATACACACATACATATACATGTACACACACAAACACATATAAATACATACACACATACACATACATATACATACATATACATACGCACACATATATACACGTATATCCACCTATACCCTATACACACATTTTCCACATACATATACATAAATACACATGCACCCACATACACATATATACATACACACACATACAAAAACCAGATATATATACGCACACACACACATATATATATATATATATGTATATATATATATACATATATATACATACAAAAATGTACACACATATACCTACATATACACACATACATCCATAGGCATCCACTCCTTACCCATTTACACACACTTGTACATATGAACATGCGCATAAACATATATACCTAAAACCTTACATTTCTAACCAATTAAACAAAAAAAAAACAAAAAAAAACAATGTATCCCTATATCTATCCGTTTAGCTATACATACATACACATATACACGCACATCTATACCCACATACACACATATATATACACATACATACATATGGGTACATATATACACCAACACATACGCACACCCACACACATACATATACATACATATATATACATATATATATATATATACATATACACACATCCCTGCATATATATTCTCCTATATATACCTACACCCACATACGTATACATGAATATATACACATACACACACATATCCATACATATACATACACATATATACAAATACACACACCCCTAAATATATACCTACATATACCCGTAGTCAAGTACATACCTACATACATACATACATACACACACATACACACACACACACACATATATATATATATATATATACCCACATACATACAAATACATACATATAAATTAGAATTTAAAAACTAAATAAGTAAAATTTCAACAATTTATATATACACATATACCCACATTCATACACATACGTACAAATACATACATATAAATTAGAATTTAAGAACTAAGTAAAATTTCAACAATTTGGGCGTAAAAAAAAAAAAAAAAAAAAAAACCATAGCGCATCACAAAAACACACAATGATCTATATAGAGATAAACAAAATAAACATAATAGTCATTCCGTTAAAATGTCATGCCCGATGTTTTGAACCAAGATGGAACTGACATAAATGACAGAAAGTTACAAAACGGTGTTTATGTTTTGAATCTCTTCTTATGTCTACATTTAGAAAATATCTCATTACGAAGATTCAACAGTTCATCTAGATTTTTATCTTTGATAAAAAATTTTTTCCGCCAAGCACAGATCACACCGATCGCGGAAGTTATTAGGTGTTTTGGCTCTTGATAGGTATCTCCATTTCAAAAGTGGGGTTAACCCCTTATCCACCAGATCCCAGTAGTGTTTGGATAAGGAAGTTTGACTTCTAAGGCATCTATATCTAAAAGAGTGTCTATGGTTGTATAGACGCTGCTTCCAATTACCGGCGGATATACCTATATATCTTTTTTCTCGTTTATATTTTCCTCGGGAAAGATAGTTGCCTCGTATATTACATTTTTGTAGTTACATTTACCCCCGATTGGGCAATGATCTTTAAACTGCTTTTATTCGAACCTATTCAGATTGAAATGGAAAAATTTACTCCGGATTATTCCTTGAAAAACATTCCTTACCCTTCATTGCACCTTTTCTCTGTCTGCCTTACTGAAAGAATCATTGACCTTATTAAAAGAATGAGGTGGAAAACTTTTTTCTACCATAATCCTAGAAATGACCAAGAATTAAATTCTGAAACGTTTAACCTGAAATCCCAAAAAACTCCACCGTGTGACAAGCTACTTATACCGTTCGAAGGGGATCTGATCGATTTAATTAAAAAAGATTAAGTTCTAGAATCATAACAACTACTTCCTGACTAAAATTGGTAGAGACATTAAAAACATAAAAAAATCCAATAAATTATGGATTAAAGCCGACAAATCTAAAAATTTCTATAAAGTTACACCTTCTGAATACGACAAAATCGTCACTGACAAAATTACCAGCTCTTATAAAAAAGACATAGACAATAGTACCTTATCATCTATCAATGAAGACATCTGCAAATTTGCTAACAAATGTGGAGTTGCTGACAGAATGGGCAAATTTGGTTTGAAAGATGCATACATTCTCTTCAAAGACCATAAGCCGAACTTCATCAATGGCTTGCAGTCCCGTCTAATTAATCCCTCCAAATCTGAGTTGGGATTAATTTCTAAGAGTATTATTGAGAAAATAACTTCATGTGTCCTGGAGAAATACCCTGCTAACCTTTGGAAAGACTCGGCCGAGACGATTAAATGGTTCCGAAAGATCCCTAACAAGATAAGAGCCACTTTCATCCAATTTGACATCTTGGATTTTTACCCTTCTATTTCGGAGGAACTATTAAGTAACAGCCTTAATTTCGCCAAAGGATATACTGATATAACGGATAATGATCTGAACATCATTTTAGCGTCAAGAAGATCAATTCTTGCATACAATGACGCTACTTGGGTGAAGAAAAATAATGGTAGTTTCGATGTACCTATGGGGGCCTTTGATTCCGCCCAAATTGCAGATCTGGTGGGCATATATATTCTCGACACCTTGAGTAGAGTAGTTAACCTTAGCCAAGTCGGAATTTATAGAGATGACGGCCTAATCATTGTCCCAAATAGCAATGGCCCCTTGACTTCTAGCTTACATAAGAAGATAATTAGGGCCTTCAAATACTTAGGCCTTAAAATTGAAATATCTTCCAACATGAAAATAGTCAACTTTTTGGATATTACACTAAATCTATCTAATGATACCTTTAAACCCTTCCATAAAGTTGATCAAACACCCCTATATATCAACGTCCACTCTAACCACCCTAAACATGTGATAGACCACATCCCTAAAACTGTGAATACTAGAATAAATAAGCTATCTTCTAGCCAAAAAGTCTTTGATGATAATAAATTTATATACAATCAGGCCCTCAAAAATAGTGGTTTTAGACAGGAATTAAACTATAACGGAGAACTTGGAAATCAGAACAATAACAGATCTAAAAATAGAAAGAGGAAGGTAATATGGTTCAACCCACCATATTGCAAGCTCTCTAATATTGACATAGGAAGTTTTTTTCTGAAATTAATTGATAAGCATTTTCACAGTAAACATCCATTAAGTAAAATTTTCAATAGGAAGACTCTGAAAATTAGTTACTCATGCGTTAGAAATATGGAGAAAATCATATATTCCCATAATTGCAGAATACTTAGAAACTACCATTGTAATGTGACTCAATCAAGTAACCCTACCTGCAATTGTAGGAATAATGATCATTGCCCAATCGGGGGTAAATGTAACTACAAAAATGTAATATACGAGGCAACTATCTTTCCCGAGGAAAATATAAACGAGAAAAAAAGATATATAGGTATATCCGCCGGTAATTGGAAGCAGCGTCTATACAACCATAGACACTCTTTTAGATATAGATGCCTTAGAAGTCAAACTTCCTTATCCAAACACTACTGGGATCTGGTGGATAAGGGGTTAACCCCACTTTTGAAATGGAGATACCTATCAAGAGCCAAAACACCTAATAACTTCCGCGATCGGTGTGATCTGTGCTTGGCGGAAAAAATTTTTATTATCAAAGATAAAAATCAAGATGAACTGTTGAATCTTCGTAATGAGATATTTTCTAAATGTAGACATAAGAAGAGATTCAAAACATAAACACCGTTTTGTAACTTTCTGTCATTTATGTCAGTTCCATCTTGGTTCAAAACATCGGGCATGACATTTTAACGGTATGACTATTATGTTTATTTTGTTTATCTCTATATAGATCATTGTGTGTTTTTGTGATGCGCTATGGTTTTTTTTTGTTTTTTTTTTTTTTACGCCCAAATTGTTGAAATTTTACTTAGTTCTTAAATTCTAATTTATATGTATGTATTTGTACGTATTTGTATGAATGTGGGTATATGTGTATATATAAATTGTTGAAATTTTACTTATTTAGTTTTTAAATTCTAATTTATATGTATGTATTTGTATGTATGTGGGTATATATATATATATATATATATATATGTGTGTGTGTGTGTGTATGTGTGTGTATGTATGTATGTATGTAGGTATGTACTTGACTACGGGTATATGTAGGTATATATTTAGGGGTGTGTGTATTTGTATATATGTGTATGTATATGGATGGATATGTGTGTGTATGTGTATATATTCATGTATACGTATGTGGGTGTAGGTATATATAGAAGAATATATATGCAGGGATGTGTGTATATGTATATGTATATATATATGTATATATATGTATGTATATGTATGTGTGTGGGTGTGCGTATGTGTTGGTGTATATATGTACCCATATGTATGTATGTGTATATATATGTGTGTATGTGGGTATAGATGTGCGTGTATATGTGTATGTATGTATAGCTAAACGGATAGATATAGGGATACATTGTTTTTTTTTGTTTTTTTTTTGTTTAATTGGTTAGAAATGTAAGGTTTTAGGTATATATGTTTATGCGCATGTTCATATGTACAAGTGTGTGTAAATGGGTAAGGAGTGGATGCCTATGGATGTATGTGTGTATATGTAGGTATATGTGTGTACATTTTTGTATGTATATATATGTATATATATATATACATATATATATAGATATATGTGTGTGTGCGTATATATATCTGGTTTTTGTATGTGTGTGTATGTATATATGTGTATGTGGGTGCATGTGTATTTATGTATATGTATGTGGAAAATGTGTGTATAGGGTATAGGTGGATATACGTGTATATATGTGTGCGTATGTATATGTATGTGTATGTGTGTATGTATTTATATGTGTTTGTGTGTGTACATGTATATGTATGTGTATATGTGTATATATATGTATATATGTGTGTGTGTGTGTGTGTGTGTAGTATATACATGTATGTATGGTTTTGCATGCGTTTTGAACATAAAAATATAGGTCCTTGCCAGATTAGATAATCGTCATATTTATTGTTTATAATATTTTATTTGTAACCTGCAGTCGATATTATTTTTGTCAAATTTTCTCAATTACACAGCGTCCCTTGCAATTTTAATTTCACCCGCCCCATCTTTCTTCCCCACCACTTCCTTCCTTACCTCTCCCTCCTTCTTTAAGATTTGATCGGCCATGGTGTGTGTATTGTCACCTCGATGTGTATCCTTATACTGTTTTAGACATCCGTCAACAGTCTTTTTCCCCCTTCCACTCACACCTAATTTTAAATAAAACTCTCTCTGTTAAACCCCTCTCTTATAAACTAACATTCGTCCCACACTCTCATAATTACTCTCTCTCTAAATTCTATTTTTATTTCCGGAGTAGGTTTTTTTCTGTTTTCTTTTTGAATTTGTAGGTCTGATGAATTGGATCGTATTTACGATTCCAATGGAATAAATTATGACCATGGAATATTAGTGTTTAAGCCTTTTTATTATATCCTTACTCTGTCCTGGACATTGAGTTCTACCTGGATTTTATCCTCTCGGAAATTTTTTATTCTAAATATACATGTGTATATATGCACCTGTGGATTTTGCATATATATGTATATTTACCACTAATATTATCTATATATATATATATATATATATATATATATATATAATGGTTCGCCCAGTACATGGTCCAAGAGGCATTCGACGTAGAATTCTACTACATAAGTAGTAAGACACACCCGTTATGAGTACGATAACGGTTAACACTAGACATGAACATGTTAAGATTGTAGTAATCGGGAAATATCATGTTGTCAGTTGGTTCCACGAAGTAGCGTTACATAGGAAGAAGATATTTGAGTGAAACTTACGCATCATGAATGTAGTACAATGATAATGCAGGGGGTTGGCTACAATATACATAGCCTGACGGGTCTTAGCCTTGATGGTTAGAACTGTTGAAACTAAGGATTGAAGTTCGACTGAGCACTTTCCATGGACATAGCGATAGAGCAGTGAAGGATTACATCTATGAGAAAAGCTTTGTAGGGTGGGAAATAATTTGTCATCCTCAAGAAGGCGGAGACGCTTTTTGACTCTATAGTAACTGGAAATGAAGACTAGACAGCTCCTGCCCATATATAGCAATCTTAATCTTGAAAAGGTTGACGACAGCAGAAGGAGCCAGGAGATATAGGGAACTTATCTTTATTCCAATATCATTATCGATGGATCCTATATCCGAGTTCACCTTGAGGTCAGAGGTCCCTATAGGAGCTCAAAGTAAGGATTCTCCTTGAGGAAACATTCGTTCATAGTGATTTGTGATAGTTCAGGCTCCGATCAATGATGTAGAGTGTCACGTTCACCTATGTCATAACATGTAATTTATGAAATAATTATGAAGAAAATTATGATAATGAACAAATATAACAAAAAACTGTGCTATTAATAAAATATAATTACCTGTTTACTTCAACTGGAGTTACTACTACTACTATTATACTACTACTACTACTACTACTACTACTACTACTAATAATAATAATATTGATATTGCCATACAATTATTAACAGATTTGAAGTCTATGAATAATGTCGGTATCATCACCATCAGTCTTTTAACTGTGTGTATAGTAGTCTCGTTGCGCTTCTGAGCACCTGAACAATTCTCTTGAAAGCCGGAGAGGTATTCATTTATGCATAGACTTCAAACACCTCAATAATTTTATCGAAACACTATCATTATTATACGATCACCGAAGTTAAGCTACGTTGGGCTTGGCTGGTAATTACTTGGGAATACCGGGTGATGTAAGATTAGATGTGCGGGTGGTGTAATGGATAATGGCTCGCAGCTGTTAATCGCAAAGTCGAGTTCAAATTCCTGCTAGGTGTATTATATTCTCATACGCGCAAATATTTTTGGGACATGTATGTATCCGCCTCTTCCCCTACCAACTATGTGTAAGTCATGTGTCACTAAAATATCATTATCCCCCACCAAATTCTTACAGTCTGAAATTATTTCTGGCTATAAATAATCTCCAAAATATGCAAAATGTTAAGAGAGTCTATTTTTATTAAAAAAAAAAACAAACTTCTCCGCGTTTTAGGTTATTTGATTAAAAGACTTGAAAGAATTTTTGATGTGGTCTGATTTATCTTGCAAGTGGAAGTCTTTCATCAGTTATTCGTATGCATTGATTAACACCAAAATTAAGCGAGTTGGCTGGCGAAGTCAGTTGTTGAAGAAACGTATTAAAGAGCAGTAGTTTTACTACCATTCGCTGATTATACTCTATAAACAATACAACAAAAACCGAGCAAGTCCCGACTAAAGATATTTTGATATTGTAACGGCTTATTTTAAGAAAACAAATGAAGTAGTCACTGCATAAGATTGTTGTAACCGTCATGTAACAAGCCCTCTGAATTGTCAATAGGTGAAACAATAACAGCCTTATCTCGTTTGTACTTTGGCGGACAATTTAAAAAATAATTCTTTTTTTACTATTGACCCGGCAGAAAAAAAAATTACCGAGCTGATTTCTAATAAACCAAAACGCATGCACAATTTAAAAAGAAAAAACTATAACTACAACAAAGAGGAGGACAATAGTCCAAATATAAAGAATGCAGGTCACTATTTACAGAAAATAATAGGTCACAAAGGAAAAAACACGAAACAGACAGTTTTCTATTTCGCTGATTGATTTACTTTATGGATTATCAACCTCTTGTGCGTTATTTAAAGCCGAAATATATTTTGCATTGTTAGAGCGATTATGTGTTGCGAGTGAATATTTCTTTAAGATTTTTTTTTTTTTTTAGATTAACAATGCTTTGTTTTTTTTTTTCCCTAAATTAACCTGCTATAATTTAATCCATAGCAGGGTGAGGATAATACATTTCCCAAAGGTAATTGCATGTAACTAATTCACTAAAGAAGAATTAAAACTCATTAGAATGTTATCGTCTTCTTTTTATTCAAACCACTTCTTGGTCTCTCTCTTTCTTTCTTACCCTAAAAAACAAACTGCGCCATTAATATACATGTGAGCAAACCATTCCTGTTCAATCTTCGGTAGTCTTTTGCTTTCCGTTTTATGCTTTATATCTTTCACTTTTTCTGTTTCATAACTGGACACTCAACATAGCCTGGGCTCCCTCAGTCTGTAACAAATTCACGAATAAAAGATAAAAAAAAAGGAAATAGTTTAATTTCAAACGGTCACTTTTAGTTCAGGGTCGAATCTGTCCTCAACAGTTGCTAGATCACGAAAAACAGTTTAACCCCTCACGATTGACTTTCTATAATATTGCCCGCCCCAATCCGTCTCTGTATCACATTCCCTTTATGTCTCTCTCCTTTCCTCTGTCTCTTGCTGTTTTACTATCTATGCCCATCTTGCTTTCTGTTTCACTCTCAGATCCAGGTATCCTTCAGTCCTTAATAGATTCAAGAAAATAAGATAAAAAAAAGCAAATATTTTATTTTCATAAGGCTACTTACATTTCGAGACGAAGTTGTTCTCAAAATAACGTCAGGTTACGGAATATGATTTAACTCCACACTATAAGCAATAAAGATGATTACCAATCTGTCTTTGGACCACACTCATTCTTTTCTCTTTTTTTACCTACTATGACACTCTCTGCCTCTCTTTATCCTCGAACGCACAACACAGACATCGTTAAGCAGTATTAGCGTGACCCACACACCATATAGTGATTCTCCGAGCGTAGCTCAGATGTGGCACAAGGCCGAAAGTATGGGGCACCCAGTGAGGATCGAACGCACTACTCAGTCGTAATTGTTCTAGCGAGACAAGCTTGCTAACCATTAAACCACCCCGAGGTTCCCCAACCTACACACCATATATAAGAAAGAACTAGTGTATTAATAAGTAGATTGTTATTACTATAAGCCTCTTTAATGGCTGAGAAAATTGCAGAAAACTTGATGTTATATCAATTAAACGGTCCCTTTATACGTCTGGCCAGTTGTTTTGATGTAGTGTTTAAATCAGCATAAATTTGAAAGAAATGATATAATTATTTCACATGTATTATTGCTCTGTGTTGGAAACTAAGCAAAATGTTTGTGTCGATTGTTAGCATTGTCCGCCATCAGATTGTCTATAGGATGGGGATCAGAGTGAGCGGAAGGCGTGGGAATAGATAACGAATGGCATCAACTGCCCGAACAAATCCTAGAAATCAAATTCGTCTCCTGTTAAATAGCTGGCATTTAAATAGAATGAATTTAAAATCAATTTGATAAGCCGGCAAACGCTGGACATAAGCTGACAGGAGACAGCAAGAAGTAAATTTACTTTGAACGACGAAAATATTGAATAAGCACATCAGAGACGCGTAGGTTATACGAGTGCAAATACGAATTATTTATTTGGGTAGAAGAACAAGACTATGATGAATATAAATTCAACTTTGACTAATAGTTGTACTGGCATTACTTAAATCGGAATAGTTTTATATATAGTAGTATTATTGCATCATCTGTTATTCGGACTAGCATTTCGTATCTTTATTTTAATCTAATCCCCTCGAACAAGACGATAATGCCATTAAGACGCAAGGGGCTACTTGGAGTAAAAGATAATGATAGGATTTTAGAGGGAACCGTGAACCCAATCTTGAACAGGAAACAAGGGATGAACTTCTAGACCATCCAGGAGTATAAACCGGGCGATAGGTGAAAATATCTACACTTATTGAAGAAAAGAATAAATAGTAAATTAATTTTAATCGAGGACGTTAGAATTATAGAACTGAAATAGATTTTAGAAGGAACTGAGAAGCCAAACCTAAACAAGCCAAGGAATACATTCTATTCCTGTTGAAAAAAAAATGGAGAGAAATAAAAACCGGGCAATAGTTGAACATATCTGCTTCTATTGAGGATATATATATATATATATATATATATATATATATATATATATATATATATATATATATATATATATATATGAAAATTTCTCAGTGTTAACCTGTAAAAAAGACAATATTTATAAATATAAATGGCAATAGGAAAATTGTAGTTATTGCTGACACGTTTCGTCCATTGTGAACTTTCTCAAAGCAAAAAACGAAATGAATTTAATGAAAGAAAGTAACTAATAATAATAAAAAAAGAATCTTCTTAGTAACTGGAAGAATGTAGAGAACGCTATTTTCATATTGTTAACTGAAAATAATGTCAGTTATTGTCACGTGTGAAGAATATTATCATTCTAACTGTGTTGGCGGATTCAACCATTTTCTTTTGATTTTACGATATTGTTGTGTACGTTTGTTAGGGAGAGCAGTAATTTTTGTTAAGAAAGGTAAAATAGGGAAAAATCCTGGGCGTAAATTAATATTTGGGTAATATTCTATGGCGGCACTCTCTAGAATTTTCATTTTGAGTGAGTTATTTTCTTTTTTTATGAGTGTAACATTCTTAAAATCAAAATTTTGGTTAAATTTATTTTTATGTTAGACTAGTGCATTAGCTAAGTTGTTTTTTGTGAGGTCTCTTTTGTGCTCATAAATGCGTTTTTGTAAATTTCTACTTGTTTCTCCAATTTATTGAGAGGAACAGTTTTGGAAATTTATTTTACAAGGGCCTGCTACAGAAATATTATTGCTATTAGTGTTTGAAGATCTTAGCATAACCATAATGGTTTTGGAAGTGTTTGTAACTATTCTAAGATCATTTAGATGTGATATGTTATTCTGGATAGTGGACGTGACAGAGGCGGTCGGTAGTATTATGTATCTGTTTTCATGTAATTTACTATTGCGGATTATGTTTTGTTACATAGAAAACATATCAAAATGAATTTTGACGAAAGGTTACAAAAAAAAATGATCTGATTAGTTTCTACTCAAACCACTATTCTAACATTAAATCTTGAATTATTATAGGTTTCTAACTAGGAGTATTAAGAATCTGTAGTCCCTATTATTTGATTAAAGAAGAAACACACATGCAAAAAACATTCAAAAACCTACAATATCCATATCATTTCATCCAAAATGCAAGAAGAAAAGCATACAAAATATAGAACTGAAACAAAACTAATAACACACACACACACACACACACACACACACATATATATATATATATATATATATATATATATAGATAGATAGATAGATAGATAGATAGATAGATATGGTAAATAAAATCTCAGAGTTCACGTGGAGACGTTAGAAGTATACAGTCGATGTAGACTTTAGAAGGAATTGGAAACCCACTCTTAAACAGGAAACAAGGGTTAAACAGCTATCCATGTTCAAAAGGCCGAGTAGGAATGTAAACCGGGGAATAAACGAAATTATTTATTCCTATTAAGGAAATAAATTAAAAGAATAAATAGTAAATAAAATTTCAGGGTTCAAGTAGAGAAGTTAGATATATAGATTTCGAAAGGTAGATTTTAGAAGTATCAGACACCCAATCCCAAATGTCAGGGTTTATGCAGAAACGTCAGAAGCATAGAACTGAAGTAAAATTTAGAAGGAACCGGAGAGCTAATCATAAATAGGAAACAAGTGATAAGCGTCTAATCCTTTTTAAAAGACAGGGAACGTCTGTAAAGTGGAAGAGCGGCGAACCTATCTACCCTACATTTCTTAAGCTGGCCTTCAGATCACTTCGATTATACTTGGTAATCTACTGAGAATTCTGGAGCTATAAATATTTGCAATCTGCTGCGATGTATATTTGGCGTATTCTGATTTCTGTGCGGTGATATTTCAATACTGTAGATCATCTCTGTCTGAATTCCTGGAATGAATACCAAAACAACACTAACGATGTCACCAGTCCAAATGTAAATAACCTTTGGATGTACGCTGATGCTTTCAGTCGTTGTGTGTCCACGAATATCGTTCTCTGACTAATACCTTCATTGAGCCTTTACATATGACCCCAACGTCTCTACTTTAGCTAAACTCTTTTAAATTTTTCTCATCTATTTGGGAGCGGCTGGTCCCTCTTTTTACTCTTTACCATAACTATAGTAGAAAGCACACAATTTTATGTCAGGAGTCGGATTAGGAGTTGCCGTAATATATAGCGTCGCAAAAATCTGAGTTCGAATTGCAGTCGAGTTTTGTGCTTTAACTTGCACGCTCGGGATGTGAAAGATATGAATCCGTCTCTCCTTCCCTTTAGCTAAGGTTTATTAAGCAGTACTCGTTTCTGTAGAAATCATTGATATATCCAAAGACAATTGTTAATATAATATTCACACCGAAAATGTGAGATGGTCTTAAATACCTTCATGATTTTGAGTGGATCAAACATACTAAGCCCTGACAATCTTCTCAGTAGAATACCTCTGATTAAGAAACGATGAATAGTCAGAAAATATCTACCCCCTGGTTCTGGAAACAGTCATCTCGACTACATTTTTTTTTTAAATAGAGTTCGCTACATGTAAGCCAGTAAAGCCAATTTTAGTTGCAGAAGAATTAGAAATATTAACATTAATAATAAGCGAAATCAAAAAGACCAATCCGGAGGAGAGTAGATAGCGGCCGAGATTGTATTTAAATGTTTCAAGATTAATGATTACTCGAAAACATAAAGAAAAGAAACTCTTAGCATAAAATTTACGGTTACATATGAACCAGCCCGACTTTAAATTGATTAGATCTCGACGCCAGTCTAGTACTGCACTTAAAAGTCTAGGTACGGTAGCGAAGAGCGATATTTATTCTGGTTTATGTACAGAAATGTGGCACAAGGCCATAATGGGGAATGGGGAAAAGGATTCTCTTCTGTCTTAACATTAAACTTAGCTAGAGTTCATCCAAACAATTACCATGAATGTATTTATAGAAAAAGGAAAGGGAAGCTACATTACGAAAATGGGAAAGTAACTGAAGCCGAAACGCCAGGTCAGGACCAATAATATTGCTGATTCTCCTTTTGATTTTATTAAGAATCTCTAAATATATAAGAGGACCACCGGACCCTATGTGTCAGCAATATTCAAGGTATAGACTCATAAATATCTAAGACGGACAGAAGAAGCATATGGTATTGAAAAACTATTATATAAATTTAAAAAGGAACAATTTGTAATCTAGTATTACGTTTAAATTAATAAAGTTTAGGTACCATAGCGAAGATTTCATCCGATCAATTAGCATGAAAGTATTTATAGAAAAGGCAAAAGGAAAATAAGCAACATTACGGTCGTGAGAAAGTGACAAATGCTGAGACGCCGTTCGGAGCCTTATTTCTAATTCTTCTTTGGGTTTTATCATGGATTTCTCGAAAGAAACAATGCAATTAAAAAAAAACAAAAAAAAAAAAAACTTTGAAAGTAATGCATCCAAAATCACACAGCTACAGCAACATTTCTCTTTTTTTCAGCCCAACTATATGATTTATAGTCACTCTATTTTTATCCACCCCAAAGGGTGAAGACGTTTAGTTTTTTTTTCTCGGTTGTGGCAATTGCAGAACGTATTTAAGTCATTTTCCAGACTCTCCCATTCCGTCCTAAAACCAAATGCCAAATTTAGCACTGCTGATAAATGTGGAGCGTCATCCCGATGTCGCCATGAATTCCCTTTTTCTATAGGTACTTGATAAAACTACGTGATTGAATTTTTGACCAACTTCAAGAGAACTCGCTACTAGTTAAAGACTTCTTTACACAGTCACATATCAGTTTACCTGGAAATAAAAAATGCTGTTATTAATAAGTAGTGTGTAAAAGAATTCATGCAAAATTTCACATTTCTAGGAGCATTCCTCCTTATTCAACCTACGAACAATTCACCCGAACCACGTATCAAAGTGGTGCTTCATTCATAAAATTGTAAATAACTTAAAAATTGCGAAACATCATAGAAGAAACAGAATACACTATTTACATTATAGTCCTCATCTTTGTTGCCACATTTATCACAACGTTTCTGTCGTTCTACGTTCCGGCCTTCTTCAGGTGTTTGGAATGGCGAACTGAACTCTCTATTTCGCACGCCGGGGTAGACATTAGTTCCACTGATGTCAGTTATCTCCTATTAATTCCCCTCTGCAAGTTCTCCACCACCTTAGCCAGGTATTGATCTCACACTCTTTGGGACCTGCCAATGGATCTAACTAACGCCTTTATCCACTGTGCCATGTGTCCTTCAGAACATCTGTGTATGATGGAATTTCTGTGTATGAATTAAAAACCTAATGTTTTCAGCCAACCATTTTTTACCAGTAATCATATTGGCAACAAAGATGAGTACAGTAGTTCAAATAATGTTAATATCGTACACAAACCGAAATATAGATAGATACCGAAGAAATAGAATGTTGTAATATTTCAATTATTTATATAAATTAATTTCCATGGTTAAAATTAATTAATATCGCGCTCGTTAGTATACTAACATTGAATAAAATTGTAATTATATTAATAATTAGTAAGTGGCATTAAGGACATTTGCTTGAAGCGAATCCGAAAAAAGTGTTAAAATTCAGGGATTCTACTTACGTCCAATTTTTGCATAAATGCCTTTGCGAAAGGTAATAATCGGTCTATTCTCCTCGATAGCTGTGAGTTAAGTAAATCAGGATTCGATCGATTTGATTGGTAACAAGATGTAAGAGAAAATTAACACTGAATTTTAAACTATGGACAAGAAAACGGGAGCAAAAACGCTATATTCACTCAGAAGGAGTAACCATTCCTAAAAAAGAATCAGCTACGAATGGTTAGCGTATCACTGGTGATAACAAAAATGGATCTGTGGGGAGTCAGGATCACCTTCTTTCTCGGGGTTGTGTATGTAATTAAAAATAATATTAATAATACCTCCAGCTGTTTCCCTGGAAATTCCTTAGGTGTTGGAAAGGCTATGCAATGTTTCATTACTTTTTTTTCTCTGATACATTTCATGAGACATCTCAGTCTTTCCAAAATCCTCAAAGATGTTTTTTTTTCTTATTTTTACAAAAACATGGGCTTGGTTCAGTTTTTGCTTTACAGCATACCAACCTCATAGGGTTATTTAACACCGACAAGATTCTAAGGATAGGTTCGTATGAATAGAATATGTATTCCTTGTAAGAAAACTGTTTGCAGATCAGGTTTCAATGAAGTATTTTTGTAAAGAGGGTTTATTTTTTTACGAGCCAAATGTATTGCTAGTAATTGTCTGTTAATCTATTGCTGGTAATATTTTTTTTCGAAAATTTATTGCACGTTATATATATTTATGTATTGCTGTTATTTTCACTATAAAAATCATTTTTTATACATGCATAGTGCTTTGAAGTTTAACCAATAACTGGGAACCTAACAAGTTAGATCTGGAAACAACGGAGAATAAGAGGTGCTTTGACTCTCCTCAAGACCCCCAGATCAGAGGCTTTGCTACGAGATGTAGTTTATTGCAATACTCAGGACGACAAAAATATGGATCAGTTTCCTAAAAATATAGGAGAAAATAAGGAATGAACGAATATTTTGCTAAGGCATCCTCTCATTTATCTTCCCAGAAGATATTGCAAGGAGTTCTAATTGATTTGCATTATTTCCAAGAGACCTGATTGCTTTGCATTGATTCCAGGAATTCTAAATCCTTTGCGAGACTTGTGTAGGACAATTCCACGAACCGCTGCTGCTGCTTCTGCTTTAACTGCTTCTGCTTTGACTGCTTCTTCTTTGACGTAATGTTAAAGCTATAGAAAACCTGAAAAATATACAAAACAGATTATCATGTATATCTTGTTTTTGGGCTTTTTTTCTTATAATTCATTCTGGCGTGTATTTGTTGAAATCCAGTTTATAGAAAACTTGCGTTCTGGAAAAAAATACCATAAAAGAAGAGAAAACGTAAAACATACTTTCATAAAAGAAATACATAAACACGCACACAATCACACGCACACAATCACACGCACACACACACATACACACACAAACATACACACAAGCATATACGCAAACACACAGAGACACAGACATACACATATATATATATATATATATATATATATATATATATATATATATATATATATATATATATATTACATAGATAAAACAAATTTTCTTTTCTACTGATTTGTTAACTTACTTATATTTCTACTTTTTTTAATACCCAAATTCAACGGATAAAAGCACACACACATGCATACACAAACATACACACACAGATATATATATATATATATATATATATATATATATATATATATATATATATATATATATTACATAAATGAAGTAAAACAAATTGATCTGTTCTACTGATTTTAGTTATCTTAACTCTATTTCTTCTTTTTTATAGTCAAGTTCACCAAATGCAAGCTTCAAGAACATCAAATGGTAGAAGGTTACTTAATGAAGTGTGATATGGAAGTAGAAGGAATTAGGAGGAAGTGACCTTTATGAGGTTAATAATGATACATAACTGTTGACCCTTGACAGGAAAAGGCTAAAATTGCAATATTCAGGGAAGCAACAAAGCGGGAGTTTGTTTTTTTTTTCGTCAAAATACCACTTCTCGGGGCGGGGGGAGAAAATCCGTCTGTGTGGAACTTTCTTCGTTAAAATAGAATACGGAGAGATTGCGGGTGATTCGATTCCAGGATGAAGCATGGCGTAGCCTTGCTGTAAAAGGCATATAAACTGCATAAGAATAGTGATTGGTTTGCAACGTCTTCGTCGTCGCCACCACCGCCGCCCTTCTTCTTCTTCTTCTTCTTCTTCTTCAAACTATTATCTTACGTAATACTCATGATTTATATTATCGGCATAATGACTATTATCCATTTTCTTTCCCAATCGACGGTCTTAATATTTCTAGTGTATAATTCACGAATATTTTCAAAGGGGCAGAAACGTCAAAAGACAAGTATATGATACCTAAGCAATATCTACGGTTTGTAAGTAATTTCAAAATCCGTGTATTTTTCTCCATTTGTATATGATTTACAACGTGATTAAAGTTTACATCAAGAAACGATTCCATACAACCCGACACCATAATGGAAGTTATTTTTTTATTCTTTATTTTAATTATTCCTACGTCCCATACTCACCTATCCGTATCTCAAGAACCCAATACAGCAACATTTTTTTCGTAGTGTAGTAAATATTCTTCTTCTTCTTCTTCTTCTTCTTCTTCTTCAGATTATTATTATTATTATTATTAGTAGTAGTAGTAGTAGTAGTTGTTGTTGTAATAGTAATGGTCATTATCTAATTATTCGTGGAATTTTAGACGACGTTTTGAGGATTTTAATATCACAAAACTTCGAATTCGTGGGATGTGGATTTTCACTCCAACCTCTGGCATTTTTCCTGGCGCTAGAATCCGCAGAAACACTTGTAGATGAAGATGGAAAAAAAATAATATATCTTGAAATTTCAAGACATAAAAATGCATGAATATTAATAACAGCTGCACTGCAAATAATTCATATAAAATGTACCAACCACAAACAAATTCAGTTGAAAACAATGAATATTATTATTATTATTATTAATAATAATAATAATAATTACAATAATAATAATAATAATATCATCATCATCATCATCAACTCTTTTCTGACTGACCTTAGTCCTTCAATCGTATGAACTAAACAGTTTCTTAAAATATATCTATTGGAAACTTTAGCAAACATCATGAGTGAAACCTGTCTATATTTCTGAGATGAAGTATTAGGTACATTATTAACATTATTCGGACTATTTTTCTCATCTTTGTCACCATATTTATTACAAGAATTAGGAAACATGGCACAGTGGATAAAGGCATTGGTTAGATCCAGTGACAGGACCCAAAGAGTGTGAGTTCAATACCCGGTTAAGGCAGTGGATAACTTTTAGAGTGAAATTAACAGGAGATAACTGATGACATCATTAAACATGGCACGTGGAACTAGAACAATCTACACCAGTGAGCGAAATAAAGGGTTAAATTTGAAATTCCAACCACCTGAAAAAGGCCGGAGGGTACAACGGCCGAAACGTTGTAATAAATATGGCGATAAAGATGAGGAAAATAGTCCGAATAATGTAAATAATCATCAGTGATGTTTCTAGCCGAAGTTCATTAGGAGTTTCGGGTCATTGAACCACATACCTTCTCTGCATGGTGACCCAGCAGATACTGATCGGGTATCGACTTGCGTACCTTCCGTCAGCTAAATTTTTTTCCATCTCCCAAACTACACACCATGACTTCCGGTTCACCAGTAGTGTACACACTACCATAAAAAGGGAAGGAAACGCGACCACAATTTCTATCTGATCAGGAATATGGCGGCGTGCTTGGCTTGAAGAGTTAAGTACAGATTAGATTCCCCTCCCCCACATACGAGACATAAACACACGCACGCACAGACAGAGAAACGCATTCAAACATCACTTTCTGCTTACACTTATCCACATTTTCATACATGATAATCATCCGCCGAAGGAAAAGAAAAAAAATTCAATTCTTTTCCAATTTTTCCGACCCTGTAACTATATGAGTTACACACACGCACACATATATCAATGCCGCCACACACACACATATCAATGCCGCCACACACACACATATCAATCCCGCCACAGAGAGAGAGAGCAAAAAAAGCAACTAAATACTGTCAACCTGGTGGGGTGAAACAGGTGCTAGATCTTAGCCAGGGATCACACGTAGGTAACCATTGTTCGGGGTACCATAATTCTGTACCCTAGTGGAGACACTATTGTCGTATGTAGTTTTAGGTGATACCCAAGACATCCCCCCACAAAAATATATATCTATATATAAACCGCAACTTCCTTTCATTTCCTTACTGACTGCCAATCATTTGATCTTTTCAACAAAAGCCATCTAGAAGCCTCTTCCGCTGCTAATGTTATTGAGGGAATAGCTTTGTTTTTTACCAGACCTGTTGCACCTAATTTTGGCAAGTTCTTATATAGAGACCGCCCAGCAAAGCCTTTGCAGCCGATTTTAATCAGTTCGCACTGAGCTCGCCAACCGCGTCTTTTAATTTCGTCTACAATCAGTAAATATTTTCCAAGTTTCCTTTTGTGGGCTTCGTCCATATTTTCTTCCCAAGGGGCTGTTAATTCTGATATGATGATTTGCTTGGTCTTTTTAGAATAAATATGTAATTATTTCCACTGGAAATTTAAGCTGTTTGCCTATATCTACTCTCAATTGCCAATTCGGGCAAGTACTGAGGATTGATATTTTCTTCTGCTATATCTACTTTTTCAGCGGCTCTGACAAAATTCATCGTCTTCCTATTTGGTTTCTATCTGTTTTGTTATAGACTCCTTGATATCATTGTTGTAAGAACTCTTAAAATTGTATAATGGCGCCACCGGTACCTCCCCTCACTAAATAATTTTGTATCCATAGTTATTACTGAAGAATTCAGTGGCGGCTAGGAAAAGACTAGATGACAACCAGAGAACGGTTTTAATAACCGGAGAGAATGTGTTGGATGGATCCTCTCTTCTGGCACAATGGACAAAATGGATACTCAATCTTTCCCCACGTGTGGGGGTAGCCGGACTGGGCAGTCTATCATATACTGCCGGCACAAGGAAGGTTGTATTACTGGGATTGGTGTGCCAGAAATATGACCAGTAAATCTTCCTTTTTTACAGGTTTCCCATTCTCGTCAAGGCGCTTTGTCATCATTTTACTTGATCTAATTTCCTCCTCATCCGCTCTCACTTCAGATTGAAGACAGTGTTTTATGAACTTTCCTTTTCCCTCCCTCGTGGATTGGGACAGTAACCTATGCCTGATCTCCCGACTGCTATTGTTTCTACTGGCGTTTTCTGTTTCAATCTACTGTACTGGGCTCGTGCGATGCCTTCCACTTTCTCCCAGTTCAAAACTCAATACCGGCTTCTGCCATTTTAGGATCTCTCGAATCCCTACATAGAATTGCCAACCTCGTCTTCACCAATTTAAGCTCTTCCACTAATCCTCTGAAGGGAAGTTGCAATGCGTTAGAAACTCCATACAGAGTTGCGCTGCTTAAACTCCTCGGAGCCATCTTCTCAAATATCCGCTTAATTCTTCTCCATCTTCTCAACTATTGTCAATGCCACTTCATATAGCATTAGTGGCAACAGAATCTTTAGCAAAATGGTATATCTGTATATCCATGACTTAAAACGGCATGATATCCATGATCTGTCAACTTTATTCTAAATTTCTTCGATGTTTGAAAAATATTTCTAGGTAGCATCAGTATCTTTTAAATTAGCATTGATATTTTCCCCAGGCACTTGCTTGTTTTTTTTCTTTTAATGACAGGATAATAGTTTCTGTAATTTTGAAACGGAACTTTTCTAACACAATCGCTCTCTTCAGTAATAATGACCCCGATTTTTTCGGTTTAAAATTCATTCTTGAGCACGCCATTATCTTTTCTAAACCTTGCAATATCCACCGACATCCAGGGCCTGTAGGTGTAGTAACTGTCATGTCATTCATATATGCACGAATTGGGGGTTGTCATACTCCGTTTCTCATCACTGGACCTCGACACTCAACCTCTGCTGATTTTACCAAAATGTTCATGGTTAAGGTAAAGAATATCCCTGATAGAGTGCATCCAGTTATAATTCCCCTTTCTAGCCGATGCCAATCGAAAGATATCAAATCAGTGGTTGTTCTTATGTTTAAATCATTATAATAATCTTATATGAGATTCCTTACGCAAATAGGGACATGGTATCTTAAAGCTTCCTCGACCAATTTGTGTGGAACGGATTAATTATGTCCATCCACAGGATGACTAGATCGCCTTTCCTTTCTGTTGCTTCTCTTAGGATTACGTTATCACGCCAATATGCTCCAGACAACTTGGAGTGCCGGCAATCCCTCCGTTCTCTACTGAAGTGTCTATGTAATTTTTGGCACTTAGATAATGTCGAAATCGTTGGTACAAGATGCTGAAGAAGATTTTGTTCTCAGTGTCCAGCAAAGAAATCATTCTAACCTATTCAATTTCTTTTGAATTTTCTCTTTATGAATCCATATTGCATTAACGAACCTCCACTGTTTTGCAATTTTACCTTTTCTCCAAATTATTTTTGATATCTTCCAGTGACATAATTGAATATTCGGACATCTCTCATAGACACTATAGGGAACACCGCTGGGTCCTGGGACCGAAACTGTTCTAGCTGGCGATATGACCTCCTTTAATTCTTTCAAGGTCGGTGAACTCAAGTCGAAACGTTTTTCTGGCGGTTCAGGGTACACTATTGTATCGTTTGCGCCTAGATTATTTCATCTCTCTTGATCACTGAGTGTTTCTCGTAGGAAATAATTTATTTCTTCCGCCGTACACTCAAGATTACCATTTCTCTTATCTCCGAGTAACTTCTTCGTAAAACCAAAAGAGTTTCAAATAAAGGTAGATCTCTTTTTAGCCTTCTCTTTCGCACGTTTTCTGTGACTTTCTGCTCTACGGAGAGTTTTAAGTTTCTTCTTCAATATATCTCAGAGTTCCGAAAGAGGCGCTTTTTCCATCCATTTTTGTTTATATTGTCTCTTTAGAGTTTTTAGCTCGCGTCGTAACTGGTGAATTTTCTTTCCCCGACGGTTATTTCTGTGTTCTTTCGTATGTTTAATTTATTCATAACCGAATCTCTCCGACGCGTAAATTATGATGATAGTCGTCATTGTATATGATCTCCTATCTGCACTTCCTTTCGATATTGTTCTTAAAATATCACACACATTCTGGTCGAACTCTTGCCATTCATCTCTCTGGTGTGCAGTGGGCCGTTTAATTGGCTTTCTGGTAACACTCTGCATTTTGAGAGCCTGGCACCTGGAGGGTCTCGGCTCTTTTATATGTGCCCTGGCCATGCTCCTCCTTTGTCTGACCAGGTAAATTACCTGTTAGTTCTCTCTCTCTCTCTCTCTCTCTCTATCTATCTCTCTCTATCTCTCTCTGCCCCAAACATTTCATCCTGGTCTGGTTGATTTTAACTCAGGTTCTTCCATTCATTTCCCCAGATGCATTTCACTTTCATAATCTGTATGTCATCCTTGGTCAAAAGCCCTTCTGTGTCCATCCTGATGAAGATCGCATCTTCTCTCCTCTTGGAATCCTCTTGATGTATGCATTTGCTGTAAATCTCTTAGCCAACAATGGTTTCTTCCTAGCGGAAGATGCAAGTAGTGGTGCTAATCCAGTTTGCCCAAACTGCCGTCTTTACATGCTGTCAACTTTCTCTCCAGTTTTAACAAAACCGTTCTCTGGTCGCCCTCTAGTCTTTTCCTAGACGCCACTGAATTCTTCAGTAATAACTATAAAAAAATAAGCAATATTTTATTTAATGAGATATTCTACAAAGAGGATCTCAAACGTTTTGTCAAAGACGACAATGTCTTGAAACGTCACCTCAATACTCTAAATTTTTTCAGTGATAACTTCAGTATTGATTTCGGATAGGATAAATTTGCAAGTGTAAGATTCAAGAAACTGAGAATTACTATATGCTTAATAGATCTAGATTTTGTCATAAAGATTAGTGAACTAATACAAGAAAAAGCCTATAAACACTTCGGAATAAGCGACGACGATGGACTACTGAATAACCAAATGAAAAATAAACTAATACTACAGGTGTGTGGGTCTGGTGTTACATACCGACTGGAATTCGCAGAACAATATCTGCTATACTCACTTTGGATGCCCCTGTAGTGCAATACTCTTTAAACGTCTTTAACTGCATCATAGCTGACCTTAAGCGAATGGATTCAAAATGTTAAATCTACTTACATGTCACCGCATGCATTAACTTAAGAGTGGTGTTGATTATATTTATGCAAATCGGAAGGAGTCAGAGAATTAGTTTAACTTGACTTATAAAACCACAACAATCGGTCTTCAAGGATACCGGGAAAATATAGAAGAAAACAGGATGACCTGTATCAAAGAAGATAAAAGAAATACGAGACTTTATTCAGTAATGATGGAAGCCAACAATTTTAAAAGGGATTTCAAATAGATGAAGAAGTTCAAATAAACCATAAAACAATTCCTGCAGTGGCAAAGAAGATAAAAAGAAAGCAAAATTTAATGCAATGTACGAAATTCACAAATGATGACAAGATAAGGTGCGTCAGGTTCAATACTCTGCTTGAACCAAACAAGATGAAGCAAACTTCGTACCAATCAGTAACACGTAATACAGGGTAAAAAGCTGAAAATGATGGTTTATTCTTGCTACACAGGACCAATGCTTGCCAACAAGTAATGCCCAAGTAAACATTCTGAACAATTATGAAAGCTTATCACTCGGTATGATAAGGACTGTCCTGTAAAATATGCCATTATAACGACGAGGAAACTTCAAGAAACTTGTATAAACATCCCACAGATCTGGTTACAGAGATAGGAATTGCAACAATTTAATTGGACCTTACGATGCAATCGCCTTTTGTTCAACATGAAATACGGATTATGTAAAAAATATTCCACTAAAACTTTATCACACACAAAAAACATAGTGTGCTTCCCTATTGATATGGTAGCTCCTGAAGAATATAATGTATCTAAAAAAGAAACTATCAAAATATAAGAATCTTGAAGTGTAACTTTCAAAAACGTGAACATCAGGACATCAGTACCACCAGTTGTAGCGGATTGATCAGATTAATCGGAAAATGCCCCAATAGACACATTGAAGAGATTCCTGGCAGCCGATAACTTAAAGAACACAAAAAGCACTCAGAAGTAAAGTTTATACATTACAAAGAACTTGATGTATATAAAATATGTGTGTTATATTTTTTTTTTGTTTGTTTATTTTTTTTTTTTTTTTAAATATTCGGTGGAAAATGTCATTAGGCGATTTTTGAGCATATGTCTCCGAATGGGACCGGAAAGGAAATGTGTATACCACAAAAATCCAAGGAAATAGTAATAATAATAATAATAATAATAATAATAATAATAATAATTATTATTATTATTATTATTATTATTATTATTATTATTATTATTATTATTTTATTATTATTATTATTAAACAAAACATCGTGTGTGACAACATTGAATTAAACATGAATCATTATAGTAAATTAGTAAATATTCAAAACTAACATCCAAATAATATATATATATATATATATATATATATATATATATATATATATATATATATATATATTACTTTTTACACAATTTTAAACATAAATTGAAGAAATACAAACTGAATGACGTTCTTACTGTGAAAATTGTCTATTCTTTTTCCTTTCATTCACATAATCAAGGATACAACTCACCCGAAATGCAGGATCTGCTGAAAATATGATGAAACGGTGGACCATATTATCTAAGGATGTCCGAAAGTAGTAAAAAATGAATATGCCCGCAGACATAACAAAGTAGCGTCATATGTGATCTGGAAGATATGCAAGAAGCATAAAATTGAAAACTCTGAGAGATGTTATGACATCCAACCAGGCACAGTTAACCAAAATAACAATGCAACCATCCTCTGGGACATACCAATTGAAACTGACAGTGGAATAAATAGCAAAAGATGTGGTATTATAAATGAAAAGAAAAGAAGTATGTGCTTATTGATAGCAGGTGTCATCTGAGAGAAATACCTCCATGGAAATTATAGAGAAATTGTCCAAATACAAGGATCTGGAGATCGAGATTAACAGGATATTTGAAATGAAGACTGAGACTGTACGAAAAGTAATCGGAACTCTTGCCCACCTGAGAAAAGGAATAGACAATTTCACTAACAGTCCCTGCAGGTAACATCGACGTACAAGTTGCCTAGAAGATCGCCTTTCTAGGAACATCTTGTTATACTAAGAAAAGTGCTATCAATTAAGTAAGAATTCACCTATTGTTTCTAAGGAACGGAAGTTGAACCTGGCTCTATAAGATACAAAGCAGGAAACATAACATACGCAAATAATAATAATAATAATAATAATAATAATAATAATAATAATAATAATAATAATAACAACACTAATAATTGTACTACTACTAATAATAATAACAACACTAATACAACTACTACTAATAATAATAATAACAACAACAACACTAATACTACTACTAATAATAATAATAATAATGACAACAAAACTACTACTACTACTAATAATAATAATAACAACAACAACAACACTAATACTACTACTACTAATAATAATAATAACAACAACACTAATACTACTACTACTACTAATAATAATAACAACAACACTAATACTACTACTACTAATAATAATAATAACAACACTAATAATACTACTACTACTAATAATAATAATAACAACAACACTAATACTACTACTACTACTAATATTAATAATAACAACAACACTAATACTACTACTACTAATAATAATAATAACAACACTAATACTACTACTAATAATAATAATATTAATAATAACACTAATACTACTACTATTAATAATAATAATAACAACACTAATGTTACTACTAATAATAATATTAATAATAACACTATTACTACTACTACTACCAATAATAATAACAACACTCATACTACTACTACTACTAATAATAATAATAATAACAACACTACTGCAGATGCATGAAGTACAATACTACTACTAATACTACTAATAATAATAAACAAAAGGAATGACTTAAATCTATATTTTTTTTAATATTAGAGAAGACCGTGATTTATGAAAGGAAAAAGAATAGAGAATTTTCACAGTAAGAACGTCCATCAGTTTGTCTTTCTTCAATTTATGTTTAAACATTGTGTACAAATGTAAAAATATCTTTAAAAAATCAATAACAACTATAAATTTTTGTACAAGCGTTGGCTTGTCTTTAGAAAACGGATATACTGGTAATCATCACGTCAAAACGAAGGACCTTGCGACGTTTAAATCGCATCAAGATATCAACGCATGTAAACTACTATCTACCCGATCCAGAGACATGAACAGAATTACAAGAGAGTTCCATAAGATTTCTACTACGCTATTTGATTAATTTCTCTTCGTAACAATTCCACTAAGAGAAAATGTCAAGATGATCACTGTCACTATCATGTTACGCATGTTTAAGTTGCATGTCAGTCATGCTGGCTGTTTCCCTCGTTTTGTAGCATTCATTACCAAGACATCCCATTTTATGAGGACAATCCTTAATTTTAGTCATGACAAGAGTACTAAAAGCCAAATTACATAAGAAGAAATATCAGAAATAATCTCATCCTAACTATGGTTATGGAGTAATTATCAGGATAGAGACTTAAGAATACTTGTTGTCATATTATCCCCTGCAGTAGCTATCGTTAACACGCAGATGCATGAAATTTATTAATAAAAATAGAGAAAAATCTTCGAAACATCTTCAAGTCGCTAAATGATTTTTTGTAAAATCAACTCAAAGCAAACCCCAAATAGTAAAGTAGTAGAAAACCATTTGAAAATACTCGGAATCTTAAACTACAATAACGACTGTGAAGAACTACAATATGAGGAAATCCATTTGAAGAAAAGGAAACCGAAAGAAAAAGAAATATAATTATAACATGCGGGAAACCACTCCTGTAATTTGAAGCAATAAAAATATATTCAAAAATATATTTAAATGTTAACATTAAAAAGAAAACTATTCCCAAATTATAAACTGATAAGTAGAATGAAGTGTTTAGTCAAGATATATCCATGTGTATAAATATACACACGGTGGAGCAATGGATATCGGCTTGGATTGCATTCACTTACGTGCTAATACCCTTAGGAAAGGTATGAATCCTCTTCTTCTCCCTCCAAAATTCCAGTCGAATGCATTGCATTCACTTACGTGCTAATACCCTTGGGAAAGGTGTGAATCCTCTTCTTCTCCCTCCAACTATGGGTAAAATAGCAGGACAGACTGGGTTCTATATCCTTGGATGGTCTAGGAGAAGGACAACTCTGAATTCAAAACATGCGGAGGGTCGTTTGGGAACCTTGTGGCATTCGGTACACCAGGTCTCTGTATTCGTCCCTCCAAAAAGTGTGGATGGTCCTGCACGAGGCCTTTACCACTATAATCAAATCTCATGTGCAGGTGTCGGGCTGTCGGTTTCCTGGAAACTGATCTGCTTGACCCTCATACGTCGAATCTCGACGGGAGAGTCGATAATATATATATATAATATAATATAAAGGTATATTGATACATATACTAAAACTACAAATGCTTAAATATGAAAGAGACGAATGTATAATTTTATAAAACGACAACCTACACGAGAAGAGAAAATGTTGCAGCGAAAGAAAAGCGATAAACATTTTAACGATTTAAAAAATAATCTAAATTATTTAAAGAAATAAATTCATTGATATAAACTTTACATTGCATGCCAAAAGATAGCTATTTATTGAGACATATACACTTTTAAGATGTGTATTTAAAGAAAGAAGGGAGATAATGCAAAAGAAATACAAGCAAGCAGAGAATATGAAGAGTTAAAAACAAAGAGGGTGAAGATTAAAACTAAAATGAAGAGTTTTAATCAAAACTAAGAAAAAAAAAAATGAAATCAAGGATCGAAAATTGCCGAAGGCCTGTTCAAAAATATCGATGTGAGTTTTTTTTTTTTTTTTTTTTTCGCTTTCACTTTCCAAGCCACTTGTCTAATTAAGAAGGCAGGAATAAATCGACTTTTCTTTATTTTAATCTTTTACAGGTTTATTTTTAGCAATTTTTCTACATGTTGTTGCTTCCGTTCTTCTATGTTTTGATGCCCTATCTTCAGCGCTGATACTAGCAACTACAAATATATTAACTACCATAATGATAATCTTAATATTAATACGTCTTAAATAATCGCGATAATAAAACACGTTCAATAATAATGCTAATATTAGGTTGGTGCAAAAACAATGTCATTTTCTCACATAAAGTTGAACGTCAAAAAAAAAAAAAACGATTTTATTTTTGCACCAACTTAATAATATTAATAATAAACAGAATTAACCCTGAAAATTGTGACGGTTTTCCGATTTCAATTATTTGATGAATCCAATATCATATTTTTTTTAAGCGGTATCAACCCATGCAAGGCAATAAAGCCACTAAGACACAAGGGGTTATAGGGTGTGGTAAAATTAAAAACAGTAACGTTAATAATGAAAGGGAATCGAACACAGTAACCAGGAAGACAGTAGATTTCCATTGACATTACATTCAAATTTTTACAGATTAAAGTTGACTGGAAAGTATGGAACAAGAAGGGAGTTCCACAAGCGAGAAGTGCGAAAAAAAGAAACTGTTGAATAGAACTTACGGCTACATCCAGCCAGCTCATCTGTCAACTGATGTGAGGTCGATGTCGTTCTAGTACCGCGCTTACATTCATGAAGTCTGGGTACCATTGCGAAGAGCAATATTTATTTGTAATTATTTACAAAATGTGGCACAAGGCTAAAATGGATAATAGGGAAAAGGACGCACTTCGTGCTTCTAAACTTTAAACTTATCCAACCACAAACACGAACCATAATATACCACAATATTCCTAAGACCAAAACAACGCATTCTTATTTACCATAGCGAAGGACACATCCGAACAATTACCATGTAAGTATTTATAGAAAAGGCCCACAGACGACTGGAAAATGACTGAAGCCGAGCTGCCAGATGAGAACCAATAAAATTGCTTATTCTTCTTTGGATCTTATCAATCGGTCCTAGGTAAATAGCAGATGCAATGGAATATATGTAGCAGTATTATTTTAAGCATAGACGAATGATAGACTAATAGATATGTAAGATAAATTTTGGAGAGAAGAAATGTCTCGCACAATACAGTGAATCGACTTTCTTTCCGGCTGATCTATTAATTGATTTAATATAGTCTTTCTATTTCATGCCAGCTGAGAATGTTAGCTCGAGAAGTTGCAACGAGTCAATTTCTTGGATGTTAGCATCAGCCATGCTGATGGAAGGCAGGAGGGGGTCACTCAGATGATTAATGGAGAGAAGTTTACTTCTGGGGGAGTTAAAATTTTTAAAAAATCCTATACCCAATTTAACGACGGGCTTCAGGTCGTTTTAGATATCAGCTGCCATTTTAAACTTGATAAATTGAACCACCTTACTACTAAATTGTTGTATCGTCAGCATGATACTAATTTGATAGTTGATGTCACCGGGAAGATCATTAATGAAAATTAAAAAGCAGAGTAGGATCAAGTATGTAGCTTAGGGAACACCTATGTTAGTATGAAAAGATGTAGACAAGTGGCCATTCAAGATAACTTTCAATCCCCGATTTGATTGGGAAGACTGGATCAGTTCAAACATATGTCCGGAGACACCGCAATTTTTCAGCTTGTGAAGAAAACCTGTATGCGAAACCCTGAAAGGCTTTCGAGATGTGTAATGTTTCAGCCTGGGCTTCACCCCTTTTATCTATTATTATAGACTCTTTCCGTTATTATGGTCAGTACATCAGCAGTTGACCTGGAGAAACGAAAGCTGTATTATTCCTCTGCAAAAAAGTCCTGCGATGAGAGATGCTGAACCAATTCAGTAGTGATTAGGGCATCTAGAATATTTCCAAAAAGATGTAGAATTCTAAGAGTTCGATAGTTGGAAAATATGACAGTTCACCAGAGTTCTTAAAGACTGGGAATATAGATGATAACTTCCAACTGGCGGAGAAGCATAAGGCAACGAAGCGTTTATTATACAGTTTCGAGAGAAGAGGGGTCAGTTCTGCAATACTTCTTAGACAATTGCAGGGAAACCATCAGGTTCACATTCTTTAGAAGAAGACGGTAGAAACCACAGAAGGTTTTATGCGGATGTTACTCAACAGAGATTCAGTTCTAAGTGGAAAGATAAGCAGGGATACTCTAGATGATTCAAGGGTGGAGTTCGATGAGAATTTACGGGCAAAGCATTCAGCTTTATCAGCAGAGGAAGAGGATGATATGATTATTATTTTTTAAAAAAACAAGTAATATTTCCAACATTTTGCAACACTTAGATAAAACCTCGATTATAGTAAATAAAAATACATTAAAATACACAGTTATTAACAATGTTTCCACTATACGTCTGTTTTCTTAAAAAAATATGTTTTAATTTTTAATACAATTTTAAAAATATATTAAAAAAATCAAGTCTTTGTCAATTGTTCTGAGCATAAAAGATAATACTGCTTGTTGAGTCTGTAAAAATGTTTCGATAAGTGTTAAGTCTTCTATCTTTTCTCTCTTCACTCAATTTAAGGTGTTAACATCTATTAATAAAAACGAATGCTTTTCTCGTAAATTCTCAAATTCTTCTTTTGATTCATCTGGAGTAGCTTTGCCTGACTTTCTACTTAGAAATGAGTACCTATCGAATGATATGCATAG
>OZ010605.1:4330656-4333156 GCA_963932145.1 Acanthosepion lycidas
TTGAGCCCTGATCACCGCTTTACAGTGACAGTTATTTGACTTAAAGCTGAGCCGCCGGTTGAACGGTAAGTATACACTTCGGTCGTGTTTTGCTGTTGTTGTGCATCAAGAGAGGCTACACTTGCTGGGTAGCCTGGGACACAAAGAAAGGATTCTGGCGATAAAGTGAAGGCATGCAATCATACTCTCTCCCTGCTAAGTATAATGCTTATATATTTTTTCTAACTATTTTTATATCTATCGTGAAACATTACATACCAATTAATTGCGAATTTTGATTCAGCAGAAGTGTTAAAATTTTCAGGCACACAGGGTTAACCAGACTAAGTGTTGAAACTAAGAAAATACGTTTTGATTGTATAGTAAAGATATCATACGAATATTATACAATGTTGGAGATAGACAAAATATTATCATGTCTCTAACATCAATTATAAATTCTGAATGTGCCTTACTATGAATTCTATACAGCTACGTAGATAGACAAAACACTCACTGTATCTCAAACAACATGTAAAAATTCAGAATCAATTTTAATCCCGTGTACATCACAACACTTTTACGCGGCGTCACTCTGCCTTTTCTACAAGTAATTTTATAGTAATTATTGTGATGAACTTTCGGACTTAGTGCGCCGAATGCAAGAATTTAAGCATCCAGGTTTTACCGTTTTCTGTAGCTACATACAATCGCGTATTTTATTCTAGTATTTACTTTTCACACACTTCTCGCCTGTAGAAATCCTTCCCATTTTCTTGCTTCTCTGCCACCTACGATCTTCAGAAACTTAAGTGCATCTCCAATAACCATTTTCTGTCATCTGGAAGCTTGTTCGTTGATTGTTCTTTCTTTTCATAAAAATTTTCTATTTGCTTTCCACTGATTAGACTTCATTCCGTCCTAGTGGCATCACCGGCTTAAGCAAGCTGATAGGATGAAAAAAAAAAACACTTCAGAAGTGATTCATGCCCGACTTGGAATTAAAATAAGGAGATGGAAAACTCCCATCCAATAAAACCCTGCGATTGTAGTGTGACACCATTTAGGGGCGCAAAAAGAAGGAAAAAGAAGGAAAGGAAAAAGAGAAGGAAAAGAGAGAGGAAGAGAGGCGAGACTTAACTTATATGATAAAGATAAAGCCACCCACGAGAAATACCATTTGAAAATGTTATTTTGATAATGGAAAACACTGGTGAGGCTTCTGTCGGCCATTGTCTTGGGGCTGGCTGGCAGGGCCCAGGTTAATACATTGTTTTCTTTAGATAGATAAAAAATTAACTGTGTCTTTGTGACAGGCTGATTGTCGGGAGTGGTGAAATTACCCGCAAGGAAATTTTAAAGATAAAGTCACCTACGAGAAGAGACATTTGAAAATGTTGTTTTGATAAATGAAGAATGGTGAAAATTCTTATGGCCATTGTCATAAAGCTAATTGACCAACACCAGGTTGTTACAGAGTTTTAAATAGATAAAGGTTTACTTGTGTCATGATGCTGTCTGAAAACAATTTAATAGGTCATCTGTTGACCACACACAAAGAGAGTCATCTCTAGGTTGGGTCATTGTCGATGGGAGGTGTCATTGAGAGAAAACACATCTGGGCTGTGTTGGAATTTGAATATGACAGCGAAACAATATTTCTTTGGTGCCGAAGAATGAGTGTGTCTGGTTGACTAGCCTCTTGGTGCTGGCGAAAATCTGATTGAAGAATTCCATATGCCGTGACGTTAGGATAAGAATTGAGATTGTCACTCTACGGGTCGCATTGTCCTCTTGGCGACCAGAGAAGAAGAGAGAAACAAAAGAAAGAAAAGGAAAAGAAAAAGATAATTTTTTTTCTTTGAACAAAATATATATTTTTTTAAGAACAAGGCTAGTCTAGTCACGCCCACACTGTTGATCGACCATTGGTTGAATGCTAACAAGCCAGGTGGAGGTGATCATGTGACGCAAGGAGGCAGCCGCAGAGAGTTTAAGTATGAGGGATTACTACGAAGAAGAGGGAAGGACCGTCGACGCCCCTCTGGAGCATAGTGGAGTGTCCATATGAAAATAAGAGAAGGTGGGAGTAAGAGAAGACTTCCAAAAATGGAAATAATGAATTTTTAGACTTATCAAGGAACCTCAAACCCCGAAGAGCCCACCCCCGGTTTTGAATCGGCGTCCATAGAAGCAAATTCGCAGCGAACAAAAATCAGTTAGAGTGAGTTTAGTTTTAGTTTTGAGTTCGAGAGAGAGTTCCAGTTGAGAGCTCTGAAGACCCACCACGAAGAGCTGACCAAGATTCGCGCAGATTCCGAACTCATCTTCTAACCAAGAACAATTTATTTTTTTGAAGAACGACTTAGACTCACACCACCAAAATAAGCTTTGTGAATTTCGCCTGAAAACCACGTGTCACAATCCATATAGCGGGTCGGGAGATAGACGCAGTCCTATGTATCCAGCAACCAGAGATAAAGTATTGTTATCCTTTTTTTGATACCATTTTCGACTTATT
>OZ010605.1:4335656-4350656 GCA_963932145.1 Acanthosepion lycidas
AACAATCAAACAACGTGTTAAATTTATAGAAGTCTATTACAAACAGAATTTGAATGAGAAATTTCGAGGTAGCAACACCAAAGTCAGTTGACCACTTCCTCCTTTGCGGTTATCTCTAAAGTAAAGTCTATGCCAACATTCCAGCAATAATTCAACAGCTAAAGGATGAGATAATAAGGCTTAATGGTGTGATAGATGAGCAACTATGCAGAAACGTCATCAAAAATTGTGGCCATCGAGTGGAGGTGTGCTGCCACAGCCTTGGCGGATATTTTGGCAAAATTATCACTCACACATAATTGCCATGACTTAAATAACATGATCCAATAGAGAAATAAATAAATTTCCACCAATAACACTGATATCTTTACTCCTGACTTTGATCCGTCTTAATGAAACTCCCTTTATTATTCTAAGATTAATTTCCAACTTAAGATAATCTTCGCCCTCTCTAAACTTCTAACTTTCTGTTCTGGACTAACAAGGTGTCTCACACGTTTCGCATACAACCTCATTTTCAAATCTTTTTCACTGTTGTTTAGACTGTCATAGCGGGAAAACGTCTCTGACGTGCCAAACCTCTCATGAATTAAGTTGGATCTTTTTTCTAATTGATCTCTTTAGCTCTAAGTTGAAATGATGACCCCTCTTGATGATGTGACCTTCTGATCCAGATTTCCTCTCTACTACTCCCTCTTTTTTAAAATTATTTGCCGTTAAATTGAAAAGAAACTGAAATCTGACTGTTCGCAATTAACTAGTAGCGCCTTCTCTTCAAAAGGGACATTTTTTTTATTGTGGTGTCAGCAAGTACCTGGTCAAAAATGGCTTTACCCAAATAAACTTCTTGCTGACATGCTTGCCGCCTTACGGAAGAAGGTCCCAGCTTTATCAACAGTACAAATTTGGGCAGCTGAATTTGGGAGAAGAAAGCGTCTTGAATATGACATCCTATGACTGCCACCACCACCACCATCACCAACACAATTTGATGGCATGACAGAGGATAACTATAAACCAAATAGCAAATGCTATTTCCATATCCCCTGAGTGAGTTGAGAACATTTTGTACAAAGAACTTCTCATGATGAATGGTTCTGGTCGGTGGGTTTCACGTCTTCTAACTTCTGAACACAAGTGCCCCAGGCTGATCACCTCACTGGAAAATCTGACATTGGCTGATCCAAATAATTTCCTTGAAAGTTTCCTAATTCCAGATGAGTGTTGGGGTCATCCCTTTCAGTCAGAGATAAAGAGACCATCCAGACATTGGAAACCCCCTCTCCCCAAAAGAAGGTTAATGTCGTTTCAACTACTTGGAAAGTTATGACCTCAGTTTTTGAGATGCAAGACGTATTGTGTTTATTGACTATCTTCAAAATGTTACGCTGTCAATGAAGAATACTATGCCAACTTGCTGAGGCAGTTACGAAAGCCTATGAAGAAACCTCGCCGAAGAAAATGGAAGGAGAGTTGTTTCATCAGGACAATGATCCAGCAAGAAAATTCCTTGATTTCAATGAGTGCTCTGAGTGATTGTGACTTAAAATTGGTTGATCAACTTTCATATTCTTCTGATTTTACCATTTCCTGTTACCCAAAAAATACTTGGTCGTAAATATGTAACACAGTAATGATGACACCATATTCATTGTTGATATCTCCTTTGACCTGTAAGTTCTCTTTGAATAGTCAGATATTAGGAAAAAAGACAAGGAAGTTATTAAGAAGAAGCGTTTAAATTTATGCGTGGCAGATTTCACAGCTCTAGAAGCACCCAATCTTAGTCAGCCTATGAAGACATCAGCGCACCCTCGTATATTAAGCCGATATTCTTATTGTTTAATAGTGCAAGCATCATATAGACGTAAATAATAGTGGCGTTCTTAAGTCGAAACTTATTTTAATTTTTTGGTGAAATCTTACGAAAAGGACGAATTGTAATGGCAGCTCATTATACCCGTGATAAAATCTCGCGGTGGTTAAAGAAAAACGAAATGACGTATGCCGCATAAATAGACGAAGCCACCAAAGCAGCAGCAAAACAAAAAAAAAATAGTGAATTCTTATTTCTCTGCGTTTTTCAGTGTTTTCCATACATGACAGGCGTTATTTAATTATACTTAAACAACCAGCTGATTATTAGATTTAGGGAAAACTTTCGAGATTAAGGTTGGGTTGCATGTATGAAATACTCGCAAACTTGATAACATTATCAACGCGATCATAGATGCAAACAAGTAATAAAAGCTTAGATCAATGATTCAAATGTAGGGCAAAGTGAATTGACGACATACGTTAAGAATTTCATAAAAGGAGAACAAGAATTACTACTTAGTATATCTTTCTGCAACTTTCATTCGTTCAAAATATAAAATATAAAACCGCAACCTATCAGGAGACGATCTAAATTCTACTTTGGTAACAAGTTTTGAAAGCGTTAATTCAGTTAAAAGATTAAAATATTGTCAATTTTTTACCTTGCGAAGTTAAGTTTAGTAAATGGAATATTCAGTTGTTCTTGTTATATCATCTCTAGAATATTCTTTTTCTTCTTTTCACAACATTGACAGACTCTTGTGGCTCATAGAAATTTTCCCGTATTTTTTTATATCCATTTTACTCCATATTCTGTCGTCGATTTAAATAAGCTCGTTAGGAAAGTCAATGTATGACCCCTGGCATTTCTATCTTCGATGTGTCCGGTTATTGGCATATATTTCAAGCCTATATTCCTATGGATCCAAGAAAATTCTATTTTCTCATTTACATTCTAATTACAAATGTTATCTTTGGTTTCATTTTCGTTTAACCTATATTGTTGCATCCATCCTACGAAAACGGTATTCTATAGAACCGTATTGTCTACTCTTAATCTCTGAGGAAATTGTCAAACATTAGTCTCCATATATAGATATTTGTATCACATAGATTCAGAACACAATTTTCTTTGTTTCTATGGAAATTGTCACAATTCGCTCTACTTGTCTTAATTTTTGTATGTAAAACAATTTACGTTATATCAATGTGCGTTCAAATTATTTATTAGGTTGGTGCAAAAATAATTACGTTTTCTCACATAGTAACACATGTTAGAAAACGAAATTATTTTTGCACCAACCTACTAATTTGCTGTAATCTTTTGAGTTTTAATTCTGATTCCTAGCTTACATTCTTAGACTGTTTCTATTGCTGACAACTATGTTTTCTGTCTTTTTGTCCAGATTTCCTTTCCCTTTTCTTTTTTTTTTTTTACAGTGATTTTCAAAATGTCCCTGGCACAAGAAGCACTCGAGTTAGAGGGTTGCAGATTATTAGCCACAGTTTATGAATTCAGATTACTTATACTACAGTTTTTACTTCCTAATTTTGCTTGACACTGTCGACCTTGCGATTTAATACATATCTGGGGGAAAAATAGATCGACTGATACCTTTTGCAAGGGTAATTGTGCTTGAATTCAACAGATGATGAATGAAACTGAACTCGGCGAGCCGATTTTCCTTTCCACAGTGACACCTTTACTCTTCCCTTACACATTCTGTCTTTTTTTACGGTTTGTTTACCCTGTACAAGGCCATGGAACTACTGGAGATAGAGGTTTACAGATGAAGAGGCACACTTTAAGCGGATATGTTAGGAAGATAACCGTTAAACCTAGACATGAAAAGGTTAAGATTGTAGTAATCGGTGAGACATCCCCTGGAAGTCGATTTAATAGAGAAGCGGTTCGTAGCAAGAAGCTATTCGAATGGGACTTGCATCTCACTAATTGAGGGCGAATAAATGTGGTTCACTAAAATGTGCGTAACATGACGGGTTTTAGCCCTGAAGGTTAGAACTGGTGGAACTATGGAATGTGTTTCACATGAGCCTTTTCCCTGAACATAACGAGAGATCAGTGTAAGGCTTGAGATGTTTTGTTTCTGAGAAAAGAATTGTACAGTGAATTTTGTCTAAAATCTTTCACCCTTTTCTTTCTGTGTTATTTGCGTTAAAGTAGAGTGCATCAATTAAAAAAAAAAATACAGGACTTTTTTTTTTCTTTTTTTGAATTGCCTCGCTGTATATATTAAACGAGTTTAAACTGTGTAGGCTACTTTTGCAATTCATTTATATGAATCAACTATAAAAAATATACGTGGAACTTTAAGAGCTTAAATGATCTTCTCTATGTTTCAAAATAAACTAGGCACCTTCAAATATCAAAATATACCTTCCAATTGCGAAACAAAGCACACCCTTGTGCAAATTAATTCAAAGAAAACGAATAATTCCGTTATTATGTTTTTCTTGTATTTTACCAGGAAACATGACACAGTGCACATTTTAGTACTTCGTAAGTCAATTCTACGAAGTTGTTCCTTGCAGATTGACCACAGATTCTCTATTGGATTTAAACCAGAATTTTCAGGCTAGTCTATAATACATTGGTTTGGTAATGTTTGCCAGTGTGTTCCTCCAGCGTTACAATTTCCAAATGCTTCCTTGGAGCAACAACCATCGTAAACAATGGACGTAGGACAACTAATCGAGATTTGAGACAATAGTGTCAGGCGTGATAAAAATCTGATGCAATTACATATTTTTCAACGCCAAACAAGTTTTATCATACAACTAAAATAGATACATATTACTGCTTATAAACATTTTGCAGTTATTTAAAGACATAAATATTTTTAGATTACCTGTATTTTTTTATGGCCTTAATAAAATGCTAGTGATATAATTCTTAGTAATTAACTCCTAGCTGGGAAAAGAAAAGGCGGATTCATACCTTTCCCGAACTTACACGAATTAGTGAATATAACGAACCCAACCGGGATTGGAACTCGGCTCTCCTAGTTAACAATTCCAAGCCATTATCCATTACACCACCCTGGTACTTCCAAACGGTCAAACATCTAGGGGCCGACGTTACTTAACCTCGGTTATCGTACATGAATCGGTGTTTCAACTTGATGTAGTCGTAAACAAAGAATGACTCGAAGTAGAGTTTAACAGGATAAGAGGTACAGTTGATAGTGATATGTAGGAAAGATAACGATATGCCCTAAAGTTGAGAAGGTTAAGATTGTAATGCTTGTGGAGATTTAAGCAAATGGAACTCCATCGGTAAAATGCAAGGAATATAATCCATCGGTAAAATGTGATCCATCGGTAAAAAGTAACCCATCGGTAAAATGCAGGAAAAATGGTTTCCTGTGCCGGTCCAGTAAGTACCTGACTACGCATGCAGTACTCTACCGTTACAAAAACCAGATAAAGCTGAAAATGGAGTACTGATGTCATAATTGGGACGGACCTGTCCACTACTCACTTTCCAGTTTCGACAGAGTTCAAAAGCGTCTTCGAGTTCTTGTGTATGACAAATGATTTTCCACAATCCAACCTCTCTCTCACAGGCGGGGTGTGGCAGGCCTCTCATTGCTCGAAGGAACTACATTCCTTGGTTCCGCCTATTCTAGCCTTCACTTCTAGAACCCGCCGTGTCACACACTCTCCCTGTGTATTCCATCGGTGAGAAGTTCCACTGGAAAAGCTTCTTCCCGCGCAACACTGATCCGTGAAACCGACTCCCAAATGGATATTTCCTCTATCACTACAATCTTGACCTGTTCGAGTATAGTCTTGACAGTTGTCTTTCCCTCCTATATGTCTAAACTACTTCTTTACGTAAGGCTCTACCTCGAGTGACCCCGGGTCTTGTACACGGTGAACCTCAATGTAAAATACAAAACAAAAATATGTGCGATTATAAAGTCTATTCACTTTACAGTTTACAGCATAGGAAACCGGCACATTCTAAGTGAAGTTTATAAAAACCACGCAGTAACTTGTGTTCCACTCTAAAGAAACCATATATAATCATGTATTTAACTTGCATGCAAAAATATATATATTACTGAATATTAACTATGAATAAGTTATTATATTTTAAGTTAAAGCAAACTGGGTCAACAGAAGAAAGAAAAAAAAGGTCATTTTACATATGTGTTTCCCATTTGATCTAAATTATTCGTTTTTTAAGAAAGCAAATCTATCCGCTATTTGATAAGGTTTGGCCTTGTTTTAAGCGGTTACTTAAGTAAGCATTTAACTGTTTATTACGCTTCTTGGTAGAAAAAAAGTTGTAACACGATTTTTGGTCTTGGAATCTTCCAACAATAAATCCCACATTTAAGAGGATTCAACTCTGCTAAAAATGTCTGTTTTAAAGAGATAGAATTTTTTTGAAAAAAAAAAAAAACGAAAAAACGCTTAGACGTGTTGATATCATCAAAATATGTAGCACTGTAGAAGATATCCCTAGGATTTTTGTCAAGATTTACAAACTCTACGTTTCGTTCAATTTCGCAAACCAATCGATGAAATCTGAATAAGCTGATTTGATTGGAAAAATGCTTTACCAAAGACCCTACTTCGCGTTTTTACGAACGCCAGTGAAACCAACTATATTTTGTGCTCGCTTATATTTTTTGCACTTAACTGCAATTATTGATTTCGATCGGTCAATGTATGAATATTTTACAGAGTTTGACGGACGGATGTCACAGAATTTATATATAGATTTGCACAAGATTGTAAAAAATTTAATTTTATAAAAAAAAAAGCACTATACTAATTGATAGTGCGTACCTCTGTCTCTCTGGATTTCTCGAGTGTACAGGCCGATAGACATAATACACAATGTGTAAAACAAAATAATACAAGACGTCTATTTCAAACACCGGAATCCATTAAAAATAACGTTTTTAAATAACGGATTAAAAATAAACCCATTAATTTCTTTCACTGCCCCGTACCAGAAAATTGCACTTTAGAATCCATCTTGGACATACATAATTATAGTATATATCTGAATATTGTTGTCATAACTGGTCTGGTGTTCCTGCTGTACATCTTGACAAAATGCAAAGAATTATTTGTAGTATCATAGATCCTGACCAGGCATCTCGACTACGGACACTTTCTCACCGATCTGACATGGCCTCCCTCTGTCTTTTTACCGATACATCTGTGTCAATTTTTGGAAATCCCTTCCGATTTCTTGCTTCCTTCATAACTACAATATTCAAAATCTTCAAAAACGTAAATTCAACGTTGATCAGCATCTTCATTCTACTGGCCTTATCTCCCTGTTTGGGAAGATACGATTCCCGGATGGTTATGGCAGCAATTGCATGACCGCACCCCTCTGTATACCCACACGCCCTGTCTATAAATGTCTACCTGCGTCCCCGGAATCATACATCATCCGATGGTATACTAAGCTACTACCCCTCTTTCATTTTGTCATTCGCCAGTGTTTGATTGTTCTTAATAAAATAACTCCAACGATAAAAATGTCTTGTGTTATTCCTGTCTCGTGGTTAAATTGTTTCAATGTTTTAGATATTCATTAAATTTCCTGTGGCTGTTATAACTTTCAAGTAGTATGGCATTATTCAGAAATCAACTAATGAAACAAAAACAGGGATGAAGCTTCACAGCTTGATTTAACTGCAAGTGCAAACGCATAAAAGCCCCCGTCCTTCTTAGGAAATTTATTGGAAAGCTAGGGTGAATAAAAAGTTCTTCAGATTTTTTTCTTTTTGACACTTCAATAATCCTTTTCAAACAATCTTTGCATCAAAGTTTATAAGAATGCCAATTTAGAATATAATTATATAAATGGCAAAATATAGATATTTCTTCCAATTAATTGAAATAATGTAAAGTAAACATTAATACAAGACAAATTATGTGTCATATGTATTTTATATGGCACATTTGAAAAACAAACGAATTGAAAAACCAGGGCGTTATAGCTGAGAAACGGACTTTTTGAAAAGTTTTTCTGTGTTTTTCGTTATACGCGGGAAAGCGAGCATGAGTAAAACAACACAAATTTATTTTTTGCATGATAATGTTTTGAGATAAGTTTGAAGAAAATCGGATAAAAATGAGGAGGTTATTTATATTTATTTTTTAATTTAAGTACTACGAAAATCCAGATTTTTTCTCAGTTTTTTTTGCAATTGTTTGAAGGACAGGGAAATTATCAAGCACTGTACATAAACTGTTAATGTAAGGCTTTTGTTTTGTATTAAGTGCAGAAAATATCAGTTCATCCAGTAAAAAATGTTGTTCGCGTGTAACTTTGACTTGGGTTTTGCAAAAGTTGTATCCACCTTAACTTTTAATGATTTTTCTGCCAAACCCAGGGAGTCTAGACATTTTAAACTTGGTTAGTTGGCAAATTTGCAATATGGGTACAATTTCATCGAAATCTGGACGCGAGAGAAATAGCACACACAGAAAGACAGAAACACATATATGGAGACATGCAAACAGAATTTCCGTTTTACACACACACACAGATATATACATATATATATATATATATATATATATATATATATATATATATCGCACATGAAAATACGACACGTTCCACCTGTGATGGATATATATATATATATATATATATATATATATATATATATATATATAACCAATTCTTTCACCTATTTTGTAGTGACATGTCAGAATGCAATAGACGACTCTTTGCCTCCGTCCGTAACTAGTGTAAGCGTGTCCTTTACAAAACTAAGTCACTAGTTGCTGCGCGGATGAAGGAGCCTATTGCATCTCGCAAATTTGGCTCCAAAGATTATTGGCGTCTCTGCAAGAGCGTATTCAACAATTGCAAACCCTCTATGCCTCATTTGTTCAACCAGTTCGAGGTCCTGACCTCCTGTGCCGACAAGTCTGAATGCTTTGCTCGGAAATTTTCATTCAACTCAACGCGCAACTCTTCCGGTGTACCCATACCCGACTTCCCTCTTAGAACTGAGGCCCTTTTGAGCGGGTTACACATACACGTCTTTGGTATTGGGCATTATCTCCAATTTAGACCCCAACAAGGCTAGTGGTGGGGATGGGATACCAGTCATTTTCGTGAAGAAATACGCGCCTGAACTGGCACGCGCCCTCTCTGAACTATATAACTACTGCCTCAAGGAATATTTTTCCCGACTGCTGGAATTTCTCATCGATTGTGCCAGATTTTAAGAACTCTGGAGACCCCTCTGACCTTCTAATTACCGTCCTATCAGTCTTCTGCCCCTTGTCGGTAAAGTCTACGAAACCCTAATCAACGCCGAAGTGGTTAACCACTTTACATACTACGATCTGCACTCAGACAAGCAATATGGCTTCCGCTTTGCTCGATCTACAGCCGATGTGCTTACTGAAACTGTTTACAAGCTCTCCAAAATTACGGAGAATGTCGTGCCGTGGCCCTAGATATCTCCAAAGCGTTTGATAGGGTTTGGCATGCCGGCCTTCTTCGCAAGCTCCAAGGTTATGGTATTACAGGTCGATTGTTTGACCTAATACAATCATTCCTGTCAAACTGTGAATTAAAGGTCGTTCTCAACGGATTCTCCTCCAGTTCCTATCCCACTAACGCAAGTGTTCCTCAAAGCTCCATCCTGGGCCCTACTCTATTCCTTATCTTCATCAACGACCTTCCTGACACCATAGATTCCCAAGTTGGCATCTACGCGGATGACACAACAATTTACTCATGCCTCAAAAACAAATCTGACAAAACTTGAAAAGGACCTCAAATCGGTTGTGAACTGGGGCAGGAATTGACTGGTCAACTTTAATGCTTCAAAAACAAAACTGCTCTATATTAATCACCACAGAGATCCTTCCCTGCCCTCCATTAGAATGTCTGACGCTCAACTTCTCGAGAGCACCTCTCTGCAACTACTCCTTCTCACGTTGACTGCTGACCTGAGATGGAACAAATACATTGAGTCAATTGCTTCGTCCACCCCAAGGAAAGTTGGTTCCCTGTGCCGCCCCAGGAAATTTTTTTCTCCCCGGAATCGATCCTTCAGATCTACAAATCAACAATGCGCCCTTGCATGGAGTATTGCTGCCATATATGGTCTGGAGCCCCTTCTGTTTGCCTCGGGGTTCTTGATAAGATTCAGAATCGGATATGCAATATAATTGGCCTTGACCTGGCATTTCGTCTACATTCGCTCTCTCACAGACGCGCCGTCGCCCCTCTCTGTCTTTTTTACAAATACTTCCATGGTAATTGCTCCGAGGAACTGCATTCGCAGTTTCACAGACTTCATGAATTCAAGCGCCCTGCGAGGCTGGCATCCCGCTCTCAACCTTTCAATGATTAAACTAAATGCCGTCTCTTCTACTCTAATAGCTTCATATCTCGCACATCTCGCCTGTGTAACTGCCTTCTCTATTCTTGTTTCACTGAGAGCTATAATATTCACCTATTCAAATGTAATGTCAATCGACATATCCAGTTGCCTTGATCTATCCACTATCCTTCTCCTCATCCTTTCCTCTATCACTCGTATATGATCTTGCACCAAATCTTCTCTAAACCCTTGCGTCCTCGTGCCTTCCCGCCTTGCTTGAGTTGAAATGCTAATATATATATATATATGCTTAATATCACTTTTATTAACACCGACGTTGTATGTTTTATACATATATATATATATATATATATATATATATATATATATATATATATATATATTAATATATACATAATAACACCTTTATTAACACCAACGTTCTATGTGCGATATATATATATATATATATATATATATTAATACGAGGTAATATTCGTGCTACTAGTCTGCTTGAGGATAAATCGACCAGAGAATTGCGAATGCTATTCTCAGTCTGTGCCTAATGCAACTATCAATTTGTAATGTTTTTTATAACATCCCGGTTTGGGAATATGAGAATCAGAGACAATTTCTTTTTATATGTTCTTATTGCATATGTGAGGCAATCTGGTAAAAATGCATCTGCGATCAACTTGCCTAGGAAACAGATATGCGTTGAATTCATTGATAATGAAAAAATATTGCACACCTTGATATACATACTGAAAGTTTATGCAGACCAAATAAAGTATCTAAGCACCGTGCAGAGTGGGCTATGCATTTCAGCCCTATTGACAGAGACTGGTTTGAAATGGACCCACTAATTTTTTTTCTTATGTAAAAGTTTTCTATTATATATTTAATTTATCGGTTATGATGACGACGAATTTAAAATAATTACATTTTTTTTTCTTATTTTTATACTTTGTCACTGTGGTCGGGTGATTAAAACGTTCGCTTTCCGACCTTAAACTTGGGTTCGAATCTCAGCATGGTAATTTGTCATGAAGGTATCTTCTTGATGTTATTGGCTTCAGGAGACAATTCAACCTGCGTTCTGTTAAAAGTGTTTAAAAGCCATATCACTGGTTGAAATATGCCTTGTAAATGGTATTGTGTAGACGGAATATTTTATTGAGCCGTCGAGGACAGTGCTAGTACCAAGTCATAAGTCATTGTGACTGAGGGTCTGAGAGTAACTATCCTTGTTTATATTGTTAGTCACGTCAGATAACGCGCACTCTGCCATCTACTAAATTTCACACACAATTCTTGTGTTAACAGTAATATTTCTTACAGCCACTTTCCATATTTGTTGCACGGTGGGATCACATACCCAGCCGATCAATATCAACTGTAACTGTGGTTCACTCAGCATAGTTACAGAATAATGTACACGTTGGCTCTGTGGGAGGAGAACAAACACAAATGTGTCTGAGCAGGCGTCTGCAACATGGATTGACCAGCCGACATAATGGATAGTCATACTCTGATACGAGTGGCCAGTCATATGCTTATCCAAACGAAAGTGATAAGTGCGCCCACATCGTTAATTCTGTTCTATTGGATTTAACTAGAATATATTACTTTCGTATATATAAGAGTGAGAAATGCGATATAAAGTCATACTGAAGTGGAATACTGACAGTTGCCAGGCAGTGGAGGCTACAATGGAATGTAAAACACCTATGACATATTACAGCTGTCAAGGACTTTAATGATTAATTTGTGTCTAAAAGACTTCGTTGTTTGTCACCTTCTGACCTTGTTCGATGTTAGACAGTTAAATAAATGCTACAGTCGCTCCGAGTGCTTATCATCAAAGAACAATTTTTCCAGCTACTAACAGGTGTTTCTGTTTTCCCTCAGATCCTATCGGTATTTTTCTAAGAAAATATTTACCAAATCTTAATAGGTTTTGGCTCGCCAGCTGCACAAACGATTTGTCTCACTTGAATTTAACTCAACTATGAAGAGGAAACTAAGAAGTAATTGCAATAGGTTAGAGATAATTAGATAAAGAATTTGGTGGATGAACTGGTCAGAATTAGTATACCTGTATCTGATTGGAATTTGTTTTTGTTTTTTTTTCTGGGGCTGGTTTCTATTGAGATGATATATTCTATATTCGTAGCGTTTTTTCAATGAGTGTCGTATATTATAGACGTGATTAAAATTCATGACTCACGAGGTTAGGCTGAAAAGTTTATAAGCTAACTATGAAGAAGTTATTCTAGATCTGGGGCTATATTTCTAGTTTCCGGATACAAATTGAATATAATTTTTTCAATGCCTTCTTAGCATTTCGTCGACAATAAATCACTATTCATTGTATTATGGATGGCCACACTTCTGTTTGTCACAAATGCCTGTTACAGTGCACACTTTAAGTCTATAAAAACGCAAACATACCTTCCTTTTATCTTTTTAACACTTGCTTCCGGATGCAACCGGATGTAGATAAAGAAAGCTGTTGTCTAAACTCTCGAACGCACGCACATACACAAAGGCCTATCATACACGCTGGTTTTTAAACACATACAGAAACAAGCACCGTCAAGGAAGTTTTAATGATATAAATAACATGATGAATTAGTTAAGTAGCTTTATTGCATTTTCGTTTTGTTAACTACATGTATGAATTGTTGTTTACATTATTTACATTATTCAGACTATTGTCCTCATCTTTGTCGCCATATTTATTACAACGTTTCGGCCTTTGGACGCTCTGGCCTTCTTCAGGTGGTTGGAATGTCGAACTGAACCCCTTATATCGCTCACTGAGGTAGACTGTTCTAGTTCCATGTGCTATGTTTATAATGGATGTCAGTTATCAGTTATCTCCTGTTAATTATCTTCTCCAAATTCTTCACTGTCATAACTGGGTATTGAACTCACGCTCCTGTCACTGGATCTAACCAACGCCCGGTTAAGGCAGTGGAGAACTTGAAAAGGTGAATTAACAGGAGATAACTGATAACTGACATCCATTAGAAGTGTCACGTGGAACTAAAACAGTCTACATCAGTGAGCGACATAAAGTGTTCAGTTCGACATCCTAACCACCCGAAAAAGGTCGGAGCGTACAACGGCTGAAACATTATAATAAATATGGCGACAAAGATGAGGACAATAGTCCGAATAATGTAAATAGTGTACATGATTCCTCATCTCAGAAATATAGACAGATACTGAATTGTCATTTATTTAAAATTCCAAGTTTTGTGTGTGTTATTTTAGCAGGACTCACATAAGTCCGTTAATATTGTTTTGCGTTACAAATGTTCCAGGACGGCATATATATTAATAATAAAAAGTCCAAACCCTCATACCAACATTTGTTTTTTTTTTCTTTGGTAGTGATCAGTTGATGTATTTGTTTTTCTATTATTAGTATTTTTAATTGCATTGTTAGTTATGAAATATATGTAGTAATTTTACTCATAATTGAATGATTTTTTTTCGTTTGCCGTCCGTTTGTTTTTCCCGTTAAATCTTTCTCTAAGAAATGTCTACTCTTGTACTAAAAATAAAGCCATGCCAACCTGCTTTAGATAGAAGAAATGAATGTAGATACATGGCTTATTTTATAGAATGTTCTAGTGGCCTGATTGGTAATAAACTGTTATGGTACTTGATGCACACAAAACAGCAATTCGTCCATGTAATAACGATAAATTACATCCGGCAGCAAGGTATCTAATTGGGAGCTTTTGAGAATGGTAGAACTACCTCTTATTAGCTATTGTCCCCAGGTCCAACCTGACCGGGATTAGGAGCACCTGTTAGTATCCGTGCTATGTGCAAATAGTGCACCTCGAAACAGGCTTCCTTGATCGTTTCCTAACCAGTGGCGAGTGTTGGATTAATCAGAGACAAAGAAACAATATATTCAGTGGAAACACCCTCTCTTCACATGCTCCAAATAAGGCAAAGGCCGTTCCATTTGCAGATGCAAAAGGTAATGTGTTTATTAATTATCTTGAAAAGTTCAAACCCTCTATGAAGCCAATTTTTTGATGAATTTACAAAAATCTATCCAGAGCTGATGTCCAGGAAAACTGACAAGACTAGAATTGTTTTATCAGGACAATACTCAAGCAGACCTCGGTTTCAAAGGCGGCTGTGCGTGAATGAGACTTTGAACTGGTTGATTACCTTGCTTATTCTCCGGGCTTAAATATCATCAGTTAGCTTCAGGTGGTTGGATAAAGGCGTTGGTTAGATCCGGTGACAGGCCCCAAAGAGTGGGAGTTTAATACCTGGTTAAGGCAGTGGAGAACTTGGAGAGGGGAATTAAAAGGAGATAACTGATAACTGACATCCATTAAACATGGCACGTGGAACTAGAACAGTGTGCCACAGTGAGCGAAATAAAGGGTTAAGCTCGACATTCCAACCACCTGAAAAAGGCCGGAACAACTGCTGAAACCTTGTAATAAAACCTTGTGAGACTGATTTTATGCAAAATATGTATTCTATTCATACGAACCTATCCTAAAAATTAAGTCGGCATTAGATATCTCTGTGAGATTTATATGACGTAAAGCAAACTAAACCACACCAGGACTAATAAGTGATCCCATAGGTAAGACGGATTTTTGCTTAAAAAAGAGGGTGGCTGAAAAGGTAATAGGAAGGAACGATGTCAGAGCTTTGAAATCTTGCATGCATTAATTTGAAATATTATTATTAATAACTGCATTGTTTATTGTCAGTTAACTCATATCTGACTGTTCAAAGAAGACTTTAAGTGCAACTTGCGTATTCTCTAAAAACGGACATGGTATCG
>OZ010605.1:4358156-4435656 GCA_963932145.1 Acanthosepion lycidas
CCTTTTTTGTTCATAAGGGATAAAATGAAAGCTAGGACTTGGTACGAATGAAGCGGAAGAAAATTGGAAAAGAGAATAAGGGAAGTATTAGAATGAAGAAAATGTAATAAAATGAATTTCAAAAAAAGGAAAATGAAAGAAAAGGACGAGGCTAAGAACAAAAGAGTAAATGAAAGATAGAAATAGTAAGTGAATGAAAAAAGAGGCAGCAACAGAGTAAATGACAAATTGGAAAGGAAAACAAAGAAGTAAAAATATGAAAGAAATGAAAGACAGGAAAACAACAGAAAGAAAGAAAGAAAGAAAGAAAGAAAGAAAGAAAGAAAGAAAGTGGCACAATATGTTAGTTAGTTGGTTGGTTTTATGGCATATCAACCACCGTAGGTCATTTAATGCCAAATTAAGTTTATATATATAGACACACACACACATATATATATATATATATATATATTATATATATATATATATTAAATATACAGTATTATTAAATGTATAGCTGGCAACATTGTTTCCAAAAACATTATCTGAGGCCTTGCTGTTGGACGTAGTTTATCGTTATACCTAGGACGTGGGGAAGATCTGGAAAAACTCGGAGTTCACTATTGGCCCATAGCTGGGACCCTAACAGGTGCTACAACCCAGGGTCAAGGTGGACCTGGGAACACCAGCAATTAAGAGGTGGTTCCACGCTTTTCAAAACCTCCTGATCAGAGGCCTTGCTGTTGGATGCAGTTTAACGTCATACCCAGGACGAGGCGCAATATCGAAAGAAATAACAAAAACACATAGGAGTAAAAAAAAATGAATATGCTAGAAAGAAGGAAATATAGAAATCAATGGAAGAAGAGGGAAATGAAAACAGAAATAAAGAAAGAATGAGTTACAATGAAAAGACAGTAAATAGAAAAGTAATGTCTTAAGTAAATAAATAAAGAACTAACGAACAGAAATTAATAAAATGAATTCCGAATTAAATGACTGGAAATTAAATTCTTAACTTTTTAAAAGAAAGAAACAAAATAGTAAAGAAATGAAGATTAAGAAAATGATGAAATTATAAAGAAATAGAAAGAAACAAACAAAGAATGAAAAAATACATTGAACAGATGAAAAAAAAAGTGATTAAATTATAAAGACAAAATGCTAATGAAAAGAAAGAGAAAAGAAAAGAAAGAAAAATAAAAGGAAAGAAAGTGAAATGAACCCGAAAGAAAATGATGAATTTATATAGAGAACTTCTAATGGAAAGAAAAAGAAAAAAAAAGTAAAAAGAATGAAATAAAGAAAAAAGAAATAAATGAAACAGAAAAAAAATTACGAAATTATAAAGAAAAATATAAGTGATTGAAAGAAAGAAAACAAAAGAAATGAAGCAGAAAGAGGAAATTTAAAGAAAGAAAAAATTAAATGAAGCAGAAAGAAAATGACGAATTTATCAAGAGAACATTCCAGTTGAAAGAAAAATAGAAAATACACATGAAGCAGAAAGAAAATGACGGAATTATAAATCGAAACTCCAAATTGAAAGAAAGAATCAATAAAGAAAAAGAGAAAAAAAAAAAAGGATGCAGAAGGAATGTGATGGAATTATAAAATGAAACTTTTCATTGAATGAAAGAAAAAGAATGATGGAAAGGAAGCAGAAAGAAAATGATCAAAATATAAAGTAAATCATCTACTTGAAAGAAAGAAAGAAAGAAAGAAAGAAAGAAAGGCAGAAAAAGAAAGAAGGAAATGAAGCAAAAAGAGAATGACGAAATGATAAAGAGAAACTTCTATTTGAATGAAAGTGAGAAAGAAAGAAAGAACAAAGAAAGAAAGAAAGAAAGAAAAGAAAATGGATAAAGTAGAAATAAAATGACGAAATTATAAAGAAACACTTCTAATTGAAATAAAAAAAGAAAAGAAGATATGAAGCAGTAAGAAAATGAAATTATAAATTGAATCATCTAATGGAAAGAAGAAAAAGAACGAAAGAAGAAAGACAAAAAAAAGTAAGAAAGAAAGAAAATTCGAAGAGATGAAAAATCAAAGCAGGACTGATAGAATCATGACTGAAAGAACAAATATTAGGATGGTGCAAAAATAATGACGTATTCATGTCGTTTTTTGACGTTAAAAATACTTAAAAAAACGACATTATAACGTCATTATTTTTGCACCAACCTAATAATATGTGAATAATGATAGCGAATCAAAGAAAAAACGAGATGGAACAGATTGCATTATGGCAACACAGAAAAGAAAGAGAAAAACAATCTCTCGATACTGAAACATAAAAAAGGAATAACAGTTGTGCTATTTGGAAAAATTATTTTCAATGATATAAGAAACTCTACTCGTGGCCGGAACTTACACAAAATTCTTCAAACGCTAGAAATACGTGGATAGAGTTTTTTAATTTGTAATCTGAATTTCTTGGATGATTAATTATCATGATTTAGATCAGACTAATATTCTCATGCTTGTTGATATTATCATAACGATTTGATGGTATAGCACTTATTACTAGAAGAGAAAATAATGATATAATCAAGATATTACATCAAAGAAAAGTTTAGGTAGGACATCTCCATCATTACTGGAAAGAGTGATAATAACTAATCTACTTGAAAAAACTGTTTTACTAAAAACAATATTTTATGAGAAAATTTTGTAAATTTGACAGCAGTGTCCCATGCTCGGTCAATGGATGTCAAAATGTTTCCTTGTAGGGTAACGTCTCACTGAAAATTTGAAGGGAATGACAGAGAAAAAAAAACGTAAAACATACCTAGTCAGCTTGAGGAAAATGGGGATGGAATAAGTTTTAGGAGCGATAATAAAAAGGCATAATTTTAGGAGATTTAAAAGACAGTAAATTGCGGAGAGCCATAAACACCAACGACTCGAAGAAGCAAAAAAAGAAGTGTTCTAGTTTGCACGAGACTCAAAACTGTTGGCAAATGATTTGCAAGTGAGTCAGTAATGATGGCGAATTTTAGTTAGCACGAGAGTTGAATGGATGAACCATTTCCAAATACGTAATGTGGAGTTGCGTTAATAAAAAGTTTGCCCGAAAAACACAAAAATAAGCATATATCCGGTTAACACGAGAGTCAAATGAATAAACCTTTTTCACTTACGTAATATAAAGTTCTGGCGAGTTGATAAATAGTTTGCCTGAGAGACACAAAAATAAACCGATTTCCGATTGACAGAAAAGTCAAATGGACGAACCTTTTCCAGATATGTAATGTGGAATTGTTTTGATAAAAAGATTTCCTAAGAAACACAAAAATAGACAGATATCCGGTTGTCACGCGAGTCAACTGCATGAACCTTTTTCACTTCCGTAATATAAAGTTCTAGCGTGTTGATAAACAGTTTGCCTGGAAGACACAAAAATAGATAGATTTTCCGTTGTCAGGAGAGTCAAATGGACAAAGCTTTTCTAGATACGTAATGTAGAATTGAGTTGATAAACAGTTTGCCCGAGAGACATAAAAATAGACATTTATCCGGTTAACACGAGAGTCAAATTGATGAACCTTTTCCAGATATGTAACGTGGAATTGTGTTGATAAACTGTTTGCCTGGGAGACACAAAAATAGACATATATCCGGTTGAAAACGAAAGTCAAAGTTATGAACCTTTTTCATTTACGTACTATAAAGTTCTGGCGAGTTGATAAATAGTTTTTTCTGAGAAACAAGAATAGACCGATTTCCGGTTGAGAGGAGAGTTAAGTGGGCGAACCTTTTCAAGTTACGTAATTTTGAGTTATGTTGTGTTGATAAACTTTTTGCTCCAAACGCACAAAAAAAAGCGATTTCCGGTTTGCGTGAGAATAAAATAAGTAGAGAGCCAAGTTTTGGGGAGTTTTCCTCATGTATGTCAGTGAATGATGGAAAATTTACACAAAGATGAGAAGTGACTTGGAGCAACAAAAATATGGTTTTACATGAAGATGCTGAGAATACTATCAACCGAACATTTGAGCAATGACGAGGATTCAGACAAAATAGAACCTAAGAAAAAAAAATGTACTTAGCATCAGTAAAAGATTGTTGAAATTTCTGGGGCACGATCAAGAAGGATGGTTTGGAAAATCTTTTACTCGGAGGACATATTGAGCTCAGGAGGGACAGAGAAAAATACGCATAACGACGGGCTTGAGAAAATAGATATCGGAACAGGGTCCTATAACCTTGGTTAACAACCAGTTTTGAAGTCTGAATGTAAAAACTGAGGAAGGTTAATTTGAAACCTTATGACCCACTTTATGAATGGCTTCTGTGAATTTGGTTCTTCAAAAAAGTGTGGCTTGTTCTGCAGAAGCTTTCATCGCTATAATCAAATCATATGTTTTAGATAGTCTGGCTGTTCAGTTTAAAGTAATAGCTTGCTGCTCCCTTACAGGTCGAATACGACGAAAGTGTCCGGTATGTATGTCTAAACGAGTTGAATGAACTATTAAACGAATTATACGCCCTGCTCACACAATTTATAAGATTAAAAAATTTCTATGCAAATTAATATATTTAATCTAATTATGACTAACAATACCAGATCTAAAAGAAATGGCAAACGTACATCAAACTCCACCAATATCATCAAAGAAATACTTTGACCCACAAGGGGTTTTCAGTTCTTAAGATACAGAAACATGGGACAGTTTTAATCATCATATGTTTTCAATAAGATTCACGATCCCGCAACTCATCAGAGTTGTCGGGTCATGAAATATACTGCAGACGCAGTAGAAGTGTTGTATATTAGGCAAGATAGCCTGACAGATCAAACTCCACTTACGGCTAGCTTGAATACAGGCTTTTCCTTCTCCAAGACCTGTTGCTACCCAAAGTTACAGAACTATATATATGTCCTGCTATTTACTCGGGGGAAGAATGGATTCGCGCCTTCCCCAAGGGTACTAGCACGTAAGTGAATGTAACTAGACTGTAATTCGAGCTCGGACCTCTGATTTCTTAATCCAAGCCGCTAGTTATTACACCACAGTGTCTCAACAAGTTTAATATTAAACTACTCATAAATAAACGCATGCTATGTCACTTTAAGTATAAACAAAAACTCCAAGTAATCGTAGTAGTAGTAGTAGTAGTTGTTGTTGTAGTCTTCTTCTTCTTCTTCTTCCTCTTCCTACAGGCAATGGGCAATCATGGTTCTCAACAATTCACTGTCTGGGATAGGGATTTGTTAAGTTCGAGTTTTTGACCAATAGTGACAAATGTGTTCTGAAACATGATATATATGAATAAACACACACACATACAGACACATACATACATATATGTATATATATATATGTGTGTGTGTGTGTATGTGTCTGTGTGTTTTGAACAATAAAAAAATATTAAAAAATTAAAATTTTCATACAGACTGGGGTGTATACTAATATTTGTTTTATTACTTCAATTATTTTAGTCAACTAGTTTCGGCCAGCATGTTCATGATCAGGAGAAAAAAATCCTGGTTGTTACTAGCAGTAAAATACAAGAGTGAGCACGCACATTCACACATATGTGTACGTATATATGTATATATATATATATATATATATATATATATATATACATACATACATATATATAATCGGAAAACGTAGGACACAGACGTGTCAGAAAATTCCGAACGTAAGAGCCTTCTCTCCGTGTTTAATTTCTGTCATATAATCAATAATTAATGTTTAATAAATGGTTATCGTATTGATTGTATTGGTACGCTTTCGTTTTTCCTTGGTTTATTAACTAACCTATTTTACACACACATGCATATATATATATATATATATATATATATATATATATATATATATATATGTATACACAGATATATATATATATATATATATATACACACACAGACATATATATATATATACACACATATATATATATATACACACACATATATATATATATACACACACATATATATATATACACACACACACATATATATATATATATATATATACATACACACATATATATCTATATACATACACACATATATCTATCTATATATATATATATATATATATATGTAAAAGTGAACACTGAAGTCAACACTAATAGGGTGTTTCATGCTAGACGCAATCGTCAGGCGGCCTGACATAAAAATATGGATATAGTACCAGCAATATATTACTGTAAAAAATCATTACCAGTAATGAATTTTGAAGGAAAAAATTGTTACCAGCAATACATTATTATTAGCAATACATTTTTGAAAATAAATATTACTAGCAATACAATTTAAAGAGAAAATATTACCAGCAATGTATTTTGGAAAAAAATATTACCACCAATATATTACTGAACAAAAATATTACCAGCAATAAAAATCTTGTAGGCATTAAATAACCCATTAAGGTTGATATGCCGTAAAAGAAAACAAACCAAAGCAAAAAACAGAGAGAAGCCACATCTTGTCAGTGAGAAGTGATTGAAGTTGAGATACCAAATCAGGATCGATTACATTACAGAGCCGTCTTTATCAAGAACCTCGTGATGAATAGCAGTGGTGATGGTACAACCACACTCTACACATCTTCTTTCTAAGGACTGCTATAAACAGCGTGTCAGAGTGAGGATATTGTACCTTAATGTCGATGCGCAGCAGAGCCTAAAGTCAATGTGTGCAAAGTTGCTTCGTTCAGCCTATCTTTGTTCCGTTACCAAGGCAAAATCCCTATAATTTTTCATCAAGTCTCGTATTTTTCTCTTAGTTTTGCTGCAATCATTTGAGATCATCTGATTAATAATTATGTTTAAATTCTAATAATATCGTGACAATTCTATGTTCCTAGATTGCATACCTCATCTTCAACAATATCTTGTCCCTTGTTGCTTCTATAAGCATCATGTTTATCACGAATCTCGTAAATAATTTTGATTTCTATATTCCTGACTATTTTTCTCCTAATGTTTTTCGATTTTTTCTTCGATTTCCTTTTCTTAGGCGCCTCCATCTTCCTCATCTTCTTCTACTTTCAGGTTTTTATGTCCGTTAAATTAAAAAAAAATATATCCGCTTTCCTTTTTTTCCCCTCTCACTCTGCCAATACCCACCGGCAACTGGCAAGCATAAACCAGATGACAGCTCTCAAAATATGTCCCATAGAGGGCGCTGGAATTTTTCTAAGTGAGGGGAAGATAGGTTACTTATTAATCTTAGTCTAGTTTGACACAAGACTACAAGTATGATACATCCGATGAGGATCAATCACAGTACTGGTTGGTCACGCCTGCCAAGACGCTAAAAATTACTCCATACTAAGATGCCGGGATAGAATTTACTGTACAAATATAATTTTTTGCTATGCAGATCACCAAGAGAGTGAGAAAATCATTAGCAACAAATATGTGATGTTGTTGCTCACCTTTAATTAAGTAGAAACTATTTTGTGAATAGAAAACGATAACAATATGATGATGTAGACAAGTGAAATAGGGGAGAAAAGTGAAAGAGAGAAAAGAAAATCAGACAGATGGAAATAGAGATACAGTGAGAAATAGAATAAGAAACATAAGTATGAAAAAAAGGATGTTAAGTGAGAAACTGACACCACCCCACAAAAAACAACAACAAAAAAACAAGATAGTTTAAGTTGCAACTTATCAAACATTTATAGGTTATTTGATATCGAATGCTTTCGAGGCAGTTTGTACGGTTCGGACTTACGTCTTGCTGTTAATGACGAACTAGACGAAATTTTACGAGGGAAAGACAGAACATCGAGAAAATGGCGAAAAAAAGAAAAAGATTTAGCAAAAGAGAGGAAAAATATTCGAAGCAAAATCGACATGCGTATAGCGTAGCCGTTATCATGTCTGAAAATGGGATTGGTAGTTCGAGTTCGATCTCCAGTATAGACAAGGGATTAAAAAAAAGAAGTCTTAATCGCAGTGGAAAGCTGGTTAGAGAATGCAGAGTTCAAAATCCGACGGAGGTTGCTGCTGTCACGTTCATCGGTATACTTGTGAAAAGTAAAAATAGTATTGTTCTGCGCCCAGCTATGAGTTAAGTAGTAAAGAAAAATGACTTCAGTTAGCAAAACAGTCTATGTGAATGTTGATTGAAATTTTTTTATGTTGGAAACTAAAATCCAATAAAAATCTATATTAACCACAGCACCAGCGTCAACTCAATGAGTTTAGAAAGTCTCGGGGCTCGCTCTGACTCTCTCGCTCACTTACACACACACACACGCACACATATATATATATATATATATATATATATATATATATATATATATATATCAATGGGTGTGGGTGCGTGTGTGAGCGTGGGTATTACCTCAACACAGCGTTGAACGTCACTCTCCCACTCACTCACTTTTTCTTTATATATATATATATATATATATATATATATATATATATATATATATGTGCGTGTGTGTGTGTGTGTGTGTGGAGAGGAATTGTGATCAACTAAATAGGTTACCAACTATATAAGCACGTGAAGAACATTATATTACATTTCTGTCTATCTGGCTTCGTCGCTATTTACATTTATGCATCTATTTGCATTTGACTGTTATCGATCTCTCGCTCTCTTTCGCGCGCACACACACAATATATATATATATATATATATATATATATATATATATATATATATATATATATATATATATATATATTAAATAAAAAACAGACCACTTTAAAGTTCCATGTCATAAATTATGTGGCACCATTTAACCAGGCAGAAAGGTAAAAAAAAAGTAAAAAGGAAAAGGAGAGGCTAAGGGCCGAATCGTGGTTGATAAGCAAGAACACACACACGGCTAAGAGACAATGGAAAAAAGGATATTTTGATAAGTAACAAATGGCGAAAGAGTGTCATTACAATGACAGGGAAATTCTGAATAAAAAGAAAGGGACAGAAAGAAAGAATCAGATATGTTTTGGCATCGGCTGTGTTATCTAAGGATATGAAAACAAACTATTGGTACGGGAAGACATCTTATTATCAACTACAGACCGGTTGGCCAAAGAAAAAAAAATTCAAATGAAAATGTTATTTCGATAAGTGACGAAAAACAGGCAACTAAAGGGACTTTGGACAGATATGAAAATTTAAAGACCACCTACGAGTGTCTGTTGACCGATTTTCCTTCGACGGGACATCCTTGGCCTGCGATAATAAAATTATTTTATCAGAAATATGTACCGAAGAAAAGTGAATGGGAACCTAGAAGTGTTTTTTTTTTCTTTCTTCGAGGCGACAGACTGACTGAAACTTTGGAGATGTTTCTTTTTGAGACCGTGTTAGGAAGACCACACATTCTGATAATTAGCGATAAAATACCTGACGTAAAGCACGTGTAGAACAAGAGTTATGACCGCCATTGTCATATTGTCCCGTTCACGGCCAGAGAAATGTTAACGGCGATTAAGAGGAAGAAAAGGGAAAGAGAAGAGATAATTTTTTTTTTTAGTTAAGCAAGATATTTTTTCTTCCTGAAACAAAGCCGTGGATTCGTCCACGCCCGACTAAGACATCATTGGTCGAGTGGTGATCACGTGACGCACGAGGGAAGCTGTTGCAGCCCATCTGGAGGATGAGTAAGAGAGGTTGCTACGAAGATGTGGGGAGGGCAGTTCACGCCTCTCTGAAGTATGATGAGAAGGTGGGAGTGAGGAAAGGTTCCCAAAAATGGAAAAAGGTGGAAATTCCTAACCAGAGATGTGGATATGTATTTAGAATTATCGAGAAACCCCCCGGCGCCGACAAACTCACCCCGGTTTTGGTCGTCGCCCATATAAACGAAGCCACAACGAACAGAGTTGAGTTGAATTCCAGCAGTTCCCAGAGTCAGTCTTCAGTTGAAGCAAGCCTCGCAGATAGCTGACCAAGATTCACGCACATTCCGGACCTCTCTTCAACCCAAGAACAATTATTTTGAAGAGCGACTTAGATCCAGATCACCGAAATAAGTTTTTTTGATTTTCGTCCAAAGACCCACCGAAACACCAATTTCTTAGAGAGCAGACAACTTGAAGTGTTAAAACTTGCCTAGCGGAAAACGACGTGTCACAATCCATAGAACGGGTCGGGAGATAGATGCAGTCCTATGTATCGAAGAACTAGACATAAAGTTTGTTACCTTTTTCTTTGATACTTTGAACTTTTGAGTTTTCATTTTATTGTATTTTATGCATATTTGTGTGGTATCACCCCCGTTGAACTCGGTTTGCAGTACGGCCCCAACCACTGTTTGATCTCGTCTGCCTAAGATCAATTCACAACGTGGGTAGGCGGACTGGGGGATCAGTGCAGTTACCTTGGTAACAAGGCGTTGGAAGCGAGTTGGGAACGACGAGGCTGATATCAAATCTAACCAGATTCCCACCAGAATCACCAAAGGGTTAGAACGTCACATTTGGAGCAGCGACACCCGAACGGAGCAGCGAGGAGCGAACGGCTGGCGCCGCGGCGGGGACATCACAATTGGTGCTGTTTAGGGACGTCACAGTTGGTGCCGTGGTAGACTAGGATAGAACGTCACGGTTGACGCTGCGACCAGGGGACGACGTCACAATTATTTCGGACAGCCATTTTAGCGACTGAGTATCATCAGACTTTACTTCTTTGGAAGTAAAGTCTGATGATCCGCAGTCCTTTAAAAGGCGGGGGGTGAAATAATTTATGGCATGGGACCTTAAAGTGGTCTGTTTTTATTTAAATCATTTGCTCTGGATTTACATTGAGCTCTCTGGATTTTATCCTCCTTAGGTTTACCCATACGAACTACATAGTTTTTCTTAAAATAACTAACGATATATATATATATATATATATATATATATATATATATCTTTAGCTATTTATCATAGACTGTTTATGATTGTCAAAATTTTTAGCAATTCCTCCCCTCTCTCTCACTCTGCCTATATATATATATATATATATATATATATATATATATATATATATATATATATATAATGTTTCAAAAGCATGCCATCATGTTCATTTTATAGGCTAGGATTATTTTTAAATATTTAAGCTACATTCGTTCACTTCAGTAATAACACCATAGAGCTATAATTCAATCATATATATATATATATATATATATATATATATATATATATATATATGATTCAGTTCTAACTCTAAGTTGGCATTATGGAATTGAACTAATGTAACTTAAATATCTAACTGATATATATATATATATATATATATATATATGTGTGTGTGTGTGTGTGTGTGTGTGAGAGAGAGAGAGAGAGAGAGAGTATGCGTACGTGTTTCTTGGATTTTTCCCCTAAATAAGATATAGCACATTGACGTGACAAAAATAGACACAATTTGTATGGCATTCATATCATTCGATCCATATACTGGAGATCTTCGATGGTTCAACGGTTTCGAAGAATTTGGATAATACATCTCTAGTGAATGGTGATCATTTCTGTCTCTTTTCGGTATCGACATGTGTCTTGTGACAAGTCGGATAATATGTTTGTGATGGAAGTTGGAGATCCGGTATATCGGAATCAGTCCGTAACTATTTTGAACGCCGACATCGTCTCATGTCTGAAAGTGTTGCCGAGAATTTACAAGAATTATATCAAAATTAGACATGCAATTGAAAATGACTTCAGAAATATTTCAGCGGCGTCGTTAACAATGGCACTGTATTAACTCAGCGACATTCATATATGTGTGCCTCCGCTTTGTGGCTGTCCCAAACGCAAACGCACTCACAGCGACATACAACCATGTACGTTCAAACATACATACATACGTACATCAACTTTCACACAACCACACCAACTTAAGCTATACCCGGCAGCAAGTCTTCTGACATGGTGGTTCTAAAGAGCATGAAACAACATCTTAATTGCAGTTTTTCCCAGATCTCGGATGGTAGGAATTGTTACGATCCGAGGTTTGTGCAAATCGTTAACCCCCAAACTGTGGTCGATATGAAAATGTAAAAATAGTTTTTAAATTAAAAATACCAGAAATACGATTTAAAAAATATATATACCAGTAGCAATATATTTTCTGGAAAAAAAAATACTACCATTAATAAAAAAATAAATAAATCCCGTCCTGAGTATGATGATAAACTACACCTGCGCACAGGGTAAGATGATAAACTACGTCCAACAGCAATGCATCTAATCAGGAGACTTTGAGGTGCGTGAAACCACCAATTAATTGCTGGTCCTCACAGGTCCACCATGAGCAGCTGTTAGGATCCCAGCAGTGAAGAACTTGCAGAGAAAAATTAACAGAAGATAACTGATAACTGACATCCATTAAACATGGCACGTCGGACTAGAACAGTCTACCCCAGTGAGAGAAATAAAGGGTTTATTTCGACATTACAACCACCTGAAGAGTACAACGGCAAAAACTTTGTAATAAAGATGATGACAATGATGAGATAAATAGTCTGAATAATGTAAATAGTGTACATAATACCTCATCTCAGTAATATAGAAAGATAGCGGTTCGTATATTTTATAATTAATTTTATTTATTTTTTACTTGATCAGTAGGGGATCTATTAATTGTTATGAATCGTTTAGCATATTCTCCACTGCTTATAGTCAGAAAGCATTTGATTAGGGTATATTTGTTTATATCTTCATAGTTATTTGAGGAATTATTATATTACTTTTTATTTATGCTAATATTGCAAATAAATCGTCTTATTTTTTCATCAACGATATAATGAGAAAAGTCATTACTAAGGATTTCATCCTTGATAAAAAAATTATTAAGGCTTACTTTAAACGTGAACGATCATAGATCCATCTCCGGACATTTAAATGAAATTATAGTGTTAACGCATAATTCATCCATAGATATATTAACCCACTGAAGATGGTATCAGATGAGATTGAAAGTAATTTTTAAAATAAAACTTATATGTAAGATTTTGTTATTATTAATTATCTACAAGATATTAACTCATGAACTTGAAAAGGATTAAAACTAAAATAAGTAGACATAATACCTCTACATTATAATCAAACATGTCTGAATCAAAATATGCTGCTTATATATATATATATATATATATATATATATATATATATATATATATATATATATACATACATATATACATACATATATACATATATATATATATACATACATATATATATACGCTGCCTATATATATATATATATATAAATTTAATGAAAAACAGACTACTTTAAGGTACCATTACAATAATTTATTTCACCAAAATCCTTTTAAAGGACGCCGGATCATCAGGTAACACTTCCAACAACGAAATGAAAGGAAAAATGATATTGAAAATTGATGGGTAGTGTAATTTTTGTAATTTAACAGGGGGGGATGAGGGGGATGTTAAAGAGACAACGTAGAGTATAGGGAGGGGTCCATTTCATATCTCTCTTAAGTGTGAGACAGAAGACAGTAGTACAGATATATACAAATAAGTGCTACGGCAAGGAGAGAGGGGGAGAGGGAAGTAAATCGAGAGAGGTTATAATTGTGTTTTAACAAATTTAAGTAAAGGATATTGTCAAATGGAAAATTATAAACGAAACAAGAACTTGTAAATCTTGGGATAACCTATGTCCTTTATGCCGACATAAAAAACTACACATTATTAATTTTCTAAATAATAAAATTCTAAATAACAGTGGATATGATTTAACGGTTTTTTGCCGACATCAAATCTTTGCATTGAATAATTAGTATATAATTTTTTTTAAATCCATAGTCCTAATAAATAGCTTAAATACCCGACAAAAACAGATAACCCATTATGAATTCGTCAAAAAACAAATGTTACGGCAGTTTTTTATATACACAAAACCCTTTCACAAAAAATAAAATAAATAAATCTCCACAGACACATAAACCAGCCTAGACGAAATCTTCCGTTTTAAATCTTCCGTTTTAACCCCAACCTTGCCCTGACTTGACATCTATGAATGTAACTCTATACTGATACAAATTATTAACACCCTGCACCCCTTTCTAAATGAACAATCGCGCTGGCCGTTACCATGTAAATTTTGATTTCAATAATGAATATGCTATTAAAACACGTAAATTTCAGAAATAAGTTATTCCAAAAAAAATTTCGCTTGAAGATGGAACAGAGCTTACTTTAATTCAATTTACTTCAAATAATTATATTGAAGTTTTCGGCTCTTGTTTTGAAACATGAGAACTCTTATGTAGCGTGTTGGAATCATATTTTTTAATAAATAATTATATATATATATATATATATATATATATATATATATATTATCATCATTATTATTATTATTAAAACCAAAGATGCCGATTACTAACATTTGACGAATAAAAAAAACAACAAAATGAATTTTTTTGGGGACATAACATTGATAATACTTATTATACAAGGTGAGTGAAAATTAATTCCCTATTATCAACATACTTATGATTTCTTAAATATAATTTTTACAAGGAATGGATGTTCGAGGAATATTTTTATCATGAGGTTTTATTTTAAATTCGATCTGGACACCAGATTTCGCTACGTTTCTCTAGCTGCACAGGAATCGCCTCTGCGGATTTCATCAGGAACTCTTACGCAAGAGATAACTTCTTGTATTCGCACTTCAAGTTATTTAAAATTCTTGGTTAGCATAGTAGACTTGCTCCTTCAACCAACACGAAATGTCACTGACTGGCCACGCATACTTAAAATAGGGACTTCAAATACCCTGTATATTAATTAGCCTTTTGGCTACATTAAAAAAACGAAGAGTATGAGTTTAATGTAGAAATTCAATGTCCCACTGCTTTGTTTACTTTTCATCTCGTTGAAAAAGGAGACAGGCGTGTCCGAAAACTCCGATTTTAATTTTTTTTTTAATCAAATCGCTAATATATAATAAGTATCAATCTTATTGCTAATATGGTTATTGTTTTGCTAGCTTTTACCGCTCAAATTTTCTAAACCATTAAATCTATCTCTTTCTCTCTATCTATATCTATATATATATATATATGTTTAAATATATTTGAAACAGTACAGAAGCGTATTAAGGCATTAAAAACAAGATATTTTATATTGTAGACCATGATAGATTTAAAACAAAAACACACACCAGTCGACCGGTTTCGTCCCCTCTCATCAGAACTATTAACGGGGAACTAAAATTATGAGGAAAAGAAAAAGAAAAAGTCTGTTATGGATGACATGAATGAATGGATAGTGAGGAAAAAAAATTATTATAAAAATTATACAAAGATGCTAGAAGCGCAGCACAGCAAGTCCAAGCAAACAATCTCTTTGTTTGCAAAGAGTAGGTTGCCTGAACCTGATGTAAAGCGTCTCCAACACCTTAAGATGGAATAATGAGAATTACACGGAGCTTTGTTAGTCTCTCCCTCAACTGCCCCCCACAAATAAAAGAAAAACAAGTGGTTTGCAGTCTAATGAATTAGGTGGCTAGATAAAAGGAGTAATGTGATTGCAGAAATTGTCTGACAGCCCTGGTTTCCCCTGCTCGTTTGGCATGGTGCATTGTCTTTTTGCAAGACATAGGGTGTTCCAGAAGTCACCGTCCTGATCCAGAGCAGCACTACCTCCTCAAATTAATTGATGTAGGCTTCCGTGTTGAATCTGAGGCCCTGTGAGATGAATGAAGGGATAACTTCGTCATCACTAGTGATCACTCCAAACAAATTCGGAATCACCATTAGACTCATCCAACTCTTTACGTATCCTCTGATATGTCAGACTGTCACTAAGCACTCTGAAATGTTTGTATTTAAGCTTCTGGCGCAGATTTCAAACAATACAGCACACTGTTTCCAATTTCTGTCGGAGTGTATTGTGTCACTTGAGGTTTTGGTTGAGTTTAAGCCACACTCGTCGCTCAAGGTATGTGAACTTCCTGAGAGAGCATCCATTTACAGCGAATGGTGAAATTTGTGAGGACAATCCGGGATTATGTAATGTAACTAGTTTGTCTTTCGAGGTATTTAATGTAACGAAACAATGTTTTCTTCAGCTGAACTATTGCATCTAGATCGGCAGAGAGATCAGCTACTAACCTCTGGCCATCTCGAGTTTTGGAGGTGCACCCATAGACCACTGTGTCATCAGCATAAATATTCACAAATGATCGGAGTATACAGACTGTTCATTTATAGAAAGTAGAAAGAAAGCTGGTCCGAGAAACGAGACTTGCTGATCCCTGCGCAGATGCCTAGCCGGACTGGCCGTTAGCAACTATCGTTAGTGACCTAACCGTTAGGTTGGTGCCAGCGTCATTGAATAAGAACACTCAGTTTCTGTGCCACTGATCTTTTAAGGCTAGGTCAGATCAGCTACCAAACTTTGGTCAACTAAAGTTTTGGATGTGTTGCTGTACATCGTTGTATCATCAGCATAGATATTCAAAAATGATCAGAGTATACTTTTAGACAGATCATTTACATGAAGTAAAAAAAAAGGTTTAGTCAATGAAGCGACTGCTGTTGGAACCTTGTGCTGATTGCAAGGATCTCGGAGGACTGACCATTACCAGCTACCTTCTGGGGCCTAACCGCTGGGAGGGACTTTATTATTGAGAAGATTTCCAGTTATTACGTGGCTAGAAGAGATTACAAAGCATTCCTTGTGTCACACCTTGTCAAAAGCCCTTGAAATATATAATTCGACGGACATTGGGATGTATGTGTTGTTTAGTGTCTCACTTAATGTATGAGTAATGATAGTAAGGACATCAGCAATAAACCGGGCCATTCCAATCCCGTACTGCTTGTTGCTAATGATGTTTTCTTATTTAGTTACGCAAGAAACTCCTTATTGATTATAGCTTCGAAAAGCTTGTTAATGACCGCGTCCTTGAAAACAGGACATACCTTGGACACCTGATTTAGGAATGATTTTTCTTCAGGCAGCGGATACATAATTTCGTTAAGATTGGGTATATATCAAAGTTGATATTCCTAAGGACAACCACTGAGATTTTGTCTAGGCCAGTGGCTTTATTTTGAGATTTTTAAAAGAAAAAATTCCCGAGCTGTGAATGTACTCATCAAGACGGGACACGTAAGGATAGGGGATATCAAGCGTCTTGTAATGCTGAGTTGGAGGCAAAGAATGAGGCGAAGATATCCGCCTTATTTGATGAGCAATATATGACCTCGAGGCCATTTATAATATCGAATCACCGCCGCTTTGCCTGTATTCATAATTTTGTCGGTGATCTTCAAATTAGGCCTGGACAGCTTGTGTATAGCTACATTTTCATTTTCCAGAACTTTCTCGCAGCAATTGCCAGCGTTTCTGAATGCTGTAAGAGCCAAATTCCGTCGCCCCTTGTGATATTTAATAAAAAATGCAAACATAAATAGACGCACATGGCCGATATGCTTAAAAGGTTCTCGTGATAGAAAAATCTCGCTTTGGTCTAGAAAGTAGGTCACGTGACGATTGCTTAGTGACGTAACTTTACAGAGTCACGAAAGGCTTCAGTCAGTTCGTCTACTACATGGAGTCAAGTGACACGTGGTGCAACTTACAAGCCGATGACGACACCTTCTCTTGAAAGTATAACTTCCCAGATATAGAAACTATCTCCGGCTAGAAATAGTCATGTTAGGAAAAAAAAACCTGGCTCGCCGTTACCCGTTTGAGAGGAATATGTGCTAGATAGTGTTGCTAGTGACATAATAAATATATCCAGCTCGCTCGAATCTTTAATCGAAAATATGGCTTCCACAGATTCACAATAATCCCCGGCATTTAAAAAAATAAATATTAGTGAATAAGATTTCAGGGTTCAGGCGTGGACGTTAGGAGTATAGAGGTGAAGTAAACTTTAGAAGGAACGGAAACCCAATAATAAACAGGAAACAAGGGATAAAGCTCCTCTGTTCAAAAGAGCGGGAGGAGTTTGAACCTGACTACAGTCGAAGATATGTACTTTTCTAATCAGGCCGACACATTAGTACAGTCAAGCGAAGCAGAAAGGAAACGGGGAATACACTACGTAGCTTCCATAAATGTGACAAAAAAGGATTGTAAATGTTCAAAAATTACCTGTAACTATCCAGATCACCCCTAGTGACACCCCTAGGACTCACAAGCTTCTACTTGGTGCCGTTTGCGGGTGTCACTAGAGGGGTTAAGGTTATGCATACATTATGCATCACAGGTCGCTACATTCAAACAGTTTAAATCTGACTCGGAATAATTAAGCCACTACCGAGGATTTTTTATATGGTTATATTGCAGGTCAATTCCATAAATCTCGTCTGATAGATTCTACAATTGTTCGCATTCAGCATTCAAATTCCGGGGTTATGCCTTGCGAAAAAGCAATGTGATTTGCGTTTAGACTAGTTGCTAACCAAGGCTAAAGAGGCTCGTCTCCCTTGTTATTTAACCCATTGCTTTGGAGAGAATAGATGGGTCGGTTCCTTTCTCAAGGTTATTTCCGTTGAATATAACGAACCCATCTTCGGAGTATCATTTACATCACTGGCACGTCCACAAAGCTAACTACAGCAAATAATTAATAACAAAAAGAAAACAAGATGATGAGGAGAGTGGTGATTGTCCAGCTCTTTCCAAATAAATGATAAAGAATACCAGAATAAAATCGTAACTGGAATAATATAACCTTTTACAAGTAGGTAGAAACCTCTTCAAAACCCGTTCCCTCGTGAGGCACGACACACAGAGAAAAAGATGCTGAAATGGAATGTCTCTTGTGTTTGGCGGAGCATGTTTTAAAAATCGATTGTTAAAGCGGATTCAGATTAACAATGCAGTAAAACTTTGTATCCCTTGGGCATAAAGAAATAAATCAACATTTTAAATTGAAAAAAAAATAAATAAATAAAAGAAACAAAACAATATTCAGAAATAACTTCCATTATCTTAAATATGCATCACAACATATATGACGCCTGTACACATCCAAAAAGCATCTATACATGATCGATAGACAGAAATATAGAGGCATATTTAGAAACACACACACAGATGCACACATACACACACACACACAGACGCATATAGCTACAAAGGCACGCGTAAGCACGCAAACACACTCATTTTTATATATTTTTCTCGGCTTTCATTTCTTTTCATTTCATCGGTTGCTGCGGATGTAAAAATATTTCGGTTCTCAATTTCATACATACCTATATACACATGCATCTCTCTCTCTCTCTCTCTATATATATATATATATACACACATATATATATATATATACATATATATATATATATATATATATATATATATATATATATATATATATATATATGTGTGTGTGTGTGTGTGTGTGCGTGTGTGTGTGTGTATTTGTGTGTATATGTTGGGGTGTATGCGTGATAGCCTCCCCGCTGCTTTGCAATCTCTGAGTAAAATTATTTTCGAGATTTCGCAGTGACAATTATGAAAGCTCTTGTTATTGCCGAGAACCTAATAGCCAAAATCATTGATAATGATGATCGAAATTTTCCGTTCGTTTGTTTCCTCGCTTTTTAAAATCCCAAGACTTCAAGCAAACAAAACATTCATACATGCATAGAAGCAAATTTCAATATACATACATACATACATACATATATATATATATATATATATATATATATATATATATATGTTTGTTTGAGTGGGTGTGTGTGCGTGTACGAAATTTATTAATATCAAATATATCCAGAGGTTTTGGCGGATGCATATAACTGTAAACAGGGATGCAATCAGAATAAACATATTAAATAAAACATTCATAATCATAGTTGCGTTCACTTTACAACTTCCTCCAGCAAGTTCAATCTCTGCTGCCTGTCCTTCACTTTATCAGCTCCCCCTGATTAACCAACAGACACACCCATACTTCCACACACGCACAAACGAAAACACACACACACACACACATATATATATATATATATATATATATATATATATATATATATATATATATATATATATATATATATATGTATGTATTGTTCAAAGTGTCATATTAATGGGCAAATAGTGCTTTAAATCGGAGATATAAAGTTTATCAATGCAGAATGTGGACACAGAAATCAAAACGGTATTGTGACTGTCTGGCACTTTACATACCCACACACACACACATACTCTGTGTGTATATATATATATATATCTCTCTCTCTCTATATATATATATATATACAAACGCACTCACACACAGACACACACACGCATATACAATGCTATTCGATAAAAGTGACTCACTTGACATATTTTACTAAAAATATTTTTGTCTATTGTTTTTGGGATTAAAATAATTTTTAATCTTACTAATATAAAGACCCCTTCCCGACCACCTAGGAAAAAATTTATTCACCCTAAGGTATTCTATTGATAATTATAAATTTGGATATAAATGACATTCAAGAAAAAACTCCGTGCAAAAAAAGTGACTCAGGTATAGAATTCTAATGATTTAAACTGGTAAATATAAAGAGCTTTTGACAAAATATTGAAAACTATTTTACAATACACTCGGAACAATATTCTAGAGATTTTCTAGAACAGCTTAAATTAAATCTAGAGTATTCCAGAATCTTCCAGAAAGCCTCATACAGTATAAAAACATCTTGAAATAGCCTCTCAAGTCACTAACCAGATGAAAAGGTACAAACACGCATCAGAACCATTTAAGGCATCTATTATTGCCCTCTCAAAAGCAAGCAAGTCTACGAGAAAAATTGCAGAGATTGCTAAAACCTCGCAATCAAATGTCTCTCGAGTGCTTAGGGCACATAATGATGCCACTCCTGCTTCAAGGAAGGAAACAAGGAGACGAAAGAAAAAGATTGATGATAGTACTGGCAGGGTTATCAAGAGAGAAGTTGCGAAGAATAGGACTATAACTAGCCAAGAAATTGCAGCTTGTCTAAGCAAAGAGCGAGGTTCTTGCCTCGTCAACAGTCCGTCAGAATTAGGCTACAAATCTTGTTAGAATAAGGCTACAAATCTTGTAGACGAAGGTTTAAGCCGCTAATAAGCAAAGCCAACAAAGCCCAGAGACTTGAACGGGCTCACTATTACAAAAATTTAACCGTAGAAGACTGGAAGAATGAAACGAAAGATGAGCTAAATTCAAAGGATAAGGTGAGTCACTTTTATCGAACAGCCCTGTATGTGTGTTTGGGCAGCAATTCCTCTTTTATACAAGTTTTATTAAAAACGGCTGACAAGATACTGCTGTGAAGATTTTTAATAATTTTTCTTGTGTTCTCATAATTTCCTTCTTTTCTGAACTTATGTAGAAATTGTCTCCGAATATTTCGTATGTCTGAGCTGTTTCTGCTATAATTTTAGCTATTATCAAGGATGACTTTATTTTGACTTTTAACTGAATATATCGGTTGTTTTATGAGATTTCTAGAGTTATTGGAATATTTTATTTTCCAAATACGGTCAACACATTTTGGCCTTACTAATAGTTGATTTTTTTATTTTTTTTTATTAACAATGTTTTCATTATTTTTAGAATTCTATTATAAATAGTTTGTGACTTTTTGCGAATTAGTGATATCTCGTTTTTTAATCTAGGGGAGGTACCTTAATATGTTTGTAATCTTTTGTACAAATCATATTTAAACTTATTTAAAAATATCGCTATTTAAACATTTTAAAACATTTTTGCTATAAACCTAACTAACCTTTTTATTGTTGATCAACTGTTTCTGAACAAGGAAATGAATTATTAAATATATTTTTAAATTCTTCACCTGCATATACGACTAATAATATGTATGAATATAACTGAGAACTAGAAAATATATCACAATCACATTGTGACATTGAAGTAATACTTATACGGCAAAAAACAGCAATTTCATATATTCCGAAGAGGGATAAATCTGTTCGAAGTAGGAAAGTGGTTTTCGACTACGGTAACCGAGTAGGATAATCTAGCTGGTAAATGTAATGGACGGATCCTCGTCGTAGTGGTAGGCAGAAGGTGTAGGCAATAGGCGAAGACTATAGGCGTAGTCCTGTACCTCCACATAAAGTCTGTATTTATGAATGACACCAGCCAATCATATTACTGTAAGGGGGAATTCTGGTGTATGCATATTCATTAGATCACAATCTATAAATAAAAAATATATATATAAATTAATACCCCGCATCATGAAATGTGTGTGTGTATATATATATATATATATATATATATATATATATATATATATATATATATATATATATATATATATATATATATATATATTAATTAAGGATATGGACGATCATGGCTTTCGGTATATTTTTCTTTATAATACTTCTTCTACCTTCCATTTGATCAAACACAGTGATATTTCCCTGCGGTACTTGATTTCAATATAGCCTGAGTTTGTTAAATTTGCCAAGTGTCCTTTCCTCATATCTCCCCAAATACACTATTTACATTGTTCAAGGACACATAGCGCAGTAGATAAAGGCGTTAGTTAGATCCAGTGACAGGAACCAAAGACTGTGAGTTCGATACCCGGTTTAAGCAGTGGAGAACTTTGAGAGGAGGGGTATGTATGCACACACACGCATGTATATATATATATATATTTGAGAATAAGGGCTATTAATTTATAATTGTTTTTGACATGGATAATTTGCTATAATGAGAGTGGCTCGCTGGATCCTAACCGTGAAGGTTACACCCTGTTGTACCAAGGAATGTAGTGTGTCCCAGGACTTTTCATGGAATTAGTGATAGACATGCAAGAGATTTGCCTCATCCTACCCGTGAGAGAAAGGTTTTAGGGTGAAAAATAGTTTGTCACCCACAAGGACACTGGAAGGCTTTTGGATTTAATCGAAATTGGAAGCTGAGGGCGTCAGCTCTCACCAAAATATGTCAATAGTAATCCATTTTAGGTCTGATCTGGCTCTTTGAAGTTAAATGATAGCATGAGGAGACAGGCACCTACTGAGGCGTTACAGGGAGCCGACATTTTTTCTTTTAACTTTAACGATGGATCGTATGTATGTATTCCATTTGTCAGGTGTGATAATAAGGTTGAATAATGTCTCAAGGCAAAGAGACTTCTTAAAGGGATATTTATTAATCGTGTCCGGTGATTGTTTGGGATCCGATTGGCGATGAGATAATGTAAATAGTTTGCTTTTCGAAGTATTGAATGTAATCATCCTCAGTGAGATTGGATGAGAAATTAGCAGCTAATCTCTGATCATCAAAAGTTTTAAAGATGTCCCGTATATAGTCGTATCTTCATCACTGATGTTCTCAAATGATCTATGTACACATAGAACATTGTGGTTTGTAACCAGTCTGCAGTTATATTTAACAGCCCCGTTACGAGGGTTATATATGACACAAGTCCGAGTTTAAAGTGGGTCATCCGAGCTCGTAAGCTCGGAAAAAAAATTCCCCGTTGAACTCGCATAAACGGGGATCGTGTCTGTCTACCGACCAGAAGGAAAATCTGACCTTCGGCACAGCCTCGTCCGGGTTCCTCTCTGCCCAAAGCAGAGTGTTCGACAGGAGCGGCGAACAGTCACAGCCTTGGAAGAACAGTCTGTATTACTGTCCCGTAACCATTCTTCTGTAGTAACTAGTTTTATGTCAAAGTCAACCGTGAGTTTAAAAGAAGTCTCAAGTGCGGATTATACAAGTAACTTAAGGAAAACAATGTCGCATGTTTCCGGTAATGTTAGCTTGATATTCATCTATTGTACTGGATATTCTTTGAATAAAATGTTAGCGTATGTTTTACTCTTTCTCTGTGTGTGTGTGTGTGAACGTCTGTTTGTAGGTATGTGTGTGAATCTATTAATGCTTAGTTTATATTGTTTATGAGGTCCTCACTCTGCATAGTTTTGAAAGAAACTAATAATACGGTGGCTAAAAGCGACCACACATACATAAACACCCACCTCAATATCGAGGAAATTGTATGAGTCCCTGATCAAATAATAATAATTCAAAACTCTTTCTCAATCTAGAAACTAATTATTCGGAAATATATTGGACACAATTATAATTACGCAGCGAAAAATTCTGATTAAAAAAAAAAATATTATTATAAGAAATGTGTGTCCGTGGTAAAATCGCGCTTATGCAATATTTCAATATAGATTTCTCTCAAGCAAAAACACTCACGAACACGCATTATGGCATACACATGCACACGGCACACACACACACATATATGTATGTATGTATGTATATATATATATATATATATAATGAAAGTTTTTCCATATCTTGCCGTTCATCAAAATGAGGATTTCATATTAGCAGTTACTAAAAATTAAATATTGAAAATATTGAAACTTATAGAAATTCTGTTTTTTTTTTTTTTTTCTTGTTTATTTTTGCTGTATTTGCTTATGGCCAGCTTTATTTAATTTTTATTTTCGATCCTTCAATACCTCTTTTCGGTTTTACGTTTTTATCACTTATTCAGCAATCCTTTTTCTATGCATTTATTTACTCATCATCAATTTCTTGTTTCTTTTTACTTTTTTTTTTAATTATTTTCTATTCTTTCAACATCATTTCTTTTGTTTTAGCTTACAGTTAGTATGTTTTTTTTTGTTTATTTTAGAATGCCCGCACCTTTTTCGTTTCACCTCCCGCCTTTTTTGTTTTCTTCCTCCACCAACTTTATTTTAGTCTTTCTCCTCCAGCTTTGTTTTATTCTTCCTACTCCAATTTTATTTTTTGTCTTCCTCCTCTAGCTTTCTTTTAGTATTCTTCCGCCAATTAGGTTTGGTTTGCGGTAGAGTAATGGACAACGACTCGGACTGAGGAATCGAAGACACGAGTTCGAATTCCAGTCAAATCTATTACATTCAATTTTACGTGCTAATAACCCTAGGGAAAGGTATGAATCCTCTTCTTTTCCCACCAAGACTGACTGGATTCTATTACTTTGAATAGCAACTTGTCTACCGAAGAAAAAATGGCAACCTACTGCGGGGAAAAACATCTGCGTCGTCAGTCGTCTATCGTTTGATACATGTTCGCCTTAGCGTGCATCCCGCACGAAACGTAACTGAGTCGATTCTTTCTCTTCTAGGTTTCTTTGAGTCATCCTCCAATTTGGTTTAAGTAATCTTCCTCCAGCTTTGTTTTAGTTTTCCAATTTTGATTTAATCTTCCTCTTCCAGGTTTGTTTTAGTTTTCATCCCCCAGTTTTTTTTAATCATCCATCTACAATTTTCATTTACTCTTTTTTTTTTCTGTACTTTTCCTTTCTCTCTTTCTTCTTTCCGTAGAATTCCTATATCTTTTTTTTTCTATAAATATCATTTCTCTTGTTGTTTGTTCTATACGGTTCCTTACCCTCTTTCTACTTTCTGTTCTTTTCCTTCCCTCTTTCTTCTTTCTATACCTTTTCTCTGTCTCTTTCTACTTCACGTACTCTTCCGTTCCCTATTTCTTCTTTCTGTAGTCTTTTTTCTCTCTTTCTTCTTCATATACTCTTCCTTTCCCTCTTTCTTTCTCTACCCATTTTGTCTCTCATTTTTTCTTTTTTTTACACTTACTTTTAATTTCTTCGCCATTTTTCATATTTCATTTTATCTCATCATTCATTCTTTCTTTCTTACATTTATTCATGTCTATGTCTTTTTTCTTTCTTTCTTTCCTTCTTTATTTTGTTTGTTTCTTATTCTTTATTTATTTCCTTCTTTCTTTTTCATTCCTTTCTTTTTCAGTTTCTCTAATATTTCCCCGTTTTCATGACCTATTACATCGTTTCTCTTATTTATTTTACATTTACCAATCATGGATTCGTTTTGATAACCCCGTTTCGTTTTATCGATTACTTCAATGCATATATCATAATACGTCATCAATTCTACAAACTTTTCATTTCTTGCACTTTGCCTATTTTCACGCATTCTTTTTCTACTTTCTACTTGTTATTTTTCTCATTCTAACTTTCTAAATGCAACCAATAAATAAACTGAAACCCGACTGGCTTCATCTTCAGGATAAGAAAATGAAATGAGAAAACTGGCATTCTCTGTCTCTTTCTCTCTCTATCACTCCCTCTCTCTGTCCCTCCCTCTCACTGTCTCTCTCTCGCTCCTCCCATGCGTAATCCCCTCTAAAGATCCCCCCCTTCACCATCCGGGCTCAATTTCCTCCTGTTCCTGATGAGAGCATTTCTAAAGTTTCTCTTATTTTCATTTCCAGATTACGCAATCAGAAATTCATCACATTTTCAACAAGAGAAAATAAGAAAAGAAAGCGAAAGCAATTACGACCTTTTGCTTGATATTCGAAATATATCTTGATTGTTTCCTGTTACTTTGGTTTATTGGCTTCAAGCCGTACTGTATAGGAAACAGCGTTCCGGTTATAAGCCATATGTCAAATTTTAAGCGAAGTCATATGCATTACTTTGAGATAGCCAAGAGCTGAAATCATATATACTTGGATTGGAGCAAAGAATACAAATTTAAATAGACAGACTTCAGTTTCCGTTTTTCATGATCATTAAAACCTGTAGCGTTACTCAGAGGCCCAAAACGACGCTTCAGGGTTAAGTTAAAAACATCCGTGACACAGGACAACGTCGGTATTGTGTCCTGGGAAACCTCTGCTGCAAATCGGAATTTTCTTGTATAGGAGCATCATGAAGAGGATCTGTGACGTGCTGTCAGCAGAGCTCGACTCGTTCAGCTGCGTCCTCTACGCACATTCCTCTGTGAATCCTGCGCACACGACACATCCGGAGAAGGCTGGGCTTTCATAGCCATTACCGTCACCAGAGAGGCGGAAGGGAATAAGTAGAGAGGATGGCAATCGCGATGCTCAGATGCGAGCGCGTCGATGAAACCTGTAGCTTTATTTCGAAAAAATTAAATTCTATTTCAAAAGAAATGTCAAGAGAGAGAGAGAGAGATAGAGAGAGAGAGTAAGAGAGAGGGAGTGAGAGCCAAGGAGGTGATGCTAAATAATCGTCTAGTAGTTTATTATTTTTCATTGTATTTTCCTCTGACTGCCTCATGTTGATCTTAATGTGAGATGGTAGACAAAACAAATGAAGTAATTTTTGATTGGATAAAACTAGCATGGGAAGGTTACAGAGATAGAAATTTTTTCGATGAGTAAATTTTTACACATCTATAATATTCCGTGCTATTAGGAATATATACTTGAAAAACAAGTTGAATAAAATGAGTAAATCTTTATAGTTAAAAAAAAAAACAGCACAATAAGAATAAAGGTAACAGTTATGCACAAGGCCGTCGCAATTAAATCCAGTAGTGCGTGGTACTACTGGAATGTCGGTAGTTCTCGCGTAGTCTGAGGCGTACTCGACAGATCCCAGCTATAATATTTACTAACCTCCCCACGGGTTAGGATGTGGCACAAGGCCGAATTTATTGTGGGGCAAAACGGGTCTAACTCCCCAGACGAGAATCTCCCCTTCAGCATAGCCTAGTCCGGGTTCCTCTCTGCCAGAAGAGAGAGTGTTCGACAAAACCTAAGAGCTGAGTAACAGATCCCAGCTAGTCAATATTTACTACCCACCACGAGGGTAGATGTGGCACAAGGCCGTGTTTAACGTGGGACATCGGAGCCCAGAGACTCGGCCAAAAATTCCCCGCAGAACCAGCATGAACAGGTTCAGGTGTGTCTACCTCCCCGGACGAGACTCTGACCATTGGTATAGCATTGTTCTGATTCCTCTCTGCCCGTAGACAGAGAGTTCGACAGCACAGCTGCAAAATATTCCATCTAGTGTATTTACTCACCTCCCTACGTGATCTGACGTGGCACAAGGTCGAGGTTAATATGGGGCATCCGTAGACCCCGTATAAAACGGGTCGGTTAGCTGTTTCCCGTGACGAGACTCTCTCATTCGGCATAGCCTCGTCTGGGGATGCTCTCTGTTCGGAGGCAAATACTTTGACCAGCACAGCTGGAAAAGGTTCTAGTTAGTCCCCGTAGTTCGTTGACTTACAGTTACTTATAGTTAGTTACTCCTTATAGTGTAGTCACTGATGGGAGTGACAGGTTATTCCATCACATCAACATCCAAGAGATAAGATGTGCTTATTTCATGTTTCGGGGAACATGCTCCCCAGCAGGAATGATAGAGCGACCCCATTGGCTAGTTAAAATTATACACGTGTTTAATAAATTAGTAAGTTTAAGTTCTTTTGTTTAAGTTCTCATTTTACTTCCCCGAAAACCAACTAGGGATACACGGACCGAAAGTTGATAGAAAGAAGAAAGGGACATATGAGTGAATCAAGAACGTCATCCACGAAAACCCCAGAAGAAGGGAACAATACAACAGTAAATCAAAAATTTTATTTTTTATCGTTTGAATTGTATGTGAGAAATCAAGGCATATAAAATTCAGGCGACCTATCGAATAGTTTACAGTCCAGTTTCAAAAGATAGTTGTTACTAATATATATATATATATATATATATATATATATATATATATATATATATATATATATATATATATATAAATTGTGTATTTAAGCAGAAATTCCTCTTTTATACATGTTTTGTTAAAGACAATTAACAGTATACTTCGATTAAGCTTTTTATTTATTTTTTCTTGTTTTCTTACAAGTTTTTTTTCTTTTCTGTGCACAAAGTATTTAAAAACTGTACAAAATTTCGCATATTCGAGCGCTTTTGCTATTTTTAAACATTATCAAGAGCGATTTTTTTTAACTAAATATGTTTTTTATATAGGTGTCTAAATGTTTTATTTTCCGAATATATATATATATATATATATATATATATATAAAATTTGAGTTCACCTGGAAAGGAAAAAAAATCTTAGGCTAAGCGTTTCGTCTAAGAATAGTTATTCATATTATCTCTTTCTTCATATATATCTGTAAATGTATTCGTGTAGCCATTCATTTCTTTCTTGATCTCTCCCATTTAATGATTTGCATATTTTTGCCCTGCACCTATTCATCACCTTATTTTCGTTACAATTTGTGACGCGAACAATTTTTTCTCCTTGTTTGTAACTTTTGGTAAATTCTCACCGCCTTCCTTGTTAGTCAAAATTGCGAATCCATATTTGGAACAAACAAACAAACGCTGCCCAAGGATAATGGAAACCAGTGATTAATACTTACGTGGTTCGTATTTTATGCGACGTTCTGACTAGAGATGGAGACACAGTGCCAAACAGCTTCGAAAGATAAGGTCCGCTAATTGAGAGGGTGAAGTGGAACGACCTGGTTTTACGTTGTTCCGTCTGGGTGTCTTGTTGATGAAGAAATGGTTGTTTTTTTTTCTTTCTGTTGGTTTGTGTATGTCCTTCTTAATTGTAGATTCATTCGTTGTATGTTCGTTTTTTTTATGTTTTACATTGCTTAGTTTGGTTCAATTTAAAAATCTTTGAGTTTTTTTTAGGGAACTGGAAAGTGAATGAACAGACATTTATAAATAGATACAAATTGGGCTTTCCGACGACAAACAAAAACTAAAATAGTCATGTCGGTATTTCAAATGTGAGAAGAAATATATTCCCCTTTTTCTCCAATCCAAAGCTTTCATTAGGCATTAGTAGATCCGAGAAATACGTATAGCTTAGCACGATGGAATGAAAGACTTGAATATCCAAAAAAGTAATTACAAAAATGAGTTGTGACTGAAATTATTTCAAAAACTGCACTAAAATATGGGCGATAAAATGGCTTGTAAAATTCAATACATCCAAAATATGACTGGTGACATTCCACCATAACCGATAGACGATGACTTTCATGATAGATGTGTCTTATTTTAATGAGGCTCCTTGACTTGAACATTTGTTGGGACTCAAGATCTCCACAGACCTCAGGTGGAACTTATATATATGATCTGTGGCTAAAGATGCAAGAAAAGTGTTTGGTTCATTTTACTGCTCCAGTAAGTACCTCACTCCTGTTAAACTCTATCTGTAAAAAAATCAGCTCAGACCCAAAATGGAGTATTGCTTGACTGTCTCAATAGAGTTGAAACGCGTCTACGCTGTCTTGTAGGTAAAGCATTATTATCTACCTTTCCCACAGACAAAATGTCACATGCCTCTCGCTATTCTAACGGTATTTAAATGACAAGCCTTCTGACGAGCTAGTCTTTTGTACTACCAGCCCTTAACATGGCAGCTGGGCATCGTCAAGTCACATCCACAAGCAGAAATCATCATCAATCTCTTCGTATTCCACTAGTGAGGAGTAAGTTTCGCTTGGAAAACTTTGGCAAATTTATTTATAACATTATATATATGTAGGTACTTACTGGAGCAGTAGATGCTTCTCAGCATCTATGCATATACATTAAATGTTTGTATGAACATAATTATTAGAGGCGATTATGTATTTTTGCTGGGTTTTAATTATGGATTCGAATGAACATCGTATAAAAAGTTATATTTTGGAATACAGTTTGATGTGAGAAATTGTCAGATAATATATGGCTTAATGTAATGAAAGTGTTTTTTTCGTGTTGGTTTTTGATTTTGTTTAACGACATATCGATATCTCTGCCGGTTATCTAATGCTTAGATGTAAACAACTTGAATAATTTTAAGATTTTTACTAAGTTATTTTGAACGTAATTGTATTCCTTCAACTAAACTATATTACTGATAATGTTGCATAAAACTTCTGAGGTTATTGCCCTAGTTCGATGGCGTTCCTTCAAAGGGTGGGCGGGATGGCGGGATGGCGTCTCGATTATGGGACGAACCGGGTGTCTCACTGGCGATGGTGCGAGGTAATGTTTTCTCCATTATTGTTGCTGACAGAGGATAGCAAAAAGGAGCATTTTGTTTATAGATACTTTGTTTAAATAAATTATTTCTCTCTATGCGTAGTATTAAGCATTTTCTCCGTAGCACGTGCCGAGTTCGGAATAACTTCTTAGGCAGCGTAGCTCTTTTATTTTTTTAACCTCTAAACGCATTCCTGGCATTTTTACTAAGAATGTATTTCTATATTTTCATATTGTTTTGTCTGGGTTTCACTGTTTGCCCAGTTGCTACCAACCCGGGTGAGGTTTGACTTGGGAACAAAAAGCAATTAAAAAGTGGTCGACGCTCCTTAAAAGATGTAATCTCCCGATCAGAGGCCATGCGATCTGATGCAGTTTATCTTCATACTCAAGACTCATTAAGTGAAAAGGATTTAAGTAAATATTCATTGAAAAGAAGCAGTATGATACATACACATTAAGTAACAAGAACATGGATTTAGGTAGAGTACTTAAATACGAATTATCCTTAAGCAAAACGAACTCTATTTTCTGTAAATAGGAGGGTAAACCAAAGATTATCGGCACTTTCTCTTGATGTTGTTATAATATAAACATGGCCGATCCGTTTGCAGTGTGCATCAAGGAGGAACAAAGAACAAACAGAAATCTTTTATCAATAATTAATCTTATAATACCAGCTCTTGTGATATCACTTGCCCATTTAATTCAACCAGAGCAGATTATAGTAGATGAAGCATTGCCTGAGTGCTTCTAGTTAACTGGCGGCCATGAGTTTAATCCATTCGTTTTTGGGTGCAAAACGTGCCATATTAAATGAAAGTTTGAACTGGCCAGTAATAATTAACGGATAATTATCTGGTTTCTGCTCACAAGTGTAGCGGCAGGTGACTAATTTAATCCCGTACATAGAATAAAGAATTGAAGCTGAAATTCTAGGTAAATTACAAACAGCGACAACAGTTTGATAATGCCTGCATTACACAGGCAAAACGTTTTGACACTAACAACCAATGTGCAGATACCAGTCTAAAGAAATAACTGTGTAGTAATATTATTCTCGTCTGAAATAGTCTTTTGGACAGTATTTACTTTGGCTCATTTAAAATTTTATTCTATTACTATTGCTATATTCGAATAATATGTAAATGCTAAAAAAGAAGAATCTGCAATGATGTTGGATCTGATATGGCACCTCGGCTCGGAAACCGCCGTAACATATTTCCCCTGTGCTTTGTCTATACATATTGTCTGATGAGCTGTTTGGTATCTACATTTTACGAATTTAAGAGCAGTACTAAATTGGCGGCCTCCTGGTTTCGTCATATCAATCTTGGAATGGCGAGATGTAATCATAAGTTCTATACTAACAGTTTCTTCTCTCTCACTTCTTGTTTATAGAATACTCTTCCAGAATCTTGATTTCCAGTCGATTTAGATCTTCAACAATTTAAATGCAATGTCAGTTGCTATCTTCAACCTTCTTAATTTCTGTTATTCCATTCTTCTCACCCTTTAAGGATGTTGTTCTTGTATTCTTTGACACTCACTAACTCCTTGCGTTGTAGTGATTTTGTTGCTTTCTTGGGTTGATAAGAGTTTAAAAAACACTAGGTGGAATAATAATGTCTTATCTCGCAATACTCGCTTGTAGAAAGCTCCTCCGGTCTCTTATATTCCAGTCAAATTTGATCTTCAACAATTTAAATGCAATGTAAATGATTATAATTTTCCTTCTTAATTCTTTTTTTTCTCATTGTTATATGCCGTACATATTAACACTAACGAGTATTTGTGTATATTTCTGAGATGAGGTATTATGTACACTATTTACATTATTCGGACTATTGTTTTCATCTTTGTCGCCATATTTATTACAACGTTTCGGCCGTTGTATGATCCGGCCTTTTTCAGGTGGTAGCTATGTCGAACAAAACTTTATTTCGGTCACTGGGGTAGACTGTTCTAGTTCCACGTGCCATGTCCTAATGGATGTCAGTTATCAGTTATCTCAAGGACTCATGGCACAGAGGATAAAGGCGTTGGAAGATCCAGTGACAAGGCCCAAAGGGTGTGAGTGCAATACCCGGTTAAGGCAGTGGAGAACTTGGAGAGAGAAATTAACTGGAAATAACTAAATATCGTAATATGCTGTCTAAGTAGTTCTTCACTAGCAGTGGTTTACGTACTTCACGCCGATGACGAGTATCGTATATTGTTGATGTTATAAAGATTACCATTTCATTTCCAACCTCCGTTTTTCCTAATCTTTATCCAGTATACTATTCTAGGTTAAAATAGATAGATAGATAGATGGATATGAAGATGCTAGAATAGATAGATATGAACAGACTAGAATAGATAGATAGATAGATAGATAGATAGATAGATAGATAGATAGATAGATAGATATGAACAGACTAGGATAGATAGATAGATAGATTGATAGATATGAAGATGCTAGAATAGATAGATATGAACAGACCAGGATATATAGATAGATAGATTGATAGATTGATAGATATGAAGATGCTAGAATAGATAGATAGATATGAAGATGCTAGAATAGATAGATATGAACAGACTAAGATAGATAGATAGATAGATAGATAGATAGATAGATATGAACAGACTAGGATAGATAGATAGATAGATTGATAGATATGAAGATGCTAGAATAGATAGATATGAACAGACTAGGATATATAGATTGATAGATATGAAGATGCTAGAATAGATAGATATGAACAGACTAGGATAGATAGATAGATAGATAGATAGATATGAAGATGCTAGAATAGATAGATATGAACAGACTAGGATATATAGATTGATAGATATGAAGATGCTAGAATAGATAGATATGAACAGACTAGGATAGATAGATAGATATGAAGATGCTAGAATAGATAGATATGAACAGACTAAGATAGTTGGATAGATAGATAGATATGAAGATGCTAGAATAGATAGATATGAACAGACTAAGATAGATAGAGAGATAGATAGATAGATATGATGATGCTAGAATAGATAGATATGAACAGACTAAGATAGATAGAGAGATAGATAGATAGATATGATGATGCTAGAATAGATAGATATGAACAGACTAAGATAGATAGATAGATATGAAGATGCTAGAATAGATAGATATGAACAGACTAAGATAGATAGATAGATAGATATGAAGATGCTAGAATAGATAGATATGAACAGACTAAGATAGATAGATAGATAGATATGAAGATGCTAGAATAGATAGATATGAACAGACTAAGATAGATAGATAGATAGATATGAAGATGCTAGAATAGATAGATATGAACAGACTAAGATAGATAGATAGATAGATATGAAGATGCTAGAATAGATAGATATGAACAGACTAAGATAGATAGATAGATAGATAGATAGATAGATATGAAGATGCTAGAATAGATAGATATGAACAGACTAAGATAGATAGATAGATAGATAGATAGATAGATAGATAGATAGATAGATAGATAGATAGATAGATAGATATGAAGATGCTAGAATAGATAGATATGAACAGACTAGAATAGATAGATAGATAGATAGATATGAACAGACTGGAATAGTGTTATATACCGTAACCTTGAATACTAATCGGTATGTTCCAGTCCTCATAAATTCGTTGGACACTATTGTAAGTGGGGATAATATGAATAATATAATCTAAGATATGAACACACTGTTCATTGTCCAAATTATTTTAAACTATTTTTCTCCTTTTTATTTTTATAGATGTTAGTAAAGACAAAAAGTATCGTCCACGAACCGTCTGATGATCATCAGGTACGCATTGTTTTTTTAGCTATTATTTGTTACATGTTTACTAGTCTGTCATTTAATCCTTTCAATGGCATATCCATGTCATTCATGTATTCACGATGCTATATAATCGAAAACAAAGATATTTCGAAATAATTCAAGAATATACTAAACATTGAGAGACACACTACAGTATTGAATTGTGGCTCTAGTTGTGGAATCGGAGAACCAAGTTCGAAAGAGGAGGTCCTTACATTCACTTACGTGGTAATAACCTTAGGGAAGGCATGAATCTAACACTTCTCCAGTCTTTTATGGTTAAATAGTAGGGGAGATCGGTCTCTATAGCATTGGGATGCAGGTTGTCTAAGAAAAGGAAAACTCTCAATTCAAAACTGTATATAGCCCTGGCGAAGCACATACTATGCAACTAAGGAAAGGATCGTCCCCATTGATTCGATTGCATTAGATTTCTTTACAAAAAACATTATTTAAAAAAAAAAATAGAATAGAGTATATTATGGACTCAAAGACAAAAAAATGATCAGCTATTAATGATAAAAACAAACAGCAGTAGAGTTTGTTAGAAATATATAGTACTTCTGAAAACAATTTCATTGACAGGGTCTGATGTAGGTAAAAATGGAAACAATAAGCATGCCGTGGCGGTGCCTTTTAATTGGTCCTTGAATTAAGGAATCAACAACTAGCAAGAAGACGTGATTTCTTTTTAAAAAAGGAGTTTCTCCCTCTAAAATTATTCAGTGAGAATAATAAACACGTTGGTTATATGTCTGCAATGCGATCATAGGCTATTTTCTCTCTAACTATATATTCTTCGTTAATGAAAAGTAGTCATCACAATTTCCTGACTGGGACAATGCAATTAGCCAATATTTACCATATACACTTTCAATCTATTACAAGAAAACCTTTCTCCTGGTGAAAAGACAGCTGACTTGACTTTCTATAATTAGCGGGACAGTGAAACATTTGTGTATTAGTCTGCAAAAAACTGCGGAGACTCTCGCAGCGACATAAACGATACGATCAACAATGGAACAGCAACAATATTTCGTGACTGTTTGTATTAGCGAATCTATAGAAAAAGACCAAATTTTATTATCTTGGAGAACGATAAAACATGGCACGTATTAGATGTTCCAGAATCCCAGTGAGAAAAAATAAAATAAAATGCTGGTGAGCTTTTTTTGTTTATTTTTTTAAACAACGTAGATAACTGTATATGGAAAAATTAAGTTTATATCACTAACAATGCTTAGACTACTGTGAACGATCCCGAAAGATTACTTAGCCAAAGAAACTTTCTGTAAAAAATGGCACCTCAGAAAGACATGAGACCGTCCAAGCAACATCATGGTCGTAAACTGGTGGCATACTTAGGGAATTGATGGAGAATATGAAAGAGGCAATAACAGAATTATCATATTTTTACTCGTTCCACTGTTAGCACGGGCACTACGCCCTGCCATTACTTCAGATAAATAATAGACCATAACGTTTTGATCGTGAAAGATGTAAGAAAAGTTATATCAAAGACGCCATTTGGTTTTAGTGAAGATAAAGTAAGTATACATAATAAAAAGAAAGGAAAAAAATGAAAGAAAAGTGTATAAAAGAGGCGATAACGCTCTCATGAATTTTGTAACAGCTTCAGTGAAATAGAAAACCTTGTCAATTATTCTTTTCTTTTTATGTGCCATGTCCTTTCAGGACTTAGGCGATCATGGCTCTCCACATCCTTCTAGCCTTTTCAACTCTTAATAAGTTCTTTCCCTCTGCCATTTCGACCCAGACCACGCTCTGTCATCCACAATCTCAATCCTGCTAGGTATGTCTTGCGTTGTTTTCCTTTATCGCGTTTCCCCTTTATCTGGCCAAAGAGTGTCAGATTCTTCAGGTCCTTCTTCCTGACTGTGTGTCCCAGAAACTTCAGCTTCATCTTCCTGATGTTAAGTATAAGCGTAGTCCTTGTTTGCATCCTCTATAAGACCTCATCTTTGCTCACACGCTCGGTCCATGATATCCTTAGCATCCTTCTGTAGAACCACATTTCCCTCACCTCGAGTCTTTTCTTCATCTTTGAAGAAATCGTCCAACATTCGCTGCCGCAAAGATGAACATATATCACGTTTGTTACCAAAGACATTCTCCTGTCTAGCAATCCTCTGCCCTACTTTTGGAATGCTTCATACTTCGAGAAATAATATTTTGCTTTAATACATATGGTTGTTATATGCAATAGTTTGTGAAAGTTGTTAAGGTCAAATATTTAATTCAGTAGGGGAATTTCTACGAGTATTTCATAGTCGTGTGACTCACGAGTAGCATAATTTAGTCATTGAATAAGAATTTAATTAATTTGAAAATTCAAATAGAAAAAAGAACGGTAAATTTTGAATGAAATGAATTCTGTAGATCAATTGGTCACACGGAATATAGTTGTTCTGCACACAAGGTTACCTCCCATAATGACAAGTACAGCTGTAATTATGCTACGTGCTTGTAAATAAAAATTGGATTCTGTGAACAGCTGAGAAAATATCCATCTATGAAAGTTAGGATGGGAATAAAAGCAAGACCTTGTAACATGAGAAATGAAATTCCATCTTGGATTAGTGGAATAAGGAGATTATTAAATAAATAAAGAGGCGGACACATAAGATTGTTGAACAAACATTTTATATATCTCGACGCAAAAGGACAAAATATCTTTTCCATTTCACGAAAAACACAAAATGTATGACGACATGATAATAAAATGCTTTACTTTATATATATATATATATATATATATATATATATATATATATATATATACAGAGACTTGTACCCAAAGAACTGATATATAGCCTTAAACAAAGCTGGCGTCATACCTAAGGTACCTTTCGCCCAAAGCTTTTTCTAAGATATTCGTTGGCAATATTAGATATAAATGAATACAAAGACACACTTAATGAAGTAAAGACGGAGGGAAAGGTAGAACTCGACTATAAGACAAAATTTTAATTATATAAATTAAAACAGAACGAGGTGGGATGTAAATAATTATTCAACTATTTATTTACATCCTCCCTTGTTCAATGTATGACGTTCGTTTTTATTAAGGATATATATATATATATATATATATATATATATATATATATTTATTATTTACACTATATTTTTCAGACTGTTGCCTTCATTATTATTGAAATATTCACAACGTTTCAACCGTTGTACGCTCAGGTTTCATTCAGTTTTGTTTTGTTTTTTAGGTGGAGGTGGGCTCGAAGGGAACTCTTTATTTTGTTCCCGGGGTATAATGTACTAATTCCACGGTGCCATACCTTGAGATATCTCAGTTTTAGTTAATTTCTCTTGTTAACTCAACACTCTAAATGTTCTCTCTGCAGTAGCCAGGGATTGAACTCACGACCCAAGCACACGTGATCCACTGGATTAAAGCGTTGGTTGATTGATCTAAAATCACTTGACCGAAAGTGTTGTGACTTTATTTCCTTCCTATATAACACTACACATATTATTAGACAAAAGGTGTTGTTGATGAATTTACTAACCAGGTTTATTGTAATTATTCGTCTATAACATATACTCGTGTATAATAAGCAGCGCTAACTTTCAGCTGTGAAATTCTTAAAATACTATTCATGTATAAGACGCATAGTGTTTTAAAATTTATAGCAGTTACATTTAACGGAATTCTAAAATAAATCTTTTTATCTGGTACGCATTGACTAAAACAATTTATAGCTTATATTTTGTTTCCATAGACAAGATATTCGTTCCTGACATTTAGCATTTGATTTTATTTTTTAAGTTACTACTGCATTCGGGCGTAAGAAAGAATAATTAGAGTTTTCGATAACCCTCTCAGTGGTATCAATTTAAACGATCTATTTCTTTAGTTTTCTTTCCTCTATCACTTTTGTATACAATGAAGAAGATAATTACAAGATGGCGCTTACAATTCTGACAACATTGGCAAATCTTTATAACGTCTATATTTGGGTATGTCAGCAGTAAAATAGTGTTTTATATCTATGTGAATACATATATTTTTAAATCGAATGCTGTGTTTAGTGATTGAAATACCATTATTATTTTTAAAAACGTTCCCCCAAAACAAGATGAAAGAACAACTCAAGGTAGAGTGTCAACAAATGATGTTGTTGCATAAGCGTAAGAGGGGGAGGGAAGAAGTTCAGTTTTTGTGTTTATGTAGAAAAGGTTACTGTCAACCCTAGACTTGAAGAGATTAAGAGCCACTCAAGGTAGACGGTTACTGAATGAGGTTGTGGTATGAGCGTAGGAGGAGACGGTAAGAAGTGCAGTTTCTGAAGATATGTGAGAAAGATAACGGTCAGACCTACACTTAAGAGCCACTCAAGGTAGAGGGTTACTGAATGAGGTTATTTATGGAGGTAAAAAGTGAAGGTAGCACCTGTTAGGTTCCTAGCTATAGGCAAATAGTTAACCCCTAAACTGGGGTCAAAATACTGAGAAATTATAAAAATAGATTTTTCTAGTAAAAAAAAACTCGGAAAACATTTTTGAAAAAGATTACCAGCAATATATTTGACTCGCGACTAAAACTCTCTTTATAAAACTACATCAATGACACCTGATCTACAAACTTATTTCTTACAATGATAACATATTCTATTCATAGGAACCTATCCTAAACATCTTGTCGGTATTAAATAACCCATTTAGATAGATATGTCTTAAAACAAAATAAAGCCAAACCCAAAATTTGTTTTTTAAATAATTTCTCGTAAAACATAATTTTTCTCCGAACAAGCGAATTGTTTTGATCCTGACATTCCAATAAAACCGTTGATATTTTGCCTGATCAAAGTTATTCTCTTTTCAAATGGTTTATTTTGCGATCTTTCAGTATTTATATATCTTTACTTATCACACTAGTAGTATTTAATAGAGTTTACTGTCATAATCTTTTGTATCTGTGTAGAATCTATGTTGTAGGTTTTTATCTTATTGCTTAAATAACAATGGTATTTTCGAAGTGATTCTATACTATATTAATTTCTTTTTTTGTTTTAATTCTATCATGTCTGGATACTTGTAACTAAGCAATCATTATTCAATAGGTCACATTTTGCCGACAAAATTGATCTCTTTGTCCGGTGAAATTGATTCTGGCAAGGAAAATAAAACAAAAAAAGATATTGCTTTGATAAACACACACACACACACACACATCGAAAGCAACGTCGAAGGCCATTTACTGATAATTTTTCGTTCGATAACAATGTAGACTATCAGAAATAAACACTTTTTCCGACACATAAATCGATCTTCAAGAAAATAAGTTTTTGGTTATCTAATGGCAAACGATTACAAACTATTAGGATTCTCTATAATAGATTCATTTGAGAAAAAAAATCCCTGTTCTTTTTTGGTTCTGTAGCGACGAGTCCGCTGTTTTACTGTCTACACCCTTGAGCTAATTAACTAAAACAAAGGCTTTAGTTTCACTATACGATCATTTTTAACCCACTGGAGTGACAGGGTGTAATAGATTTCTATTTTTTTCCTTACATTAAGTCATTTGCCGTAATGTTCAGTAATATGAATCTATTTCGGTATGTATGATGAAATTTGTTTGTCCTTGAAAGGTATTGCGTCATCCGCTGTTGCATCAGATTTTCATCACGCCCAGACACTAATGTCTCGACTGACGATTAGTTGCCCTACGGCCATTGTCTGCGATGGACGTTACTCCAAGGAATCATACAAAAATTGTAATGCTGCAAAAATACTCTGGCAAGCCTTTCCAGTGAACGAATCAAAGTACTACAGAGTAACCCGGAAATTCTTTTGATTAAAATCCTGTCGAAAATCTGTGGTCAACCAGTAAGAAAAGACTTCGTGAAATGGATAGACGAATATGTTCAAAGGGTGATGTTTCGTTGGGAAAATACGAAAAAGCAAATAATAACGGAATCATTCGCTTTTGTTTCAATTTATTTGTACAAGAGTGTAGGTTTTGATTGGATTTTATCGCATTCGGAAACATTCTAACTTGATTAGCAATGCTCACCTTGATTTAATAGGGTATACCACAAGAAAAAGATTACATTTTTTTTTTTTTAATTTTTTTAATTGGTGCGAAGCAAGCAATTTATATAATTCAGTTTGGAAGGGGGAAAAAACCAAAAAAAAAAAAGAGAGGAGGGAAAGGTTAAAAAAAAAAGACGGCCCCATTTTAGTGAACAGCTAAATGTATCGTCAATATTTTGATTGGGACAGCGCAAGAAATTTTGGACGCTTCCGTTGGTTGTTATTTCATTTATTTATTATTTTATTTTATTTTTTATCTTATTTAATTTTTTTTTTTTTTTAAAGAGCAGAAAGTATAAATTATGTCATGAGTACTAGCACAATCCTTTACACGGTGGCGACCTGTTGAATAAGATAACAGGTCAGGGGTGGCTGTCGGAGCTGATATGATAAGAACCCCGAAATCAGCGAGGAAGACGGCTTTCATCACTGAGGACCACCTTCAAGCATTCAAATGTATTTTGTGATATATAATATTCTTCCAAGTGACTTTCCAAAATACGACATACATTCATGGATTTTATAAATGCATGCTTATTGATGGTCACAGACATTTGAGAAAAGCCAGAGAGTATATCGATCGAAAAGTGAAAATCGCTACGATAATAAAAAAACAGTTTGTCTATATGAAAGCAATAATAATATCAAGCATCCAAAATGGTATCAATCGAGTATTTTTAGAGCTTTTAAATGCAATGTCAGATGATTTCGACATTTGGGCAAACTTAATAACATAAAATGTATGTACTTATTAATAACACATGTTTGAAGGAAAATTGCTGCCTAATTACTCTGTATATGTATGTCTGTATGTATGTGTGTGTGCATGTGTGTATGTCTCTGTGTGCATGTGTGTATGTCTCTGTGTGTATGCGTGCGTGTGTAAAATAATTTCAAACAGTATATATGTAAAAAAAAAAGATTAAAAATGAAACAAAACTTTTCTTAAACGATGCATTTTGTCCTCTAAAGGATTTTATCCTTGTTGCATTTGCTTTGATAAAGTGCCCCGGTGGACGAAACGCATCTGCTTAGTTTAACTTTTGTCATTATATATATATATATATGTAAGCAAATATATGGATATATATCCGACAGTATGAAGAAAAAATATACATATTACATCCGATGCTTGTATCTACCAAATCTCATGCAACAACCGTGACTTAAAATATGTGGGTGAAACATGTAGGTCCGTAAAATCTCGTGTTTTCGAACATACACGAGATATTCGTCTCGATAATTTAAACAATGCTTTATTTGTACACACAACTAAATCTGATTTTGATTCTGTGAAGATTTAAAAATATATTCATAATAAAAATCTTAGATGGATTTATGAGGCAGGCATAATATCTATCTCACGCACGGTGAATACTAGACCCGGCTTCTTTAATATTTCCCCTTTTCTAGCAAGATTAATGCTCGACAAACGTACATATAAGTTTTAGATTTTAGATTAAAAGAAATATCTTTTCATTTTTCATTCAAAATACTCTATTTTAGGAATACGTTTTCACAACATCGCCGACGTGATCATATTGAAACGTAACGCTGATCTGAAAAATTTGAGTTATCTGTTTTGATTAGTCGTACTCTTATGTCCATCGTCTTTTCATGTTGAATTAAATATAGTCTAATGTTAATTATGTTTTATGAATATGTCCTGAAGATGGTCTACTAGACCGAAACGTCCGACGTTGACATTATATTAACATTAAAGCAGCATAATTGCATATTAAGTTTTTTGTTTGTTTTTTCCGTATATTTTCTTCATATATATATATATACACATACATCATATATATATATATATATATATATATATATATACATACATAATATATATATACATACATACATACACATACATAATATATATATACATACATACACATACATAATATATATATATATATATATATATATATATATATATATATCGTATAAACCAACAGGAATCTCTGACCTATAATTATGCGTTTCTTTTCTTATGTTAGTTTCCATTTGCGTAATTACTCTCTATTTCTGATTATATAAATTCTGATTATATAAAGCCACATATTTATGCACATCATGCGTGCAGGAATATGTATACGTTAGGCGCTATGGTGATATTTGAATGGTGATCATTCATATCGGATTACGTGGCTCGTATTTAGGGGACGCATGACGTCCTTGAATCAGAAGGCAAACAGTAAGACTCACCTTTTCCCAGAATAAACACCCCCCACCAAAACGCAAGCGTAACTGCAAAAATAACAAGCATGACGATCGCCGACGGTAACCACCGCATAACTTGCAAAAATTGTATTCGAATGAACATCCGGCCGGAAGTTCGTCGGCATCACGTGATGATTAAACACGCATGGTCGGAAAACTGGAATCCGCCATTATTATCACCGGTTTTGTTATTCGCTGTTATTCTTCCATGTCTATTTTGATACTATTTCGCCGGTGTCCAATTTAAATCTCATCTCATTTCGGATTCATCCGCGCACGAAAGATTCCTAGAAGACAAGACATGGAGTAAAAGACGCATAACGATGCTTATCGTTCATCAATAACAAATAACGTCGAATCAGTGGCGAAAGTTGTTCCTGGGCGAAATGTGGCAGGAATATTGCACTAACGCTCCGTTGAACTGGATCGACCATGGCGGCCTTCTTAGTAGTTAGGGCGGCAAGGAAATGTAACATTTATTGCGGTGAGTAGCCAATGTCTCTGATTGTCCGGTTATCCTAGTGGTTAGTGTCATTGACCATACAATTTGCACCCCCTGGGCAGCATCGCGAAATTTAATTGCGTTATAAAGAGAACAAGATGACCGAGCAACGTCCTTGTTGCAAACATAGCAGAATCATCAGTTGATTATTATGGAATATAGCTTGATTATTTTTTTTCTTTTTAAGAATTAGCAAGTGTTGACACTAGGACAATAATATATGTTATTTAATAGAAACGACCTCGTATTAAATATGATTTTTTTTTTACATGAATGTAGATGGGATTAATTCCAATACGACAATTCCAACAAGATGTAAGATCGCTTCAAGACATGGGGAGATTGTTACTCTCCACATCTTCTCTCTGTGAAATGCCGAGATTCAGTTAAAGTTTAGGGAATTGTCGTCTCTTTGCCATCTCCCTGGGTTTTATTTTGGAATAATTTTTCTACACATTTAGTTTCCAATGGTAATGGCGAGAATTATTCAAATGTCATGTCTATTCATTATATAAGCGCTCATGGATGTTAGAACTTTCATTATTACCTGTGAATTGCCAAAATATCTAGGAAAAAATGGAGGACTAGTTACACGTTGCCTAATTACGGCTATTATGTATATCATCAGTATTTGTTCTCCACGAGGGATTTCAATAGTGTATGGCAAAATATTTTCAAATGCCGTATGAGCCCAGTAATTAGGCGACGATACCATTCCGTTCCTTTATAACTACGAGCTGAGAGATCTGTCCTTCTGTGTAATTTATCCGCTGTTACCCAAATACTGAAAGATTCTTACACAGTATTTGAAGGCTCCAAAATCGTGACACTGATTTAATTCAGGGATCTGGTGCAGTGGTTATAAGCTATGGTTGATCAAGGTTTACTGTTAATTATTAACAGTGAATTCAGTCCTTGAACTTGGTAGTAAAATCTATGCATTCTTTTTCCATAGGAATGAACATCACTAATATATAAACATAATTCTGCTTCAGGTTTATAATCTACAAAGATTCGCCTTCTTAGCGCAGAACCAGTAACACTCCTATGCAATATATCTCCTATCAGCCAACATAAAGAACACCTGAAGATAGAAGAGGGATCTGGTCGAAAACTTTTGTCTGTCAACATAGTAAATAGCATAACACTTTTGTTTAGTTCAATCCCACAGATTAAATCACAGCAAAGACTAAACATTAGGCTGGTAACTAATTACCTCACCATGGGAGCGGAAATGCGTATCTGAACAAGGAGACAGGCGACACCTCTCTTAACGAATTCAATTTCAACCAGTTGATCGACACACGTACACAGATATACACACATGGCCTCAGTATTGCATTAAGCGTGAAACAGACTGTGGCCTCTTGGTGTTGACTTCAGTGACCACCATAGCTCATAAATATTGCATACACTACACACACACACACGAGTGTGTGTGTGTGTGTGTGTAGGCACCCACGGACTGCTAGTTTCGCTGTATCACAACTCATCAGCATAACTAAACATCCAATAGATTCAGGCCGGGATCAAAATCGATTTGACATCAATCAGAGACTCTAACATCCAGGCTATCGGCGTACCGCAGAGAAAGGGTATTTTAATACATTATATACGTGATATATAAATGCCATACTCTCCGTCATATCGCTCAATTCTTACGAAGAGCCATGCGTTAACGAAGCAGCAGCCTTTAAAAATTACATTTTCTCCATAGTGCTCAATCGGCGAACGAGAGCATAAATAACCATCACAGACAACCTGTTCGCTGTATCACAACTCCTCAGTGTGGCTAAACGTCCGATTGCTTTGATCCAGGTTCGAAACTCGACCGATTTGACATCATTCGGACACCTTTATTCCCGGTAAAGAAAGGGACTTTATAACGCATTATATACGTGATATGCAAACACCATACAGGCCGCTATAGCGTCCAATTCTTACGAAGAGCAATGCATTAAAGCAGCAGCAGCAGTTAAAAATCCCCGTTTCTCATTTGTGCTCAAATGGCGAACGGGAGCATTAATAATAATAATAATATATGCACACACACACACACACATACACGCACATATAGTCATCTCTCTCTTTCAACGGCCAGTTGTTAATTGAGTTCCTCGTTAAGAGAGAAAATTTATCTGACCGCTATTAAGGCGTACTACACATACAATGAAAGGGTTTGCGCCAACTACCTTAAGATAGTCTTAGTGCCGTTTTTCCAGAATTTGCAACATTTTTAATCCATTACCAAATATTAATATAGTACACAAATGAACTAAACAAATTAAAATATCCTTATTATCTGCATCGACCCAATTCGCGTACTTTCAGTACATGTGTTTTTTTAAAAAATATTTTTCACTTTCTGCCTCACCGATGTTGTATGTTTCCTCAATTTGTAATAGCACACAGTTATATATATATATATATATATATATATATATATATAACACATTTTCAAACTTGACATAAGAAATTACAGGTAAAAATATGAAATCGGGGATCAATGTTCCACTGTATTTATATTATGAACAGGAACCCTTTCTAAAATGATAAAAAAGCCATGTATTTCAATTCTGAAAACTGCTGTGGTTTTCACATATGAAAAAGTCAGCTTAAGCACTATCCTTTATTTATTCATAGAAAATAGTGAAACTGTATTTTAGATTAAAAAATATAGTTTATATGCCAATTTAATAAACAGTCTGAACTAAACTTTGAATCAAACTGGCAAACATTTAATATAATAATTACATTTGAATTAGTGATGCTATGATGTTACCTAAAAGTCAAATGATGGTTACTAACATTCTGTATTAATAAGTAACTTCGAAAGAATGTTATGTCCAAGGCTGCGTGTAATTGAATTTTCCCTCAAAAACAATACATAAAAAGGAGATTTATATTTCGCACGTAAGTAAGACTGTAAGCTTTCAGATTTAATTGAATTTGATGGCTACATTTGTTGTTTTTTTGCCGGGATGAGAATAAACATTATGGCGGATGGTTGGGTTTTGATGTTTACATTTTATTTATGTATTTATACAAGTATCTCTCTCTATCTCTCATTATATATATATATATATATATATATATATATATATATATATATATATATATATATATAAAGGTGAGCCGTACATTCACTTATCATGAGAAAGAAAGCGGGCAAAAACTTGCTGCCGTCTGTGAGTATAATTTCGCTCTATCGAAAACTCATTTTTATTTTTCTCTATTTTTTAATTCTTTATTTTTTTTTTAATCCTTAATTTTTTTTTCTCCCCCTACTCGACAGTGTGTTTGACCATAGTAACATATTTTTGTCCTAATCATTCTAACTTATTTGATGGTTTAGTTAGAAATTCCGGTTCGAAAGAAAAATCAGAAAAAAAGGGAAAATTGAATGTCTTTGGCTAGATGCGAAAGTGTCTCATCAGTATTCTCATGATCTAGTTGGCCGAATTTTCTTGCTTGATAAATTGTCTGAACTTGGAATCGTTTTCGCAGTTTCTTTCTCCTGTTGTTCTTAATTTTATTGAAAGCATGTCTCCCAAGCCCACTATTTGGTGAGTGCGGAGGATATATAAGTTGAGCCGTACATTCACTTGTTATCAGGCCTCTGTATTAGAGCAGCTCTGTTTCTCCTGTGATGTGTGCAGTCTGTGGCATCACCTCTTCATTCTGAGGGTACACAGTTGACAGTTCTCTGGTTGCTGTTTCCAACTGATAGTTAGGAGACCTAACACTTGCGTAGCGTCTTGAGCGGCCGCTCTGATCAACAGTTATATAATACCGGGGTGTCTGTAGTGCCATGTCGCGCATGGAAAGGTGTTCCTGCAATCACCTCCGATGGGTAACCCTGAGGCCACATTATGATGCAGGTTGTGCCAACTCCTCTCTGCCCACGTCACGGTCGATAACTGTCTGCTTCTTTTACTTCGGGCCTTCTCATCGTCCAAACAAATTTCCACATGACTTACAAAGACCGAAAAAGTAATCCTAAACCAGCCACTCAAAAATCACCTAAACCCCTCAACATTTCGTTCTCCAACATCCGTGGCATTAGAACAAACTTCTGCAGTATGGAATCTTTCCTCACTGCAAACTGCTCGGATATACTGGCTCTTTGTGTGACCAACTTGTCTCGTCAATCCTCTCCTCTGATCTCTCGATCCCAGGCTAACTTCATCTCCTCAGAAAAGGACTCTCTAACCCACATGCACGGCCTTGGTGTCTACGTCAAGGACCATCTCCCTCTGGCCAGAGAGTTGTCTCTCAAATCACCAGACCAGTCGTCCATGTGTTTCGACTATCTCTTCTCAATACGGTAAGCTATCACTTTTTCCTTTTCCGCTATCCATCCGCTCAAGACTGTGGGATACTCGATATCATTTCTGATAGAATAGACAAGGCTCTCTCCCTCCACCCGTTTGCTCAAATATTTGTGTTTGGCGATTTTAACGCCCTTCATGCGAAGTGGCTTAAGAATGATACTATTAACAACGCAGGCAGTCAAACGGTCAATTTTTCAATCTCTGAAACCCTCACGCAGATAGTTAATTTTCCAACTCGTTTTGCCTTCAACCGGGAAGGTAAAGCCTCTCTTCTCCATCTGGGTTTTACCTCCATCCCCGAGTCCAGTAGCGCCACGCAACTCTGTCCTCTTGGTAACTCTGATCATGCGGTAGTATCTGTTAACATCTCCTTCAACTCCACCCCCTGCAAAGGGACTCCTACCACTAGAACTTCATTCTACTATCAACGAGCTGACTGGAGCGCGTTCCGTGAACCGAGGCCCAATTGTAGTGGGTTACACATAACCCCGTCTTTGGTATTGGGCATTATCTCCAATTTAGACCCCAACAAGGCTAGACTATATAATTACTGCCACAAGGAATCTTGTTTTCCTGACTGCTGGAAGTCCTCTTCGATTGTTACTGTCTTCAAGAACCTCTGACCATTCTAACTACCGTCCTATCAGACTCCTACCCATCTGCGGCAGTCTTCGAAGCCATAATAAATACCGAAGTGGTTAACCACCTCACATCCCATGATCTGCTCTCAGACAAGCAATATGGCTTCCGCTTTGCCCAATCTACAACTGATGTGTTTACGGCCATCACTGAAACTATCTACCAAGCTCTTCAAAATAACGGGGAAGCTCGTGCCGTGGCCCTAGACATCTCCAAAGCGTTTGATAGGGTTTGGCATGCCGGCTTTCTTTGCAAGCTCCAAGGTTATGGCATTACGGGTCGATTGCTTGACCTAATACAATAATTCCTGTCAAACCGTGAACTGAAGGTTGTTCTCAACAGATTCTCCTCCAGTTCCTATCCCACGAACGCAGGTGTTCCTCAAGGCTCTATCCTAGGCCCCACTCTATTCCTTATTTACATAAATGACTTTCCTGACGCCATAAATTCCCAAGTTGGCATCTACGCGGATGACACCACAATCTATTCCTGCCTCAAAAACAAATCTAGTGTCACTGACAAAACTAACCTGGCCGTGCGTCTCGAAAAGGACCTCCAATCGGATGTGAACTTGGGCAGAAATTGACTGGTCAACTTTAATGCTTCAAAAACAAAACTGTTCCCTATTAATCACCACAGAGATCCATCCCTTCCCTCCATTAGAATGTCTGACGCTCAACTTCTCGAGAGCACCTCTCTGCGGCTGCTCGGTCTCACGTTGATGGTAACCTGAGAAGGAACAAATACATTGTGTCAATTGCTTCGTCCACCGCAAGGAAAGTTGGCTCCCTGTGCCGCGCCAGGAAATTTTTCTTCCCGGAATCGATCCTCCAGATCTACAAATCAACAATTCGTCCTTGCATGGAGTATTGCTGCCATATATAGTCTGGAGCCCCTTCTGTTTGCCTCGGGGTTCTTGATAGGCTCCAGAGGCGGATATACAATATAATTGGCCCTGCTCTGGCACCTCGTCTATAGATTTTCTCACAGACGCGCCGTCGCCTCTCTCTGTCTATTTTACAAATACTTTCAAGGCAATTGCTCCGAGGAGCTGCATTCGCTGGTTCCCAGACTTCATGAGTTCAAGCGCCCTACGAAGCTGGCATCCCGCTCTCACCGTTTCACTGTCGAATGTCCTAAATGTAGCCGTCTCTTGTACTCCAATAGCTTCATGTCTCGCACCTCTCACCTGTGGAACTCCCTTCCCTATTCCAGTTTCCCTGAGAGCTATAATCTCCAGCTATTCAAATGTAATGTCAATCGACATCTCCAGTCGCCTTGATCTATCCACTATCCTTCTCCACATCCTTTCTTCTATCGCTCCTATCTGATCTTGCTCCCATTTTTCTGTAACCCCTTGCGTCCTAGTCGCTTCTCGCCTTGCTTGGGGTGAAAGGCGAATTTTTGTGTATGATTTATAATTTTTGAACATACCTGTCACTCAGGGGACTCAATCTCTGGGAGAGTCTTGCATTATCAGCAGTAATAGTGACTGTTTACAAATTCGTTCCTTACTCAACCGCGCGACTAATTAAATTATTTTATCGAGAGCTAATATCATCATCCACAGACAGAGTGTTTCGCTGTATCAAATCCTATCGGTGTGGCTAGACATTCGAAATCCGACCTATTTGGTATCAATCAGAGATTCTAACCCCTGGGTAATCGACGCTCGGGAGACAGGAAGCCTATTTTTTGCGTATTTATTTTTTCATATTTAATTTCCCGATTAGGTTTATGGTATGAGTTTCGTATTAAGGCATTTTAATTCTTCATTGATTTGTTTTTTTTATGACTTATGAAACTTTTTTCAGGTTATTTAACGCCAGGGAATATTTTTTTAGATAAGCATAGTTTTGTGGCCGCTAATAAAGACTTACTGATCAGTCCCACTAATTAACTCATAGCTGGAACGAGAGAAGAGATGATATCAGACCGAGAGACAGGCTCTCGGCGACTGTCGAACTCTCTGCATTAGCAGAGGGGAAGCCGGACGAGGCTTTGCCGAAGGGCAAGGTTTCGTCCGGAGAGGTTGACAGAGCCTGAACCCGTCTAGGAGGGTTCAGAAAGGTCATATTTTTGGCCGAGCCTACGGACTCGGGGATACCCACATTCAAACGGCCTTGTGCCACATTCGATCCTCGTGGGTGGATTGATAAATACCGAGAAGAGATGAATTCATATCTTCCCTAAGCGTATTTACACGTAAGTGAATATAACAAAACCAGAAGGATTTAGAACACAGCACTTCGATTTCTAAACCCGGGCATTTACCCATTAAAACTTTGGCAAATCCAGTCTTACAGGACCTGTTATGTGCCACCAGTACTGAAAAAGCTTTGCGTTGCTTAACTTCGGTGATCGTAGAACAGGTATTTCAACTAGGATATATTGTATTAAGTATTCTCTATTTTTCTACATATATGAGCATGTGTATGCGTGTCGGATACATTTTAAGAGTGATGAAAGTTCACGCTGCTGACTAATGTAAAATCAGTGTCAGTTATTAAAGACGCTACTTTATCGAGAAGGTGTACCGAGTAAAATATGCCCGTGGACACTGCATAAGTTCCGAGCTATCAAATGGTGTAATCTCTACGTTGAAAATCGATATACACATATTGTGAATATATATATATATATATATATATATATATATTTGATTTAAATATGTTACAGTAACTATTTCTTACAATATTAAAAATGTACGATCGATCGGGTAATCAAACTGTTATAATTTAAAATGTTGTTTTAATATGTTCTCTATAAATGTATTAAGAAATATAGTATTTAACTTATATTAAGTCCCTAAACTATTTGTTTTAAAGAAATTAAATATTTAAATTGATAGTAAACATCAAATTAATTTATTCGTTTTTTTTAGACATCTAAATTACTATCAAGGAATAAAATCTATTCTTTACATAAATTGCTAAAACCCAATTACATCCTCTTTCTCTTTACTTCCCTCTCCCTCTTCTTTCTTTTTCTTTTCTCCCTTCTCCCCTCCCATATCAATATATCACTTCCGTTAAGTTAACAGTTTAAATAGGTCAAAGTCTGATCACTCCTCCCCCAATACAAAGTATGCTTGAGAGAGATATGAAATTAATCCCTCCATAACTCTCCCATATCTCTTTAACTACCCCGTTTACACTCTCTGTTAAATTACAAAAACTTACACTACCCATCAATTTTAATTTCATTTTTCGTTTCATTTCATTTTTGGAAGTGCTATTTGATGATCAGGCGTCATTTAAAAGGGCTCTGGTGAAATAAATTATTATAATGTTATCTTAAAGTGGTCTGTTTTTCTTTTAAATATTAGCTCTGGATTTACATTGAGCTCTCAGGATTTGATCCTCCTTGAGATTACCCATACGGATTACCAAGTTCTTCATAACTTATATATATATATATATATATATATAATATTTACATTGTTCGGACTATCATCCTTAATTTTCTTGCTATATTTATCACAACGTTTCGGCCGTTGTACGCTCCGGCCTTCTACAGGTGTAATGTCGAACTGAACACTTTATTTAGCTCGCTGGATTAGACTGTTCTAGTTCCACGTGCCATGTCTAATAGATGTCAGTTATCAGTTATCTCCTGTTAATTCCCCTCTCCGAGTTATTCTCCGCCTTAACCAGGTATTGAACTCACACTCTTTGGGTCCTTCAGTAGATCTAACTAACGCCCCAAAAAGGTGTGAGTTCAATACAATATATATATATATATATATATATATATATATATATATATACACACACACACACATTTGGAAAACAATTTTTCGTATATATACATTTGGTTTATTTGTAAAGATTTTTTTTTTTTCATTTTCATTGTTTAAATTCATTTGTTTTCTCAGTACGTTTGGATTTAATCAGAGTTGACAGCGTTGCTTTTGTGTATTGTAAATAGATTTTATTTGGGCAATAATTTTCCAATTAATTTATGAAGATCTGATTGAAAACAAACGAATGTTTCTAATAGGAATTTATTTAATATTTCTCCATTTCCATCATATTTTTCTTGATTCCGGGAAAAGTCTGGACCTAAATTTTGTTATCTCAACTAGATTGTCTAGCAAATGAAAGACAAATGAAAACGTCAAACTTGAAAATAAAAAAGATACAACCGCCATTGACACGTCTAGACGCTACACTGAAAAGCTTGTAAAGAAAATAAAAAACATACACCGATAAAACCCTAACAGCAGTAAAATGAATATCTTTCATAAATGGCTTGCCAAAACGAAAACTCTCAGAAATTTCCCTCCAAGAACTGATTAATTTAATCGTTAAACACTTTAAAAAAAATGATATACCGATTTTGGTATTCACGCAAACATGCATATTTATTACAGGGAGCTCCACAACAAACTAGGGAATTCGGTACAGCTATCTAACAACAATGTAAAGCATAGAAATTTAGTAGTTTAAAAACGAAAACACAAATGTTGGATTTGGTGCACAAGCTAATTTTTTTTTCATTATGTAAGAAATCTAAAACTTCCTGTTTTTTTTTTTTGTTTTTTTATGGGGAATCCTGTAAATGCCCAGTGTACACTTGTGATTTTATTTTATTGTTAAAAATCTGAAGCACCCTCGTCAAAAAGAAACAAATGACATTGCCAGAAATTACCGAGCAGCTAAAGCCAGCCTGCACCGTACGTGCATTTAATACCAAATTATATGCTGCAGAACAGAAATATCCCGAGCAGTGATAACATGAAATATGTATGTAGCCCCTGACTATGTGCTAACGAAATGAATGTAGGTATCGGAAGCCAAATAAAAGAGCCAAATAACGCTTAATTTAAGAAGAAAATGGTCATATCCGAAATCGAGTAGATATCCACCGTTAATATTTAAGTAAAAGTTCTGTTTATAATAAACAGTATTAATAACATTTACAGGACTGAATGTCCGAGATATTTTCATAAAAAATATTCGTCCTCCGACATGAATCGAACCGGTATCGTATACGGAACCGTGGTATAGCATGACGTGCCTTAATCGATTGAGCCATCAAGGATCGTTCGATTAGCAAGGTTAATTTTACTGCTTTTAAACTACAATCTTCCATGAATCTCACGTACATTCATATCTGCTCAAAAGCGTATCCAAATGTAAACAAATGACGTCACACATTATGAGATGGACAAAGCCCAACAATTATATAAAGACATTTTCATAAAAAGAATATATAAACATAGAAATGTCTTAAAATAATTGTTCGACTTTGTCCATTTCATAATGTGTCTATATATATATATATATATATATATATATATATATATATATATATATTATTTTAGGGTTGTTTTGAAATAACCCCATCAAATATAAACTAGCGATGACCAATATAGTGTATGAATTTATTTAGCTAGGACAAGACTGTTTCTTGTCACAAATCAATTGCTTATATCGGATATATATACTATCATCTCCTTGAGTTGACGATTCATGTGTCATTTATCAGATCAAAGTGCTCTAAAAAACATCTATCAACTTTCAATTTACAAGAAGCCTTAAGAAAAATTATGGTCGAAAAGCGAGAGATTCTATATAGATAACATTAGTGGAAATATCTCGTTATTAGAGAGGTCCTTTATATTAAAAATCTCTCTCCTTCTATTTATCCCATCTTATTTACTAGTGGAAATGGAGTGATAATTTAAAAACATAGAAAGATGCTCAAATGAATTTCAACCGCACTTGTCAGGTGAAGGCTTGGAACAAACACTCCCTATTCAAAACAACAAAAGAATAAAATAAAACGTAAACTGTCAAAACTTGTGGAGAAACTAACAAGAACAGTAAAATCTTGAAAATGGTTAAAGAAGAGGTCGACATCGCTTCGGTAAATGAGAATTAAGGAAAATGTCTGCCTTCCCTTACTACTATAGAAAGAAAAATGCGAAAAAATTATAAATAAAAAATTAATGAAATCTTCCTTGCCTCTTGTATTTAATGAAAGATGTTTAAAAGAAAGGTCACTGCCTAAATACACACACACACATATATATATATATATATATATATATATATATATATATACACGTTTCATTAAATAATACAGACAAGTGTTGTCTATTTATTTTATGTAAATTTTTTTTGTAATTTCTGATAAGTTTAATAACATTATCGTTGAAAGAAGAAAGAAATTCACAATAGTGATCCATATTTTTTTTAATACAATCTAAGCTTTCGGCTTACTTAAGCCATTATCAAAGATGTCAATTACAACATATTAAGCAAAATACGGACAAGACAGTGATGATAGTCTGTCAATGTTTACATAGAAGATTTCTAAGCAACGATAAACACGCGCATATAAGACGCTAGAAGCGAAAATAGCACCGCATCTCATGACGTCACACATGACCACACGAGAGTCAATTGTAGAAGTATGAATCGAAAGCCGTTGGTATAAACCAACGGCTTCTGTTACCAATTATAGACATTTAAGAATATTTGTAGAGATGCCATAATTGAATTTGTTTAGGTTGGGTTTCAACTGTTTGATGTATAATGCTTCAAGGATTTTTAGTTTTTGTCTATTGTTTTCATGTCGAAGTATAATTGTGTTTTCGACAAGTATTTTACGGAATTGTGTATGCGGGCAGGCATGTTGTCTTAAATGCCTAAAAATGTTTATATATATATATATATATATATATATATATATATATATATATATAAGGCACGGTGGAGTAATGAATAGCTGCTTGGATTGAGGAATCGCAGTCAAATCCATTACATTCACTTACGTGCTAATACCCTTGGGAAAGGTATTAATCCTCCTCTACTCCCTCCAGCTATGTTTAAAATAGCAGGACAGACTGGGTTCTATAGTCTTGGATGGCAACTGGTCTAGGAGAAGGACAACTCTAAATTCAAAACCTGCGGTTGGTACCTTGTGGCACTTAGTGCACCAGGCCTCTGTATTCGTCCATTCAAAAAGTGTGGATGGTCCTGCACGAAGCCTTCACTAATATAATCAAATCTCATGTGCCGTTGTCGGGCTGTCGGTTTCCTGGAAACGCATGTGCTTTAGCCTCATACGTCGAATATATATATATATATATATATATATATATATATATATATATATAAAGAAAGAAAGAACAGTAAGATATATAATCCGGTGTTCATTTTTGAAACATGGTTAGAACTGTGTAGCAAAAAAAAAAACATATTTGAAATAAATCAATTTATTATTATTATTATATATATATATGTATAAAGAAATATAGTCTTAAGGTGTGCTATATTTATGGAATAAAGTGCTCAATATCAGCGATAGAGTGTGTGTAAATATAAAAGCGAACATAGGAGTCAACACTTAGAGGCGACAGTCTGTTTCATGCTATATGCAATCCCCAGGCCTGACGATTGCATATAGCATGAAACAGACTGTCGCCTCTAAGTGTTGACTTCTATGTTCACTTTATATATATATATATATATATATATATATAGATAGATAGATAGATAGATAGATAGATAGATATAAATTTCCAAGAGGATAGAATCCAGTTAGAATTCAATGTCCATGGTTATAACTTATTACATTGGAATCGTAATCACGATCAAATTCATCACACCTACATACTCCCCCCACCCAAAAAAAAAAACGAAAATATATCTCCGAGTATAAAAAACAAAATTTTCGTTGCAGTGTATGTGTGGGAGTGGGAAACAAGTGTGAGAGGGAAATGTATGAAAGCTCTGGAGAGAGGGTGTCACAGAACAAATAAGAACAGGAAGGCCTAAAGGTGAAGGTCGGGATTAAAATTTAACAGAGATAATCTTTTAAAGAGAGGCGTTAAATAACGGTTTAAATGAGTGAGATACAGATACCCTCTCACTAAATGGATCTGGTATGTGGCTGAGAATTTCGAACGTTCGTTTTCCGACCATTTTGTGTTCCAATTTCAACATGGTCGATTTTTTCGGGAAGTTGACTTCGTAATCTTAACGGTCTGTAGAGGCGATCCCATCGTGTGACACCTTTGGTAACCAATACCAAGGGTTGATTCAAGCCTTGTGAACAAAATTAGATAGACGAACTCTTTGGGATTTAATTCAGCTAGTGTTTGATAATATAGGCCTTATACAAACTGTTGATCAAGCAAGATAATATGTTTTTTCCAAGAAACTGTAACTAAGGTCTACTCAGCATATTTACCGTCTAAAAAACAGTGGTGAGGGCTCTGTGGGTGTTAAACAAACAAAGATGGGTAAAAGATTAGGTGTCTGTATCTAGCCGCCCCAGCAGAAAGTTATAGTCGGTCAAGAACGTCTAGCTATGATGTTAAGATGGAATAAAACCTTTTATTTTTAAATGCTGTATTAATTTAATGAAATATATTTAAATAAGTATGTGCTGTTGGTTTATTAGTTGCCAACCCTGAATGAGAAATCAGATTGGCGATTTTGAATGCCAGTCGGTTTCGATACATTCACTTCCACACAAATACACTTGGGAAAGGCATGAAACCATGTCTTCCCTCTCCCATACCTATAGGTTAAATATTAGGACAAACTCTATCCTATAGCCTTGACTGGCAATCAGTCTACTCCAGAAAATAATAAAAATCTACTGTTGGAATATATTCTGACTAGACAGTCATGCACCGAAACAAATATTTTCGCCCAAGCGAATGTTGTTTGGAATTTAAATAATTGACTTATATTTTACTAAGGAATCTGTGAAACCGCAAATCGCAATTTAGAATAAACTTTTCCGAAGAGACTGGAACTACATAAAGAATTATTTATGAATCTATACTTTTCGACTGTATTTGTGTTCAGGATATCTCTTAGCGAAGTGAAAATTCGGACGAATTAACATCACTTTGATTCTGTAGAGCTTATCACTGGGGTATGTTCAATCTCTTTTTACTTAATGAAAATGAAATATTTATTGAGGGAATAGGCGATTACGGTTCTCCGCAACTCCCTATACTTCGTAGGTCTTAGCAATGTTTGTCTTTTCGTTATTCTCGTTCTTCCATTCATTATATAAGATTTTTATGTAGGTTATTCGGTGCACCTCATCTCCAACTTGCCTTCACTATGTCCAGCAGCTTCAAATTATAAAAGGGAAACACCTCCCTTTATTTTGTTTTCTCCGTATTTCTGATTATAATTACGAATGTGCTTTTGTTCCCATTCCCCTTAAAACATTCCCTATTTTGTCCAAGGAATCCCCATCATCCTTCTGCAGAGCGATAACTGTTGTTTCACCTATCCCATTTCAAACATCCATTGCCATATAGAAGTACTGATATTAGAGAGCAGTTATTTTGCTTTTAAGAAGATTTCTTTTTTCTTTAGCTTTTTGGCGGCATCGTTGTATATTCCAATAAACTTTCAGTTTACTCTTTAATAGAGGAAGAGAAATATGACAAACAAAACAAACAAAAAAAAGATCCCATGTAGATAAATTTCGATACTTATTTCTCCAACCTGTTTCTGTTGGCAATAATCATGCATTTTTGGATAAAGTAATTTCCAAAATCAAACATATCAAATTTATTCGATTATGTTATAGAAATTCGTAACAACTTAGAATGTGAGACAAGTAAATGATCGAGAAACACAGAAACACGGGCACATGGTGTAGAAAATGCCATTTATCTATTTGAAGCAACTTTTTTCGTTTAAATAATTTTAAAATCGTGGAAAACATTGCAAAATTTAGAATCTAGATTAGTTCTCCCTCTCTCTCTCTCTCTATATATATATATATATATATATATATATATATATATATATAGAGAGAGAGAGAGAGAGATAGATAGATATAATTCATTCTGATGGGCATTTGCTGAAATCAAGTTTATTTCAAACATGCACCCTGGAAAAAATATAAAAAAAACATACACTTTCATAAAAGAAATACATACATAAATACATGCACACATACATACATACATACGTACGTACATACATACATACAACATTTGTGTGTTTCTTTCTTTTCTGCTTTTTTCCCTTAGCTTTCTCTATTTTTGTTTATTCCGTTTCATTTTCTTCTTCTCCCCCTCCTCATTCTTTTTCTGCTCCTCCGCTCTCTTCTCTCACATTATTGTTTTTTTCCTCCTTCCCCTCTTCCTTTTTTCGTCTTCTTTTTCTTCTATTATTGTTGTTGTTATTATTATTATTATTAAATAATGTTAATTATAATCATAAATGATATCATTAATTCGATTTTATGATATTCAACATTTTGATTAACATTATCTTGGTGCTCATTAAGAACTTTCTTCTTCGTCTCCTCTTCCTTGTCCTTATTTTTCCTCTTTTCCCCCTTTTTCTTCTTCCTTTATTTCTCGTCATCATTCTCCTTCTTTTTCTGCTTCTACTTTTCCTCGAGCATCTTCACATACTTGCACTATTCTTCCTCCTTTTCCACGTTATCCTTTTCCCTCTCCTATCTCTTCTTCTTTTTCTCTTTCTTCTTCTCCTCCCGTTCTCATTCTTTTTATCCTCCTCCGCTCTCTTCTCTATATTATTGTTCTTTTGCTCTTCCTCCATCTTCTTCTTCTCTTCATTCTTTTTGTCCTCCTCCTCATCACCCTCGTCTTTGTTCCGATCATCGTTTTTTGGGATTTTTTTTCTTTATTATGATGATTGAATCTTCAACTGTCAGTGTGAATACACAGATACGTAACCACACACACACAGGCACGCACACAGACAAGCACACCCATACACACGAACAAAACAAACATACTTATAATAAATAAAAATCTTTAAATAAAATTATTTTTCCCTTACCCCGTTTCACACAATATTTTCGGAATGATGTAAATTCTGCCAGGATTTGTGCTTGGCTTACTTCTTAAGGGACCCATTTCGAAATGTTAAATAAAATATATATCATAAAGAACACTAAAATTTCCATGTATTTTTTATACGGGGTTAGTTTCTGCTCTGCCTCTCCCTAATTCCGGTATGTCATTCATTCCCCTCAGTGATTTTTCATCAAGTTTACTTACGTTAATTAACCTGAATATCTGCACATATACAGGTGTTTCATTAAATGCAATGACAATCGATTTTATAATGCAAACGATCATATGTAAACAGTGAAGTAAAAGTCGTCGTCTTTTGTTGAATAAAGATTAATATCGGAAATGAAGATTAAACATCCAGAGAGATATAAGCTTAACAACTCGACCTAATCGGAGTTAGGGAGATACAAATTCTGCAAGAGATACATCGTGTTAACTGTAAAATCCACAGACAATAACTTATCGGTGTCTCGGTGATACAATTGAAAGAACTGCACTTGAGAAATTTTGTTACTTGCGTTTTAAGAATTTCACCTCAAATAAAGCAGTAAAGCCACTAAAACATAAGGTTTTTATTGAGTCTGAAAAAATATGAAAAAAAACAAAAGCATTATTGACTGAGCAGAAAGAACAATAAAAGAAAAAGGAATTAAAGCTACTAAGAAGTAAGGTTTTATTTACTCTGAAAAATACGAGAAAAATAAACAATTATTGAATGAGGAGAAAGAAAAATAAGAATTAAGAAGACAAAAGAAAGCGACTGAAATTGCGTTTAGAATTTTGAAAATTCACGTTGACTAGAACACAAGTTGTCTGAAGAGAGTTACGTGCGAGAGAAGACACAATCTGCGTAGAACTTGGGGATTACATCTCATAATTTTAACTGTAAAATAATGATAGCTTGCCACCAAACTAGTACTGCGCTTACATTCATAAAGTCGAGGAACCAAAGTGGAAATTCCAGCAGAACGATAATAATGAAGATACTTTTGTAAATAGTCGGGGAAAGCTATATTATGTCAGTGGGAAGATGGCTGAATCCGACATGTCAGATAAAGACCGATATCACTGCACATTCTTCTTCGTAATTTATCAAGAATCTCTAAATACATGAAAGAAGCACAAGACCAGATGTTGAAGCAATATTCAATACATGGTCGAACGAATGGTTGATTTATAAATATGTGAGATAGATTCTGACGAGAAAATGTCTAACATGGCAGAGTGAACCAACTTCCCCAGTAGTAGATTGGTTTGGTTTGGTTTGTTTTACGGCACATCAACCTCAATGTGTTATTTAATGCTGAAAAAACTTTTATTGCTGGTATTTTTTTTTTTTGCAATAATATATTGCTGTTAATATTTTTTTCAATAATGTATTGCTGGTAATATTCTTTTGAAAATTGTATTTTTGCTAATAATGTATAGCTAGTAATAATTTTTTCTTAAAAAATTCATTGCTGGTAATAATGTTTTACAAAAATGTATTGCTGACATTGAAACATATTTACACGTTTTGACACCAGTTTGGGGATTAACTATTTGCTCATAGCTGGGACGCAAGAAGATGCTACCACCCCGCGTTAGGGTGGACCTGGGAACACCAGAAATTAAGAGGCTTTTCCACGCTCGTCAAAACCTTATGATCAGACGCTTTGCTGTTGGATGCAGTTTATCGTCTTTCGCAGGACGCGGATGCAGTTTATCGATTTACCCAGGGCGGCAGTAGTAGACTTAGTAATTGATTCAATATAAACTTTTCACTCCATTTCAGTGTAAAACGTTAGTCTAACAAGACACCGTGATTCACTCTCCTGGGGGTTAGCATCAGCCATAATGTTGGAAGGTAAAAATCGTTCTCTTGGACGATTAAAAGAGAGAAGTTTCCTTTTGGAGGTGTTTATACCAGCTGTTATAACATTTTCTTTTTGGAGTACATTGAATAAAATTTCGATTCCTATTTTTATGACATGTTTATATGACCAGCATAAGAATTTGGCGCAGCAAATTCTTCATTTAGCCTTATCACTGACGAAGAAAATATACTTATTTTTATATGGTGTAACACTAAAATTTAAAAAAAAATTATGACGTGTAAAACTAACATTTTAAAATTAGTTTTTATAACGTGTAACACTAATATTTTAATTTTTTTTTTCTCTTCATAGTGCAAATTACTATAGGTCTTAATAAAATTACTAGTTTCTTATTGGTGAATTACCATGCCTTCATGTGAAATGTAGTAGAGTTGTTTCGTATGTTTTCTTTATGATTTTTTAGTCTAATGTTTTCCTTTTTTAAAAATAGTTACTATGCAGTCCGAGAGAGCCCAGTTAGTCCTACTAGTTAATCGTATATATATGCTCTGTTGATTTATTATCAACATCATTATTATTATTATTACATGCTGTATATATTCATATATATATATAGATAGATAGATAGATATGTGTGTGTATATATATATGTGTGTGTATATATATATATATATATATATATGTGTGTGTGGGTGTGTATTTATGTATGTATGTATGTGTGTGTTTTGTTATTCTAGAATAATTAACGTTTTTAACTCTAATGCCATATATGACTATTGTATTGTTAAAGGTTTTCGAAATTCTTTATGTAAATATATTGTGAATTGTGTTTATAAATTCAAGGCGAAAATGCAATAATATAATATTAATATCTGATATGAATATACAGCATATATATATATATATATATATATATATATATATATATATATATATATATATTATATTTGCTCTACTGTGTATTGAGCACTCTTTAAATAGTATTTGTTGTTTATTGGAATTTATTCTGTATACACACACCCTATATATATATATATATATATATATATATGTCCCAATTATTTCTTCGTGGGGAGCATAAGAATGTGATGTCTTTCAGGCTCTGCATGGAAGATGAAAGGAGGAGGCCCCAAAATATAGTAAAATTGTTTTAAGCTGTAGGACGTCGCATGTGACAAAGAACGGAGTGTCAAGAAATGAGGTTGGCTGAATTATTTATAAGGGTAGATGACAAAGGAAAACAGATAAGTAAAAAAAATGTCTTTGATTTTATCTTTAATTTTGCGTCATAAATATTTCCTATTTTTTTTTTTGACAAACAGTAATAACGAATAACTACCGCTTATACGTGTCAGTAAAGAATAAATTTGGATTACACTAACACATGACAATTTTCAACGAAAAATGCAGTGGTTTTAGAAGTATAAATTTCCACTCTGTCATATTCTGTATACAGTCATATCGTAAGTGACCATTGCTCTCCACTATTTCCTGTCCTTTGTAGATCTTAATAAATTTTGTCTTTTTGTTATAACTTGTAAAAACTGTTCTGCCATTCATTTAATCAATCTCACAAAGTATGTCATGCAATGTTTTCATCTGTCACTATTGCATTCAAATTGTCGTCAGTATCTCTTTCCTCATTATATGACCTATGAATTGGGCACCTCGAGGTGTTGCAATGGTTAACAAGCTTATCTTGCTAGGACACTTACGACTGCAGTAGTGATTTGGATCATTACTGTGTACCCCCCTTTGTGTTACAACTAAGCTACGCTCAGAAAATCACTACATGGCTTATGAATTTCCACTGCCCTTTACTGATTGTGTAAGTAACATTTTTTTTCAATTTTCTATGCTGCTCACATATTTTCTTTTATGTGTAGTGTCATTTTAGGACGTAGGTGATCATGACTCTCCACTGTGTCCCAGGTACTTCAGCTGCCTCTTCCTATTGTTAAGTATAAATCTCCTTGTTTGGATCCACTCTAAGATATCATCTTTGCTCACACGCTCAGTCCATGATATCCTTAGCATCCTTCTAAAGAACCACCTCTACGTCGCCTCGAGTCTCTTTTTCCTCATTGAGGAGTCTGTCTAAAGACGGACATATATCACGTAACAGCGCAGTATCCTTTACTTCGTTACCAAAGAAATCCCCCTGTCTCGCAATACTCTGCCTAGCTTTTGGAATGCGTCCTTAGCCATCCTAATACGTCTACGGATCTTAGTGTCGAATCTACCGTGCTCTCAGAACAATTCACATATATTTAAACTACCAATTCTTCTTGATTCTAGTGTTCCCGACCTGCAAATCGCATTCCGGGCTCATCCTCTTACTAATGACCATGCATTGTTTTCTTGTAGTTTACACTTAGTCCCTTCTTCACACTCTCTGTCGCTACCTTCTGTAGGAGATTTTGTAATTTCTTTTCATGTCTGCTATCCGTACTGAGTCATATGCGTATCTTATGTTAAGATTGTTGCCGCCAATGCTAAATCCCTGTAGGGTTTTTAATTCACTCAGAATTGCCTCGATGAATAGGTTGAACAGGTCGGGGGAGAAGACGCATCCTTGCCCCCCGCCCCCGATTCCAAAAACTTAGTTCAGTCTAAGAAAAAAATATTGGTACGATAATCCGCGTTTTATTTATTTCGATTTCATAAATTGCAATGAAAAGCATGCTGATATATACGTCTGTGATAAATAACAGTGCTAAATAGATAATAATAATAAATATCTTCCCCAAATAAAACAGACAGATAGGTGACAAAAATTATCAATATAAATAAAGAAACAATATACGCACACGTACACACAGAGACAAACATCGTTTTAAGATATGCTATATTTATGGGTAAAACGGCGTCTATAGAAGAGTGGACACTGAAGTCAACAGGTTTCATGAATGAATGCACTTTTCATGTTTAATATGTTCAAGTCGTACATTGCCTGAAGATTACATTCAAGCATTAACTGCGGTTGAATAACAATTTCCGCTTTATATAACATAAAAATGTCTTCAAATAATTGTCAGACTTTGTCTATTTCATAATGTGTGATGTCATTTGTTTACATTTGGATACGCATCGAGAAGATATGAATGTACGTGAGAAAATCATGGAAAATTGTAGTTTATAAACAGGAAAATCGAACTCCTCTGTGGCGAAATCGGAAAAGGTACGTCAGGCTAAATGACGGTGCCGCATACAGGTTTGACTCCTGTCGGTGGACGCATATTTTCTATGACAATTTCTTGGATATTTAATCCGGTAAATGTTGTTAATATTGTTTATTATTAACAGGGCATTTATATACATTTATGTATGTATAAACATAAAAATGTCATATATATATATATATATATATATATATATATACCCCCTACAAAATGTTGCTATATTATTAAAAAACGCTCTCTCTTAAATTTTCCAAAATTCAACCTTAGTATTGCGACTGCAAGCTCTACAAATCTGTATTTGCTATGAATAACACGTTTCAGAACAACATATTTTGATTAGCGTTATATTTTTTCGTCTCGGATGATAGTGAATTCTACCAAAAAGAAAAATAAATGATGACCGGATTACTTGCATATTTAAGGAAGACCTATTACAGTTTATAATTAAAAAAAAAAAAAAAAAAACCCAAAACAAGGATCATAACATTTATTGAGTGGTAGTGAGTCAAAGTATCTTTAGAATTTACTTAGTGAAGAGATTTCGCCATTTTACATCATTAACTTTACAAATTTCCTACTTGTGTGTATGATTCATTGTAATATATATGTTTATACATTCTTTTTATAGATACAAATATTTAAGTAAATGCTCTGTTTATAATAAACAGTATTAAACAACATTTACCGGCCTGAATACCCGACATTTTTTTACAGGAAATATTCGTCCTCAGACAGGATTCGAACCTGAATCCCATACGAAACCGTCATTTAGCTTGACATCCCTTAACTTTTTGTCCACAGAGGAGCGTTCAGTTAGCAAGATCGAATTTACTATATTTAAACTTCAATGTTCCATGAATCTCTCACGTACATTCATATCTGCTCATATCGTATCAAATGTAAACAAATGACGTCACACATTATGAAATGGACAAAGTCAGACAATTATTTTAAAACATTTCTATGAATGTACGCCAGATATTCATGGAAGATTGAAGTTTAAATACAGTTAATTCGACATTGCTCACCGAACGCTCCTCTGTGGCCAAATCGGTAAAGGCACGTCAAGCTAAATGACGGTTCTATATAGGATACAGGTTCAAATCCTGTCGGATCCTTAAATATTTGTATATATAAAAAGAATGTATAAACATAAAAATGTCTTAAAATAATTGTCGGACTTTGTCCATTTCATAATGTGTGATGTCATATATATATATATATATATATATATATGTGCATACACACGGACACTCCGATGAAAAAGATATTAATCAATGTCTTATTCACTCCCAACTGTGGATAAAGATTGTTGGACTCTCGCTCAAATGCGACCTACACATAATAGTCAAGGGGGTTGCAGGCTGGGGAGTTAAGTGGTAAAATGCAAAGTGTCTAATAGCCAATACTGGGTTCCCCTGCTTCCATTGCATTGTGCAGAGTCCTGTTGCCAGATATAGGATCTTCCAGCAGCCATCTTTGTGAACCAGGGCAGCACTACCTCCACAAGGCATTTGATGTAGGCCTTCATGTTGAGTCTGAGACTCTCAAAAAAAAAAAAAAAAAAAAAAAAAATCGGTAGTTTTCTTTTTCTTATCAGAACAATCAGTGTGAGTATTCCGTGTTTGCCTTATCTTTGTAATCACCAATAAACTCTTCCAACTCTTTTCAAATGCTCTGCACTGTACTTAGATTGACACTGAAACAGACCGAAATATTTGTGTTGAAACTTCCGACGAATTAAATATTTAAAATTGGGTCAATTTACCCATCGTACCCCGTATTGGTATTGAATACTCCCAATTCCCCTACCTAGTTTTCTGTTTCTTCTAACAGTGAAATGACGGAGTGTATTAGCTAATTTTTGCACGGTGTTCCCATTAAACCTGCTTTAAAACTCGACGTTGTCTCACATTCGTTATTGACGATGGCGCGCTAAAAAATACCCAAGATTTTCTTCCTTCGATAATCTCTCTAACGCCAGCCTTCATAATTCTCGGTTATTTTGAACAAAGTCAACATTACAACAATGGCGACGTTCATTATTTCTATGTTTCTACAAACAGACACTAAATTCTAAGAATATGTCGAGAAAATCACTCATCGATTTAATGTTCTTTAAAAAAAAAAAAAAAAAAAAAAAAAAAATAGGGACAATATTTTTCTAAATTTTTGGTTAAATTTCGATAAAAAAAAATAAATAAATAAAAAATTAAATTGCAAAACTCGTAATCGGAGATAAGCTATTTTTTTTTAAAGAAATGCAAGACAGGAAAACAGTCGTGGGAGGACGGCATGATATTTTGGCTAATTGGGCGAGTAATATATTCGATTCAAAATCAAAATGTTCTCCACAAGAGACATATAAACCAGCTCCAGCGAAGAGAGAGTAAGGAAAACTCTCCTCGGCCGATGGCACTGCCGTTCGAACACTTGTATGCCACATTTCAGCTGCCCGTGGCTACCATATGATAAAACAAATGGGTATCGACATCAATGGTAAGAAAACAGTCGTGGGAGGACGGCATGATATCTTGGCAAATTGGTCGAGTAATATATTCGTTTCAAAATCAAAATGCTTAGCACAAGAGACATATAAACCAGCTACGGCGAAGTGAGAGTAAGGAAAATTCTCCTCGGCCGATGGCACTGCCGTTCGAACACTTGCATGCTACCCGTGGCTACCTTAACCCAAAACAAATAGATAACGACACCAATGGTAGAGAAAAGAAAAATACCAGCTGGATAGAGGTGAAACCAAGTAAAGGATGATATTCCCTATGTTTCAGGAATATGGACTAAAAGGGGAGGTATTGTTGAGTATGACTCAGCTTAAATTTACCCTGGCCTACTATATGGCGATGGACTGTTCCTTTTTATAAATATGCAACTAGCCACATCAGAGCAGGATTTGAGAAGTAGCTGATTTACTCAAGATTTTCCGTTCTGTGCATGAATATTTAATGGATCCCATATTTGTTTTCCATACCTAGTCTTCTGTTCTTTCGATACTCTCTCTAAATAATCCTCGGCTATTTTGAACTCCTATATATGAGTATTTAATAAACATCTTCTTCAACGTTTTCCCTACTGAATCTTATTTTTTTTTTCGATATTCTCTCTATTCCCGGCCTTCCTAATTCTCGGCTGTTTTGAACAAAGACAATATTAGAAAAGTGTCAAAATGTTATAAAGTTCGTATTACACTCGTGGTTCTCATTGATAACTTGAAGAAAAGACTGGAAAAAAATGGTTGAGTGAAGAACAGGTTTAATATCACGAGTGGCATAGACTAATACATTAATAGAGAATACGATAGTTTACTGCGGCAATGAGAACATCTCAAACGCTACGTCATGTGACCCACTTTGCGACGACCGTTGCTATAAGCTGACGTTCTACTCAAAGTGTATGGACGAGTTCATGTTCAACAATTAGTGTAGAGAAGGTCGGAAGTCTTTTTACCGAACACAAATAAATCTGGAGAGAAAACTAATTCTTGCTTCCTTTCCCTCTTTTTTTAAAAAAAAATAATATTTCGATAACGATGTTACTGACAGGAGAAAGCTATTAAAATGAATATACTGAATTATATAAATCTACAGTAAATCCATATATAGGGGACATATCAACGAGTACTGAAATTATTCTTGATGATTTATTTAAACAACTTGCTAATCGATATCAGGCGACGTGTGCTGAAGAATTAATAATCGATACAAAATAACGATTAAGAGAATGGAACCTAGGTAGTGACAGTTTTCACAAGGAGGCTCGAATATATTAAGAATAGTTGTGTTGATAGCGTCTTGAAAATTGTTGAGCGTATACAAATTTTGTTAACTTCAGGCTGAAAAATAACAAGGGAGGAAAATACTTCGGATTATTTTAAGCTCTGATAGCATTTAGACACAGTCGATGGAAATATTGTTTCAATTTTCATATAATCTATCAGTCCTTTTATAATGGGAGGATTTGTGGCTGTGCGGGCAATGGAATCCGTATACCGATTTCAAATCCTGACCAAGTCTGTTATGTTCATTGACTACAAATAATCATGGAAATCTTTTCATTCTTATATTTCCCATTATAGCAGCTGACTTTGAGTGTCAGCCATACAACATCTATGTGTCGTGTCCCTACAATAATTTCTTGCCCTTTTAATCACTTATATTGTTCGGACATATCTTCCATACCCTGCTTCACCTTCTATTCACTCAATCTCGCCAGATAAGTTGTGCGTTGTTTTCGTCTGCCTCGCTTACCTTCAATCTGTCTTGTGAGCAGAAAGTTTTGCAAGTACTTCTTCCTCATTAAATGTCCCAGAAAACTCATCTGCGCTTACATTTATATAGACAAGGTATCATAGAGGAAAGTGATATTTATTCTGTACAATACAGAAATGTGGCACAAGGCCGAAAAGGGGATTGGGGAAAGGACGGTCTTCTTCTCTCTTAACGATAACTTAGCTAGCCGCAAGCACTGACCCAATCGTACGAAACAATATTCCTTAAACCAAAAAACATTCATACGTACCTTTCTTACTACAACCACCATAATACCTCTTTGTCTATGAAAATACTAACTAGTCCCCATATTTACAATTCGTTGTCTGTGGGGGGAGGAGGATAAAGCAACAATACAAAAATCTAGCTCCAGTGAGTATTTACAATATGAATACAAAAGGCTATTTACAAGAAACTAAAGAAAATAAGATTAGTAATAAAACCCCCCACAATCACTAAATGTGGCAGAAACATCACTTCACTGGCCGAAATCAATGCGGGACTATAATAGTATAAAACATTCATTCATCCCAAGTACTCACACTGACATGCACTCATTCAGACACGACAACAAATACGAAACCACTTACGCGAAACGAAAGGCGCCCCGCATCCACCAGCGAAGTGACATCACTGACCACCTAACGAGGGAGGGGATGGGGAATTAAAACTTAAAAGTAGGGACAGAAAAAAAAGGGGCCAATGAGCATACATACCCTAGCTAAGTTAACTTGAAAAAGGAAACTAAAGCATAAAAAAAACCGGAAACCTAAGCTAGCCTAATTTCGGGATGGGTTGCACACGTTCAACCCAGGAAGAGCAATATCCTGATGCCTAACCGGCATCAATGTGCCACTCAAGGTCAGCCCCTTTCACACGACACAAGCGCGCAAGATTCACCCACCTTTTGCTGAATTCTGATGAAGTGAGTCGCCGCCTTTCCGTCCTAATCTTGACTTTAAGCTGATGCTTAAAGTACAAGATCAGTTGGGAAGAGGTGAACTTCTCGCCTCCATAGAATCCCTTCTGACGTGTCGTCCAAATCACGACTCTCATAACGCCTAGCAAGCAGTGGAACACATACTGTTCAGCCTTTGTCAGCGGCGGTGCTACATTGCTACAAACGGAAACGGACTGAAGGACAAAGGACTTTCCCTGCAGCATGCGGACCATGAGGCCTTCAACAAACTTGACCAACGGCACTACCTGGCTGCAATGAAAGAAGGCGTGACCCAAGGTCTCGACCTCCCCACTACAACGTCGGCAGTTTGGAGAATTCTCCAAGCCAGCTGAGCAGAGTCTCTTGGCGACCCAGAGAGCCCTACGAATCACCAGCCAGGTGAGTGATACCTCTTCGTTATTGAGTCATTTCAACCCGGTCGCCCAAGGCCATATTGAGCGAGCCTTCTGCTTCGTCAGACCGAGCTCGTCAATCAGATCATCATGCACGGCCCCACTGACTAAAACTTGATATAATGTCCTACGTGACAACGCCTGGACGTTGGAGAGGCCATCCGACGCCCGTAAAAGGCGCTTCAGAGCAATACGACATTCACGATAGAAGGAGAATTCGCCTCGGGGTAAACGGCGGGCCTCCTCCTCGCACGAATGCACACTTCTCAGGGATGGGAAGTTCTTTCGGGCGTCTTCCTTCCAGAAGGCGCCGTCCTCATCCGAATCGCGACACATTCGGTCCAGAAAGCTAATGCAAAGCATATGTTGACGAATCTCAATGCTCGGCATGCCCAGACCGCCTTCAGATGGATGAAGGCAACAGATCTCCTGACTGACTCTGGCAGCCTTGCCTCCCCACAAGAAGGAGAACAAGAGCTTCACTAACGCCAGTAAAGTGTCACACGGAAGTGGAAGCACAGATAGTCGGTAAAGGAGAATCGGGTAGATGTGTGAAACACAAACTTCCGCCCTCCCCTTTAAGGAAAGATTCCTGCGAGACCACAAACTAATTGCGATCTCAGCCTTCCCTCGCACCTCCGACCAATTCATTTCCAACTGGAGATCAGGACCGAACAAAACGCCGAGAATCTTGACCGGCCCATCCGTCCAGCGGAAAGGTCCGGGAAGAGAAACTCCCTTCCACGCACCCAACAGCAAGCCAACAGACTTATCGCGGTTGATCTTGGCCCCTATCACCATCTCATAACAACTGATTTCTTTGCTGACGTCGTCAATCTCGGCTCTGCTCGACACAAGAGCCGAAACGTCGTCAGCATAGGCAGAATACCTGGCCGATGTGGTAGCACCGGGCAGGGCAATTCCACGTAGGACCGGATTCGCCTTTAACTTGCGAAGGAAAGGTTCCAACGCAAGAACGTAAAGCAAAGGCGATAGCGGACAACCCTGGCGAATGGAGCGAGACAATAGGAAAGGCTCCGATCGTACCCCATTCACCTCCACCAGCGCACCGGGAGTCGCATACAGAAGTCGGATCCAGGTGCGAAAGTACGGCCCGAAACCGGCCGCGGTATGAACAGCCTCCAGAAAACGATGGTCAACCCTATCGAAGGCCTTGGACTGATCTAAATTGATCAGCGCGGCTTCAGTGTCGACTTGCTCGATGATCAGGCGCACCATATGAGGGTTGTCCTGAATAGTCCTGCCCTTCACAGCACAAGTCTGTTCCGAGCCAATCAGACTAGACAGGACAAGCTGCAAACGGTTAGCCAAGATCTTAGCCAAAATCTTTAACTCTGTGTTCAACATAGTTAAAGGGCGAAAGTTACCTAACCCATCCCCACCGTTTTTATCCTTGCGTAACAACTTGATCACGTCCCTGGTGAAGCGTTGGGGTATAGACCCCTGCTTCATCCAGTTGCCGAAAATCAGTGCCAGCAGCGGAACAAAAACGGGCGACTGCCTCAAGTATACTTCGTACGGAAGACCATCAAGTCCCGGAGATTTGTCCAGGCCAACCTGTTTCAACGCTTCCCAGACTTCCGACTCTGTAATTGGACACTCGCACCTAGCTGCTTCAGCTGCCTTAAGGCAGGGAAAGTCAGCTAAATAGGCGTCGAACTGAGCAGGGCTCAGACCGGGCTCCCTGGTGAAAAGCTCCTGAAAGTAGTCACGAAAAGCCTCACATATGCCCTCGTTTGTTGTCACGGTCCGATTATCCGGCAATGTGATGCTTGCGATATGTCGCCGAGATGCATTCCGAGCTTCCTCTGCACGCAGTTCAGCGGCCATATTCGTCGCCTCAGAGGACATTCTTTTTAACCTAGCCCTAACTACCAGAGCTTGATCCTTCTTGATAAGCAAGGAGGCCAACTCTGCCTTAGCTAAAGCTACGTCCCCACTAACACGGGATTTGACCGCCCGATCAACTTTCTGCTCTAAAGCCGTTTGCGCCGCTAATCTATCTAGATTGAGCCGACGACTATATTCAGCAGCAAACGTTCTAATTTTGGATTTTAATTTATCCCACCAGGCATTTCCCACAACCGCTCCCGTCAGTTCCCTCTGTATCATTAGTAGAAGCTGGTCCCGGAAATCTTGCTCACCAAATAATGATGAGTTTAATTTCCAGTAGCCAGCCATCCTAACCTTAGGCTTATCTAAGTTTACACGGACCCGGACAAGCCTATGATCCGAATAAACTATCTCATGGAAACTTGGACAACCTAAGAGCCCTACGTCGACTCTCCTAACTAAGACTCGGTCTAGATAACTAGCCGAGCCGCCACTATTAGTCCAAGTCCACACTACCTCCCGACGGTGCTCATTCCGGTACTTATCAACAAGATCAAACCTGTCGATAAAGTCCCGAAATGGTTTCACGTCCCGGTTGTTAGTACCCGAATTTGTCCCTATACGATCTATAACGGGGTCAAGGACGGCATTCCAATCACCCACTAAGACTACCCGACGTGATGTCGTCAAAAACTTCTCGATCTGCCGAAACAAAGCAGGCCGCTCAGAATGGACATTGGGCGCATAAACCCCAATGAGACAAAGAGCCTTATCCTTTATGGTAACGTCCAGCACGCAAAGTCTGCCCGCCGGATCCGCGAAGACAAGAACACACGCAGCCTTCAATGACTTGCTCACCAGCCAAGAGACGCCCCTCGAGCGTCCATGAAAACATGCTGAATAGAGGGAGAACCCCCTAGACAGAATGTTCTCATAGTCACGAGAAGAAAAACGGGTCTCTTGTACGCAACAGATATTCACCCCGAGACGCTGAAGGTCACGAGAGAGCCTCGCCCTGCGAGACTCCGACCTCAGGCCTCGGGCATTCACACTTGCTAACCAGAGAGCCATGATAAAACCGATTAGGGTTGCTCTCCTGCATTAAACATGGCCGGGGTCAGGACACCGACGGCCTCTCCCATTGAGCCAGTACCCATCTCACTTTTGATGGTGCCATCAGGAGACAGGCCGCCAATGTCCAGGGGGAATGTTAATTTCAACGCTCTATACAGGGAGGGGTGAACAAAAATCGGGAACCTCCCTGAACAAAATTGTTGTAATTTTTTAACATTGTCGTCGTCAAAACATGACATTGGAGGAAACATGCCGAATGCCTCGTTAGCATCGGCCATCATGGCCCATATTTGCTGGCCAGCTACTCCGGATCTGACCACCGTGAGTACCCTTTTGGCATTGGGGAAGTTTAGGGGGTTCTCAACGTCTAAGTCTTTGATTTTTCTAAAATTAAGTAAAGTCTTTAAGTTTTTTAATTTTTTGGCGTGTACAAGTGCCTTCACCTCGATTTCTTTTGAGACTCGGCATACGTCTTTCCCTGTATTGTAAGATGGTTTGGATTTTATTTTTTTCTCTAGTGTAGTTTCGGACGAATCCGATGATGGACTTCTTTGTCGTTTTTGTTTTTCTATTTTTGTTGGAGAGCTTTTGGGAGTTTGCATGGGTGATGGTTTGGGTGATGATTTTTTGGCCGGTGATTTTGGTGCAGGTCCCTTCTTCAGAGTGGTCATGGTTGAGGTGACCTTTTGTATTGGTTTAACGATAGGGGGAGGGACCATGGGATGAAGTTTAGAGACAGGGGAAGACGGTGCCGAGAAAGAGGTGACAGATTTTCCTTCCGAAATTATCCTTTTTGATTTTAGAGCCTCTTTTAGTTGTTGCAGTTTCTTTTTTTTCAAACGATGGTTCGTATTGAATCATTTTTTTTCTTAATTTTTCCGAATAGCTGACCGGAGAGTCGCCCTTTGCACTGGTAGAGGGAGTGGGACTGTCTGTGTCTTTTCCTGCTTTTGGTGTGGAACGAGGAACCGCTGCCTGGGTCTTCCCTTTAGTCCTACCAACGACCTGACACTAGCCGCGGTCGAAAGCTCTTCGGGGAATGGGGATTGAGATTTGGACCCAACCGGGGGGATTTTCCACTCCGGTCCGGGTCGCTGGCATGCCCACTACAGGCGAGACGGATGGGACGGACTCGTCCAAAGGGGGGTTTGGTTGGGCGGGGGCCAGAACATCAGAGGCCTTCATCTCTGTGCAGGAAGAGGAAAGGTGACCAGTCTTTCCACACTTCCAGCATGCCGGTTTACGACCCGTCAAAATAATCGGCATTTTCTGGCCCTTTACATCCAGACAGTTGGGGATGGAGCGGAAGGCATCCTGATTGATCATAATCTCGAAACTCCACCCCCCGGTAAGATCATCTGAGGAAGAGTGAGTATCTGGCCAAACTGGGACAGATATGCAGCCAAGTGCTCCCCGACAATCTGAGGAGGAACCTCATATACCGAAACTTTGGTCCTCCGCCTGCCTTCATACTCTGTCCTTAATATTAGTTCTTTAGTGATTAGGTCGCGAGTAGCAGCAGCTTCACAGTCGGCAGGCGTGTGTAACAGTATGTCCCACATAAAAAAGCCTTTCCCTTTAATGACCCTCTGAGCTTTGATGCCCAGAGAAGTCAAGGCTTTGATCACAGTGTCTTTTATGGAGCGACAAATTTTGCGCGAACGCTTGTCGACCACAAAGACTGACAATTCTTTTCTCAACCTTCCTTAATTCCTCGGGATTAGGCAAGAGCCAATCTGCTGTCACCAGATGTGCGTAGCCCTTTTCCCTCTCCAGGAACTCCGTAATGTTGATTTTGCATTTCGGCGGGGACTTCCAGCATGAGGGCGTCTCTCCGGCCGCTTGGTTTCCGTCATTCTTTGGGGATGTCTAGTCGGTTGGTTTTTGGCTGCTATCGGCCACCATACTCTTGTCTGATTTGCTGGTTTGGCTGCTTTCGGCCTCCATACTTTTGTCTAATTGGCTGATTTTAGCGTTTAGGCTGCTTTTGGCCACCATATTCTGATCAGGAACACTTTGTTCGGTATTTTGGCTGTTTAAGGCCACCATACTTTTTTCAGGATTATTGTTTCCATCCTCTAAATTTCCACCTTTAGATGACACCATACATTTTCCTTCACCATTTGGGCTTTCTTGCGAATCTTTATCGGGTGGGTCTTTTTTCTTTTTTTTTAGAACCAAATAGGTTCTTTCTTACAGTTCTTGTTGGTCCCATTTTTAAATTAAAAACAAGACTTTATATTTCTTTTTCCTTTCAGAACAAATAAAAGTATAAATTAAACAAAAGATAAATCACGATAACAAAACGAAATTCAACGAGACAGAAACAATAAACAGTTAAACACGCAAAAAAAACAAAAAAAACAAAAAAAACACGTAGGCTAAAACGACAAAATACGTTAAAAATCAAAACAGTTAACAATTACAGTTTACAAAACAGCGAGTACGAAAATGAAAATCACATTTTAAGACAAGAAATAAACAAAAGGTATCTTTTTTTTAACAAAAATACAACAAAAAAAATACGAAACAAAAAATGCCAAATGAAGTCACAAATACAATATGGCTGCCACTAGAAAATTCTAGTCAGCCCAACCACGAACGAAAACACGTAAACTAAAATAAAGGAAAACTAACGAATAGAACAATAAATGCGGAAAAATAAATGCAAAAATAAACACAGAAAAAGACTTAAATAAAGAAACACAGAATTAACAATTAATTACAACAAGGAACGACAACGAACAATTAGAACACGTAGAAAAAAAAATGTAAACAAAGAAAACGAAGTCCGACGTGGGGCAAAATAAACAATAAAAAACAATAAAGTTTGGCGGGGGAAGTTACTAAAAAAATTAAAAAGGAAAATTAAAACTAAAAAATATGTAAAAATGAAAATTAATAATAAAGAAATAACAAGGGATAAAGTATAGAAAAAAAATGAGGGGAGGGAAACGAAAGAAAAAAAAATCAAACTTTTGGCAAAAAACGTCAGTAAATTTAACGAAAGAAAATTAAAATTAAAAGTAACTTAACGTGAACCAAAGGTTGAAATCAATAAACAGTTCGTATACAATCACAAATTGTCGCGCACCAGTCGTACACCGTCAGAAACAAAAGAACTCTCCTCAAAGAGGTACCATGGAGGAAAGTTCATCAGAACAATTAGCACAGAAGTTTTTATATAAAAATCACGGGTCTGAAGCCGAGATATCAGGACTAATGACTTTGCAGAATCTTCTTTAGATTTAATCAGACATCTGTAAACATTTATCAGGAGCAACAGCGTAGATGATAGTTTTGTAAATATGTAAGATAGATTCGTACAAGGTAAAGTGTTTGCATTCTCTTTTCTATGGTTACTTACTTTTTTCTATGATTGCTGATTCCATGAAAAACGTATGTTAAATCGTATTGTTTGGTCAATGAGCTTTTGGTATTTAATGGAACAACAACCCAGTCTTGGCATAAATCCTCATCAAAGGTTTTTTAATCTAGAGGATGATGCCATTCCCCAATTTCCTATCAATTGTAGCTTTTAATAACTTTAGTCCTTTTTGTCATCTATCCCAAAACTTTCCACGCCATCCATTCGCACAAGTGTTGCTTTCGTCTGTCTCCCTTACATTCAATCTGTCCCGTGAGTATCATATTTTCCAAGTCCTCTTTTCTTATTATATGTCTCGGAAATCTAAACTTTCTTTTTAGGTGTTAAGTATAAGTGTTCTTTTTGCCATTATCTTTAGAATTTCATCAATACTCACATGTTCAGCCTATGGTATTCACAACATCTTTCTGTAGAACATTATCTCCTCTTTATCTGTGAGCAGCTTGTCTAGTAATCTCGGTTATAATGGAGGACTGATTCTACTTAACAGTTCAGTAGTATTTTCTTTGTTTCTCTTGCTTTAACTCTCTTCTTCATCTGTGAGGATTTTGTCTTCAACAAGTATTCAGTGCTATATGGGAGACTGATTCTACATAAAAGTTCAGTTCTTTGTTTCTATGAAACTATTTATTGTTTCTTGATACAGTGCTCAGCTTTTGGAAGACATATTTCGCTATCCCAAGGCGCCTTCAGATTTCCGTATCGCACTTTCCTCTGTTAATACGTTCCCCAAGTATCTGATTTGGACTAGCAAAAAAAAAACTCAAACGAATGACAAGAAAGGTGAGATGAGTATTGCTTGTATTGAAGAGTGACCTGACATTTCCCTGCAAATGATAATTGCTCCAGGCATTCTGGAATTCATCTCGCTACTGGATTCTGGAAAGGCTGTAAAGGGTCGGTCAGGTCAATTGCTCATCGATCTACAAAATCTATTCACGCATGGGCTGTTGCTTGTTAAATAGAACGATCATCCTCCATTTGAATCGATACTGTTTAATAATAATTTACATCGCTTTAAACTTTATATGATTCATTAAATGCACACTGTTTAATTAAGTGTCAATTATAAAAATAAAATAAACATCTGACTTATTTTTTGTGCTATGTCCCTTAATGACGTAAGTGATTTTGTATCTCCGCAAATTTCTATCATGTGTAGGTCTTAGTAATGCTTTTGTTTTCATTGTTACTGCTAATCCCTATTATCTTGCTTTTACAAAAGTTCTTTATGTAGGTAACTCGTTCTTTTCATCAGTACATCTTGCTTTCAGTATGTCCTGAATGTTTCAAACGTTACATGCCTTCTTTCATCATTATGAACATTTAACTGTTTATTACTGGTTTGAAGAGTAATTTTTCTTTTGATTTCCATATT
>OZ010605.1:4440656-4478156 GCA_963932145.1 Acanthosepion lycidas
GAGAAGAAGAAGAGGCAGAAAAAGAAGTAGAAGTGGAAGTGGAAGCAGATGATGATAAAAAACGAAGACGACAGCAAAAAGAAGAAGAAGAAGAAGAAGAAAAATCTGATGATGATGATGATGATCTCAAAGGAGGAGAAGAAAATCACTATCTATCAAGTTACCTCATACAAGGACTGTATTTCAGTGTTTTGTTTTGTTTTTTCGTTAATTTATTTTTCTGCTGTTCTGAGTACTTCTTCACAATTCTTCACATTTCTTCACATTTCTTTTGACAATATCTACGTTTCTTACAGTCATCCATCTCTCTTTAATTGCATTGACTATAAATACGCTTTCTTTTGTCTATCTGACTACTATGGAAATAGGACATATAAATAAATAGGACATATAAATAAATAGGACATATAAATAAATAGGACATATAAAATAATACCTAGACACAAGAAAGTTATTCTATTATATTTCTATAAATATACCATTAATAGAAACTTTCTTTTGTAATTTGGGAACAATTCTAATCGACAGGTAAGTAAAGAAAGGTCGATAAATATCCCTAAACATTAAAGAACCGGATTAAGAGGAAGGTGAATTTAAGATAGACTTTGTGAAAAACAAACAAAACAAGGTATATAGATAATATTTTTGACAGAATAAATTTTTGAAGGCCTGTACAAAACGAAGTGATTCAAAGGTACTATCTTAAGTCAAAATTGGTTGAATTAAACCGGCCATCTTTCTTTTTCTTAAAATTCTGTTTTCTCGAAGAATTTTTGCCATCTTGAATTCATTTTTCTAATCATTTACTTCTTTAAATTTCTTCAATATTAATGCATTATTATGTATCTCCCGGTTTACTTTAGATAGAAATAAGATTTTTTAAGAACCACAGCAAACGAAATGGTTTATTGGGGTTTGATTAATTGATTCGTTTCTACGGATTATCGACTCTACATAGGATATATTGAAGTAAGGTGAGAGGGGTTGATTTAAACAGCCATTTAACCGTCCTGATGTTTTCGGATGAATGGATATCGATTGATATGATTTTTAAGTCTCATCAACCGGTTTAGGCTATTTAAAGTCTGAAAATATTTTGGTAGTGTAACAATATACATATTAACCTATATCTGGGGAGAGGAAAGATGGATTCGTACGTTTCCGAGATTATTTGTGAGTTGGTGAATCTAAAGAACCCAACGGGAATTGGAACTCGGCTCTCCTATTAACAATTGCGAACCATTATCCATTACACCAAACGCACCTTTCAAGTTTACAACACCTGATATTCGAAAGCGGTCACGCATCTACGTACTAACAAGGCTTAACTTTAGTCATCGTATGCAAACAAATGATTTAATCTCATGTCGCTGTACGCAAACGATTTAAAGGTACCATTTTATTTAGGTAGATAAAAATATGACCACACTTTTACAAGTGAACGTCTGATGCAGTTCCACTAGTTTAAATGAGACTGGTGTAAAAGTCTGGTGAGATTATACTCTAGTTCTAAAAATTAAATTTAATAGCCTTACCTATATGTTCCATAATCTCCAAAGCCTGAGAAGACAATCGTATGGCAATGCTATCTATCTATCATATATATATATATATATATATATATATATATATATATATATATATAATTATTTATTTAAAAATTATAACATATATATGTTATAACATATTTATGTTATAACATAAATGATATAACATAAATATGTTATAATTTTTAAATAAATAATTATATCTGCTCTACTATGTATTGAGCACTTTTTAAGAATAGTAATCTTTGGTTATTGGAATTTATTCCGTATATACCAACCCTATACTTGTGTGTGTATATATATATATATATATATATATATATATATATATATATATATATATATATATATATATATATATATATATATATATATATATATACATACACACAATAAGAATTAAGATGACGTTAGGTCAATTATCATTTTCACCTTGTAAATTGAAATAAAATTTATAAGGATTTTTTTTAAACCATTCAATGGATGATAAAATTTTTAAATAAAACTGGCCGAACAGAAGAAAGAAAGGACGGAAGAAAAATGGTAAAAAGGAAAAAGAAAAAGAGAGCAAATAAAAACAAAAATCTGGATATGAATGTGGTTAGGGGAGAAAGGAAAGTCCGGAGATGAAGGGTGGTTAAGCGAGAAAGGAAAGGGAAAGAAAGAGAAAATAAGGGGGAGAAAAGGGAGAAGAAATTAACCAATTTATTTTATATCCAGTAATAGACAGAAGGCAGTTCGGAACCTTTCATAAATCTATTAACAAAAAACAATATTATTTTAAATGAAGAGATAAACCTACATATATGAAAGAGATATAATTCAGGATTAAAGGTATATTAAAATAAACAATATATCACAAAAATAATAAGAAAAGAATATAAAAATGAAAATTAATAAACTGAAATGATTATAATTATCTAAGGATGAAGTATCTAAATTAAAATCTACATTTAAATCGTCATATTTAAAGTTAAATCTATATTAAAAAATTAAATAATTTCTGTCTGCATTGAACAAAAAATTAAATAATGAAATAATTCCTATCTACATTGAAAAAAAAAATATATTTATCATCTAATATTATATAATGAACCAGTAAGAGGGAAAAATACACTAAAATTAGAAAAAGTGCCTTTAGAATAAAGTGAAAGAAGACGTTCCTTTAGAATAAACCAGTACTAAATGGTTTTCAAATTTTTATTGTACCGACATATGAGGATCAGAGTCATTCTTTCTTGAATGAAAATGGAATACATATTAGGAAAAAAAAAAAACATTTATTTAAGTCCCCAGCAAAAATAATCTGAATAAGATATTTGTACTATTCTTATATTTACATTAACAAGAACCATCTTTAATATTTAGAATATAACAGTGTTCTTCAATCGTTTTAAGTAACGACAAACTAAGGAGCAAATGAAAATATCTCGGCGAACTCTTTAAATTTGATTAAATAAGCCATAAATTAATAATAAAATGCACACACAAATAAGAACTTACTTAATTTTAATGTTTCTATTCAACTATTTGACAATATATTGTCCGTGCTTGATACAAAAATCGTACAACTCATACAGCAATCGATATCACTTCACTTAAAATATTTTCGCCCTTCCTTGCCTTTGAAGGAATGCCCTTTGCCGTGCTGATGTTTCTACATGCCTTACTTCTTGCCTATCTCACACTGCTAAATTTTCTAAGCTCTATACTAAACATTAAATCTGTTACGAAAAAAGAACTAAACAAAAATGAACACAAAACGATCAGCTTTAAAAAATGACACTGGAAAAACCGAATGAAAAAAGAATGTTAACAAAAAATACTTTTTCACATCCAACCCAGTTCTGCCGAATCAGAATCAACGTTGAGTTTAAGCAAGCGAATGAGCCAGATGGAGTAAAGTGTCATGCAGATTTAAATTTCTCCCACTTGTAATGAATGCAGCTATCGATTATTTTTGCATGCTAACATGCTAGTTAACATTCGGGTCAGTCAGCTGTTGGCGCTCACTTTAGCCAGTACAAAATGGCCGCAAACTACATGAAAACTGTCGTAGAAGCATGACAAAATTAATTATTTCCACTATCGATGGGAGTTGGGAAATGGAAAGTCGGTCTTGGCCTTCCCGCTAACCTGGAGCATGTGCATGTACATTTTAGTGCAAATCCGTCGAAAATTGCGACCGTGCATTCGTTACCCACACACACATCCTGCCTTTTATAGATAGAGATAATTCAATACAATTTTGCATAAATATTGAATTAAACAATAAAAGGTTTAATATACTTATATGAAAAAATGTCGATATTCATTTATTCAAGTAAAAGAAAATTTTCAACGGTTGAATTAAAATAACAAAAATGCTTTTGAAAAAATGTAAAGTAATTTAAAACAAAATAATCGAATAGTTAAAAGAAGTATTTGAAAGAAATTTTAATACTTACTCATTTTTCAAATATAAACGCTGTATCACACACACACACAAACACACACACACACACACACATATATATATATATATATATATATATATATATATATATATATATATATTTACCATTACATTTTTTTTGCGGCAGACTCAAGAGGATCACGTGGTACACTAGTATGCTGCAGCACGGTGGTTAATAATCACTGCGCTATACAATTGACAAATTTACCTAGAGACTTTAAGGAAATATTAGAATTATTTCAAACCCCATTCGCCATTTGCATTGAGCAGACGACTTCGATGAAACAACAACTTCGATATTGCTGCCCACGAGTTTTCATATGCTGCATCACAAGGCATCACTGAAGACACACAGTAGCTTCGAATCATTCTCCTAGTTGTCTTAACCAAAACAAACAAGTCATAAACAGGCATTGATGTCTGGTTAGAAGTAGAACGTTTACGGTTACGTTTTCTTGCAGTTTAAACTCATTTTTACACAAGCCCATTGCTCGAAATCGACACAGAGACTGTTAAAAGATTTCATATAAGCTTGGTTTCATTGAGTACGCAAAGAAGTGTGGAAATAGCGAAGTGCAGCGGCAATTTGTGCCGCTACCAAGCGAAAAAAAAAAACGACACGAAGTTGGAGAAAAGAAGAGAAGCATTTGAAAATGCTACATTTAGCAAATACAATGTAAAATGGCCAGAAATTGAAGAACTAAAAGCAACTATGTAAATGAAAGGATTTGGGGCTGCGAACCTTCTACAAATGAAGACATACAGAACAGAGGTAGAAATGGTTTCCCAGGTTAAGTATTAAGTTGGTGCAAAAATAATGACGTAATAATGTCGTTTTTTGACGTTAAAAATATGTCAAAAACCGACATTATTACGTCATTATTTTTGCACCAACCTAATATATAGATTGTAAGTGCGAAATAACCTATGGATACAAACTAAAACAAACCCGTCACAGAAGATTCCAGCTGAATATGAAAATAAAATCATTCAGTTCCATGGATTTGTCAATAATGCGCAAAAACAGGGCAATTTGGTACTTTCAAAATGGACGCGGTTCCTCTGACCTTTGATATGCCTTCAAATAAAGCAATAGAAACTAAAAGAGCAAAAATTGTTATTATTAAAACATTTGGCTATGAAAAAGTCATGACACCCTTGTCTTATGGTGTGCTGTTGTCACAAAGCTGCTATATTTTCTGATTTCTAAAAGACAGACATTAAACACGGAAAAATTGCCAAATGGGATTTATGTTCATGTTCTTACAAGAGGGTAGGGTAGACATAGGTCGGATGAAAAAAATGAATAGAAAAATATAATCTAGGCGTTCTGGTGAATTATTAAAGTAGCCTGCCTTGTTATTATGTGATCAGTGTCGATGTCACAGAATTGAGGTTGTTAAGAACTTCCATTTTCTTCTCTATATTGCGTCCATAACATTCAATACGATATATCGTTGCTTATTGTCATTAACAAACTGACAATTTTATTACATATGCATTCCAGATTTATTTATACTGTTGGAATTTAAGTCATTATTCAACATTTTTCGACAGATTGTTTCCATTGCTTCGAAGTTATCCTCTATTAGTTTAATTCATTCATTATATCAGTTTTATTTATCATCTATCTCTTTTCGTGTCAATTTTGACCCGATTTTTATAGATTATGCATAAACAATATCGATCTGCCATAAATTCGATATAATAATTGAAGGCAACAACCAATATTCTATTATCATAAAAATATTGACATCAAGACCATAAATAAAAAAAAAATTAAAAAAATAAAAAACTCACTATGGTTCAATTTACTTAAGGGCACATGGACTAGTGGATAAAGACGTCGGTTATATCCAGTGACTAGACCCCAAAAGTTGTGAGTTCAGTACCAGCCTATAGCTGTGGCGAACCAAAATACATGGAAAGTTAAGTTAAAGGGATGTAATCGAGACATCTGAAAGAGGCATGACATGTGGAACTAGAACAATCTACCCCGGTGGTCGAAATAAATGGTTCGGTACAAAATTCCAATCACCTGAAGAAGGTCGGAGCGTACAACGGCCTAAATGTTGTGAGTATGGCAATGGAGATGAGGATCACTGTCCCAATAATGTAAATAATGTAAGTAGATTCAATTTTAGTTACGTAAGTTCAGATGATAGAAAATAGACATTATATGTATGGAACAGATATTATATTTTGAAACCTTTCAATTTATTTTTGTTTGCTAATCTGCCTAGAGCAAACGAATGCCTAAAATCTTCATTTAGGCAAGTTTTTAATACGTTTGAAATAAACTGCAATTTTATTCTTTTTGCTTTATTCAGAAGGTTAGCAAAGGTCTTGTTCTGTTACTATGTGCCGTGTTCCTTCAGAAAGATGACTCTCCACAATTTCCTGTCTTTTGTACCTATTAGTAAAGATTGCGTTTTTCTTATTTCTCCTAATCCCTGTTCCACCACCAATTTAAGCTTGCTAGATAGATTATGCGCTGATTCATCTGTACCACTTGAATTCAATGTGATTTGTCAGTGTTACTTTTTCCCAGCCTGCTTTCCTCATTACGTTCCCAAGAAATTTCAACTGTCACTTTTGTATTTTAATCAGAAATGTCTATTTTATTTCCATTTTATCTAAACAATAGTCGTTCAAATATACAGTCCATTGCAAAAGTCTACACCCCCTTGAAAACTGGATGTATTTTGTTTATTTTGACAGGAACAATAAATATTTTGAAACTCCAATAAGTTGTTTTAATAAGCATATCTGTCACACTTTTATTCACTACACAAAATACATTTGAAAAATTTTAAACTGATTCTTAAAGAAAGATAATTTTGAAAAATGTCTTTGCAAAAGTCTACACCCACTTTGGAATGTCTTCAACTAATACTTTGTGGATGATCTTTCTGCGTCAATTACAGCCTGCAGACGTCTTGGGTAGCCTTCCACGAGCGTGCTGCAGTGGTCTGCTGACAGTTTTTTCCATTCTTTATGGCAGAACTTCTCGAGCTCTCTCAGATTGGATGGGGAACGTCGGTGCACAGCCAGCTTTAGATCTCGCTATAGGTTTTCCATAGGATTGATGTCTGGGAACTGACTGAGTCACTCCAAAACTGTGATTTTTTTTGCTAACAAACCAAGCTTTAGTGCTTTTGACACATGCTTAGGTTCATTATCTTGTTGAAACATGAAATTGCGACCACAAGTGCAGAGTTCTAGCAAGTTTCAACAGGTTTGCCTCCAAAATTTCTTGGTACTTGACACCGCCCATCACACTTTAGATGGGTACCAGCTCTCCAAGCCCTGCAGCTGAGAAACACTTCCAAAGCATGATCGAGCCAACGCCATGCTTTACAATGGGAACGGTGTAATGAGGTTGGTGAGCAGTGTCTTATTTGCCACCAAACGTAGCGTTTCGTATTTTTTCCCAAATAACTAGTTTTTGGTCTCATCTGACCAGAAAATCTTTCGTCACATGGCAATAGAATCATTGATGTGACTTTTGGCAAAGTTTAGCCTTGCTTGCTTGTGCATAGGCGTCAGAAGGGGCTTATTTCTCGCTACACTCCCTACAGGCCATAACGGTCTTATACTCTGTTAATTGTAGATGGATGGACATCTGTCTCATTACTGGAAACTGAGGCTTTCAAGTCTTCAAGTGTTGAACTCAGGTTGGAGGTTGCCTCCCGGACTAGTTTTGCTTTTGCTCTTCGGGCAAGTTTTCTCGGTCTCCCAGATCTTGGTAGCGTAGCAGTGGTTTTGTGCTCTAACCACTTCTTTACTACAGTTTTAACAGTGCTTAGATTTTGCAATGTTTCTATAGCCATTATTTTCATTGTACTTTTGAATAATAAGGTTTTTAAGTTCCTGAGACAGAGGCTTGCTCATTTTCTTTCCACAGTTGAACACTTTGTGTTTACAGTCAGAGTCCAAAGACCAACATACCAAGAAACCATGTGTCGGATGATTTTGCACGCAGTTAAATCACCTTATATAGCAAAATAATAGACTGGCCATGTTTGCTTGTTATGGTACAACAGACATATCACTTTTGATTGTTCTGGATTGTATACGTCAATGATAAACTACGTAATAAGACAGTATAATATCCGGGGGTGTAGACCTTTACAAATAGTTTTTTTCTAAGTTATATGATTTTAAGAATCAGTGTGAATATTTGAAAATGTAATTTCTATATCTAAGGAAAATGTGATGCTTATTATTTAGCAATCATTGGAATTGAAAATAATGTATTGTTCCCTGTTAAATTATACAAAATATATAAATTTTCAAAGGAAGTGTAGTTTTTTTGCAAGCCACTGTACAGTCTATGGTATTCTCGCATCCATCTGTAATCATATTTCTGTTCCTTCCAATGTTTTATTTATCTGTAAGTTGATTGTCCAGCATCCACTCTCATATAGTATGTTCTGATATTGCGTCCAATTCATTTCTTTAACTCTAACAACATTTCCCTATTTCTTAATGCTTTGCTTAGCTTTTGCAAAGCATCTTCCACTATTCCAATGTGTATTTTCGCTGTCTCACTTCTCGGCCTCTATTAAAACATTTCCCAGATATTTACGATGTATTTACTTGATTTCCGTATCTCCAAATTGTAATTATCAGGTTGGGCGCCAATTCAGTCTTTTATACTTAGCAGTCCAATTTTAACTATTGTTACAAGTTCCTTACCTCTTGGGAATAAAGGAGAATATTGTGTGTACTAAATTTTTAATCCTGGCATTTTAGATTCCGTCCCTTCTCTCCCTTGTAAACTGAATCAACGCAATCTCAGATCCTGATGAGGTACCGTTTTCTTTTTTGCTGAAAATTCAACCATGCTCTTACACAGGACAGGTTTCGGTGCCATCGCTACATATTGAGAGGTTGATAAAACAAAAAAAATACAAAAAAAAAAAACGCCGAAATTTCCAGAACCCTTTAAAGTCACCTGACGGTACCTCTGCAAGACTATGGTTTTCACAGATATCTAACTTACTTTTTGGCACTATTCTTAAAGCTATCATTATCCTGAATGAATGTATTTAACCAGTTAGAAAAACAGTCAAAATAGGAACTCTGAACATCTACTTATGTCTGTCATGGAAACGCAAAGTTTTTTATGACTTTAGGAGAAAAATCTAATGCATTGTTTCTCCACATTTATTTTGATTCAGGGAGCACTTGTCGAATAAATAAAACTTTGGGGCGACCTTTAAATTTTACCAAGTAAAATTAAGTCCAGAAATTTGAAAATAGGAGAATAAAAAACAAGTCTCCTGAAAGAATCTATTTTTAAGATATGGCATTGCTTGGTCCTTATGCTTTTTTAAAAATAACTTATGTTTAAATATAAAACTAATTAATAAATTCAGTTAGGTGCCATGCGTGATACATGCTTAGTCGATTATGTATCTTTCGATAGATGATGGATGAGGCAGATGCGGTACAAATTTACAACGTCCACTATACTGATCATGTCACAATGTTGCATGAGGGGCCCAGAAAGGAATATTTTCACGTCGGCTAACCAAGACTGCCAACAATATCCCTGATTACGTATCTGAAAGCGACATCAAAGTCGCCTTGGCTGTCTCATCTTTAAACTCTAAACAGAAAAAAGAAATAAACATTATATAGACAGAGATGATGCTCCCCCACTATTCTCGCTTGAGGATCGACAGCGGACCAGCTCCGAGAAGATATGCCTAACTGTTTAATTTTAGGAAATTATAGATCCTGTCCAAGAATCTCAACTTCAGTAACTTTTCCATCGAATTTATGTGACTTCCACATGGCTTTGCAAGAAATATTAATTTGTCTATATTTTTGAGATGCGGGATTATGTAGACAAGTCTACCCCAGCGAGCGAAATAAAGGATTCAATTTGACATTCCACCCACCTGAAGAAGGACGGAGCGTACAAGGGCCGAAAATTGTGATAAATATGGCAACAAAGATGAGGACAATAGTCCGAACTATGCAAAGAGTGTTAACATTTACATGACAAATGATCCGATGAGATTTTTTTCCTGAATACAGGAATTTAATCGTGCTACAGATTGACATCTAGGTCCCTCTTGTTTACTGTGTCAATAGCTAAGTGCGACCACAACTTCTACCACAAGTTTTATTGCTATACAACGCATATAAAATAATAACATTGTTAGTAATGGAATTGATGGAAATATATTACGCCTAACCTTACAGTTAGAACATACGTTGTTTTATTACAAGTTATCGTATAGTGTAGCTTTACCGGTAGGCCTGTTTGGGGTGACTGACAGCCTAGCGTATGTTTGTGGGTCGACTTACACAGTAGATATAGATGTAAATCAGATTTTTCAAAGGCAATGTCTGTTCTGATTTAATAACAAGATATTTATTAGTAAAATTGCACAAATATTGGTTTGGTTTGTTTTGTTTTACGGCATATTAACTTCAATAGGTTATTTAATGTCGACATCTTTTCTTTTTTTTACTGGTAATATTTTGTTTTGTCAAAAATCTATTTCAGGTAATATTTTCTTCCTCAAAAATGTACAGCTGGTAATATTATTTTAAAGAATATATTGCTGGTAATTTTTTTTTCAAAAAATTAATACTGGTAATATTTTTTTTTTAAATACTTTGCTGGTAATTGTTTTGTTTTTTTTTCTCCAAAAAATTATTTCTGGTAATAATTTTTACAAAGTATTTCTGGCATTAAAACCTATTTTTACACTTTCATAATGCTTTTTATCTCAGTTCCGGAGTTAACTATTTGCCCATAGCTGGGACCCCGGGTCAGGGTGGACCTAGAAATACCAGCAATTAAGAAGTGGTTCCACGCTTCTCAAAACCGCCAGATCAAATTACAAAAGGAACACAATATCCCAGTACGTAAAATTTAATCAACATAGACTCCTTCCTTCAAAAACATTTTAAAACGTTTTGTCAAAGGTAATGCCTGTTTTGCCTTAATGACAACAAACTTGCTAGTAGAAAGGTTCATACTATGCCAACTGATCCAAACAACCGCATGATTTCAAATCTACGCTTCAATATATTTTTCCTACGTTGTAGAAGGTTCGACTGTATTGACTCTTCTAAATTGAATACATAATTAGAAGCAAAGAAAACTATATGAAAACATTATTATTATTGGTACAATTAGTAGCAGTAACAGTATTAATGTTAATAGTAGTAGTTGTAGTAGGTAGTAGTAGTAGTAAAAAAACGATCATTTAACTGAGGACGTCTGGTTGCAGATGGAGGAGCAGTATTGACTATTCTAAATTGAATACATAATAAGAAGCAAAGAAAACTATATGAACACATTATTATTATTGGTACAATTAGTAGCAATAATAGTAGTAATGTTAGTAGTTGTAGTAGGTAGTCGGTAGTAGTAGTAGTAGTAGTAGTAGTAGTAGTAGTAGTAGTAGTAGTAGTAAAAGAACGATCATTTGACGGAGGATGTCTGGTTGCAGATGGAGGAGCAGTATTGTCTGTTCTAAATTGAATACATAATTAGAAGCAAAGAAAACTATATGAACACATTATTATTATTGGTACAATTAGTAGCAGTAACAGTAGTAATGTTAGTAGTAGTAGTTGTAGTAGGTAGTAGTATTAGTAAAAAAACGATCATTTAACTGAGGATGTCTGGTTGCAGATGGAGGAGCATTATTGACTGTTCTAAATTGAATACATAATAAGAAGCAAAGAAAACTATTTGAACACATTATTATTATTGGTACAATTAGTAGCAGTAACAGTAGTAATGTTAGTTGTAGTTGTAGTAGTAGTAGTAGTAGTAGTAGTAGTAGTAGTAGTAAAAGAACGATCATTTGACGGAGGATGTCTGGTTGCAGATGGAGGAGCAGTAATTTTATTCACCAACACGTTTGATTATTTTCTTTGGAATACTCTTTCAACAGTTTACTGGCGACACAGGAGGAGAGACAGCAACTGATAGTTTGTGCACTAACGTATTTTTCTTGTGACCTGAATCGGTTTAACGTCTTTGTCTTTCTTTCTATTTTTTTCTTGTATTGTAATTTTCGTCACAGCCCATTCACCTCTGCATCACTGACAGTAACACGACTAACAATTCCGTATTGATCCGATTGATCGATCAGATTAAAAAAAAAAGAAATCGATCGACCAATGGCTGATCAACTGATCTCCCAGCGCCACTCAGATTCTATTCGTCATTAATCTTCATTTCTGTTCGGTAATCCAGAAGAAGGCACAAAGAAGGATGCACGATGAATTAATGGATAGAGGTTCGGACTGAGGAATCGGAGAGCCGAGTTCGAATTCCACTCGAATCCATTACATTTATTTACATGCTAATAACCTTGGTACGGTATGAATTCTCTTCTTCTTGACTCAGTTATGGGTAAATAGCAGGTCAGAACGTGTTACATAGAAACTGGTCTACCACAGAAAGAAATGGCAAACTACATCGGGAAGAAATCTGTATCGTCAGTCATGTATGGAAAGATACATGATCGCCTCAGCGTGTATCACGCATGGCACATAAGTGACTGAATCCAGAAGAACTGTCTTCAGATAACTTAGCGTAAACATTTTTCAACAGTCGATATCATCTTTATGTTAAGCAAGAGTCAGCATCTATTATGTCTATTCAGTATTTGGCGATCATGGCTCTCGCCATTGTAACTCTTAATAAATTGTATCTTCTTGTTATCTCTCTTAAAGTGTGTTCCCCTTACGTTTAAAATCTCTATGTGTTACGTCTTTTCATGGCATTGGCGATCATGGATCTCCTAATTCCATGTCCTTTGTAGGTCTTAATACATAGTATCATCTTGTTATTTTTCCTATGCCTTGCTCCGAAATACATTTAAAATCTTATATGCTCTATGTCCATTCAGGATGTTAGCGAACATGGATTCCCACATTTCCTGTCCTTGTAGATCTTAATAAATTTTATCTTTTTATTGTCTCTCCTGAACCTTGCTCAGTCATATATATATATAAACATTTCTATAAGTCAACTCGATTCTGTACAATGAAGATTATGGCTCTTTTTAATATTTTCTTCTTGTTATCCCTCTTAAATCATGGTCCGATATAAATTTAAAATGTTCTTCTTCTATATCCCATGTCCCTGAAGGGTGTTGACGCTCATGGTCCTCCACAATTTTCTGTTCTTTCTTGAACTTAATATATTCTATCCGCTTGTTCTCTATCCTATTCATTTACTCATGATTTCTACGTAGGTTATGAGTTATCTTCTGCTCATTTTGCCTTCAATCTGTCTTGTGAGTATCAGATTTTCTAAACCCTCTTTCCTCATTATCGTGCCTAGAAATTTCAACTATCTCTTCCTGTATGAGTTTACATTTTTTCTATTTTCTCTAAATCCTTGTCGTTTCTCACAAGTTATTCTCAGCATCCTTCTGTAGAACTATATTTTGCTTCAAGTCTCTTCGTCCTATCTGAATAGATTGTCCAGTATTCACTTCTCTCCAGGAGAACTAGTATTACGTAAAAGTTCAATACACTTTTCTTTCTTCTCTTTCTTAGTAATATACTTGATTTTTGGAACGCTATCGCAAAACGCCTTCGAATTTTGATATCGCACTCACCTTCCTCTGTTACAACTCTTCCCATATATTTAAATTGTTTTTCTTGTTTGATTTCTTGTTATTGCTCTTGTTCTTCTATGTGATGTGTACATCTGGGGCATTTGATATAATGGCTGACGGAGATTTAACCGAATGAACATTTAGCCGAAAATGTGGTGGCGTAATTACATATATGTTACACTCTTTCCTGTAAGTTCTATGCTAACTGTTCATTTTCTAGCACTTATCCTTTTTGAAAGTCTTCATCGGTTTCTTGCTTTCCAGCGAAATTTGATCTTCAAATATTTAAAAGCAATGTCAATCTTTATATTTTGTCTACTTCATTCCGCTCATTTTATTGTTCTCGCTCCTGTTTCTTTTTCTTTTTCTTATTCATCCTCACTCTGAAGATCCCTTGTATCTTAGAGGCTTTATTGCCTTGCTTGGGGTGAAATGATTTACAAAATACATAGCATCATGAAGTCATATTTTTCTTATTATTATTTTCTCTTTAATCTGTTAATTTTATAGCCTTAAAATTAATTTATGAAAAGATCAAAGAAAAGAGAGATAAAAAGTGATATATTTAGAAGCAATTAAAGCAAGGTAAGTTTATGAAAATTTGAAGAGATAAAAATAAGTAGCTTCCAAACCATGCGTCCTTTCGATATATGAAATTAAAAAAATCAGGCACTTTACTGAATTCATTGTGATCTTCATTATTTCTTCATTAATAAATGATCCTCATATTGAAACTTGTCGAAACATTGTAAATTTTCTTAAGGCATTTTTTCGCGTCTATAGTTCTTTAAGAGTATTCGAATATCAAATACATATTCTTCCACCAATCTCCCTGTCTACGGACATAGATAATGAGTTAAATAGATCTAGAAAAATAGAATGTTGTGCAAGACAAGGATAGGTCTTCTCACCGAGGATATTCAACGTATACAATGAGACAATTCTGAGAAAATTAGAAGTCGTACCAGAATCCATTGGTGGTGGTCACTATGCTAACAATATACTTATTTTCCAAGCCACGACGTGTTTCTAACATATCTATTTATCATCTCTCAGTTGCGTCTCTGTCTTAGGGCAGAGTGAACTCAGGGGCGACTCCATCAAAGGACAGAGTCTCAACTGAGAAAAATTATACTGAGAGGTGCCCAGGGGAACAGCCTCCAGAGAGGGATCAATGCTCGCACCGCAGCCAACGCAAGCGACGCGTGAAGAAAGGTTTAAAGATCGACCGCAGGAAGAAAGAATCCATGGATGTTAGCAAAAGGATCAGCATCCTTCTGTAGAAACACACTTTTGTTTTTTCAAGTCTCTTCAAATTAGAGTACATTGCCCTGCATTCGCTGCCCTGTAAGAGGGCAGATATTAGGTTGGTGCAAAAATAAAGTCGTTTTCTCGCATATGTTACTATGTGAGAAAACGACATTATTTTTGCACCAAGCTAATATGACGTAACTGTTTATTACACTTTTTTCTTGATTCTAGACAAGATTCTCTATTTGTTAATATTCTCATTCGCTTTGGGAATGCGTTGAATATCCCAATATACCTTCAGATTTCTCTGCCACATTTTTTGTCCTATGTTAAAACATTTTCCAGATATTTTTTTTTTGTATTGTTTGATTTTGGTATTTCCGATTTGGAATTTGTACTTTGGGTTCATCTTTTTGCGCACAATCATGCCACCTGCTTTCTGTTTAATCCTTTCTTGCTTTGCTTGACTTGTCTTCTGTAGGAGATTTTGTAATTTTATTTCTGTGGCTGCTATCAGCACTGTGTCACCAGCATATCTAATATTGTTCTAGTTATGTGAACATCGCCGTTCTTGTTTTATATCCCTTTCTATCTATTACAATTTTATGAAGCTAATTTCGCTTCCAAATCATGCGTCCTTTCAACATATGAAAAAAAATCAGGCAATTTTCTGAATTCATTCAAATGTTCGTTATTTCTTCATTAATAAATCATCCTTATATTGAAACTTCTTGGAAATTTGTAAATTTTCTTAAGGCATTTTTCGCATCTGTGATTCTTTAAGGGTATTCGAATAATCAAATACTTATTCTGCCACCAATCTACCTGAAACCTTGAGAGAAGACACCTGTGATGATGTATAATTTTAGCCGCTGTTTCTGTATCTATGCATGAATATTATTTGCCCCTTACATACAAAACGCTTAATTTTTTTTTTTTTGCTATTTAATAACGAAGGACTAGAAGAAGCAAAATTTTATCATCTTTAACTATAGAAAGTTTTCAGCTTTACAAGCAATTTATTCAGGGAGTAAGTGCGGTGGTTTTCATTAACTTTTTTTTTCTTTTTTTGAAGGATGGACGACTAACAAGTGATCAGTCCCGTGTCATCTGTTGGTGATATCCAAGTTCTGGCTATTTGTGATATTAGAAAACTTCACCTTGAAGGGGCTGTGTGCCTCCTCCAACGCCGTCTCCATTACAAAAAGGACAGGGAAAACGACTAAATATTTCGATATCTTAAAGCCTTCATTTTTCCTCATGCGTAGAGTTCTATCTCATCCCGATCTTTACCAGAAGAGAGATAAACTACAAAAATAGGAAAAATGTTTTCATTAAAGATGGGTGCCTCATAAACCCAGACCATCATTCCGGAATGTCTACATATCTGACGAGTGAGACACTTTGTCAAGATACACATCTACACGTGTACCAGATTCCCTGACAAGTTCTTAGACCTCTGATGATAACATCACCTTCTGGCCATAGAAAGAATGTGCACATCAGGTTGTACGGCACATACCGTGTTTCGTCTTTGTTCATAGGCGAACTTCTTCTTCTTTCCTCCTCCTCCTTCTTCTTCTTGTCCTCCTACTTCTTCTTCTTTGTGTTATGTCCCTTCAGCACTTACACGACCATAGATATCAACAACTCACTTTCTTGTAAGGCTCTTAGTAACTTTTATTTGCTTTTGCTACGTTACCCGCCACCCGCTCTGCCATCCTTTAATACAAGCCTTCCAGGTAACTGCTTCGTTGCCTGCCTTTCCTTTATATATATATATATATATATATATTATATATATATATATATATATATATATATATATATATATAGGAGAAACAGGAAGAGGAGTGGAAATGTGTCGGTGGAGGATGAAATATACATGTTCTTTTTATCCCACTTCACTTGAACTCAAAATACACATTTTATTATGTATACAATGGGGCATAATTTCCGATCTCTGATTTAAAAGTTGTTTTTTTTTTGTTTTTTTTAGGTCTAGAAATGATATTATAGCTAATTTTTTGTGTCTACAAAGTTTGCTGATGTTTGTATGATTGTTGTAAGTTTTTTTTTTTAATTTTCCAGTTTACATTCGGATCTTTTTTTTTCTACTTTAATTTCTATACATGTTTGGCCAGATTAGTTGAATTATCAATGCTTGCTAGCTTACAAAATATGACTTATGTTTGTACCATCTCTTTTTAAAGCTACTCTCAGTACTTCCAATGCATATTTTTTCTGTTCATTTCTTTCTATTACATCTGCTTTATAAATTAACGCTCAGTTTTGCAACGCTTTGTGTGTGTTTATATATATATATATATATATATATATATATATATATATATATATATATATATGTGTGTGTGTGTGTGTATCTGTGCTTGTGCGCATCCGTTTTTTTGTGCGTATATTAATGTATATTTGGGCAGCAAACTTTCTTTTCAAAATATTTCATTAAATACGGTAGACAAGGAAAATTCACTTAATTTTTCAATTAGTCTATCCAACGTTCTTGCCTTTTCTTTCCGTTTGGTCGCAATAAGAGTGTACTAGAATTTTACATAATGTCCATAGGCCCAAACGCTTTCGGTCACTACCGGATACATCTTGCTTTTAAATGAGGCCTTGAATATTAGACATCTCTCTCCATCGATCAACCTCATCTTATTTAACAATGGGAATGCAATGTTTTGTTTTTTTTTTTTTTTTTCAAAAATAGAATGACACTCACATATAAATTCCAGCCTCGTCTAATATGCAAAGGCTTGGAATAAACGTTTATACTTATATTCAAAGCAGCACAAGAATAAAAATACACCTGAAACAATCAAATCATGAATAGAAATATTCTAAAACAACATCCCCACTCTTGAAAATGGTTAAAGAAAGATCAGAAAGCGCTTAGGACAATGGAGAATATGAAATTTTTATCAGAGCCTTACTACCAGCAAATGGGAAAACGTAACGACTTTGGAAAAAAGAACGTTGCCATATTTAACGATACACACTTACACACACACATAAATAAATTCATACACATATATATATATATATATATATATATATATATATATATATATATATATATATATATATATATGGGGGTGTACGTGTCTGCGCGTGTCTGTTTCTCTGTGTCTGTGTTTTAGAATATGTATGTATTAAATTATCAAGAGAAAGGTTTGTTGGCAAATTGAAAGTACCTAAATACACAATGCAAATAGCGAGTGAAGATACCCGAATAAAAATGGAACAATATATCTTGGAAAAGCCAATGAAACTGAGGCTCCCGGTTTTACCACTTCACTTACGGCTGAACTTCAAGTAGCCGCCATAGTTTCTCGCCGGTGTCAGTTTCTTCATTTTCTGCCAATTCTTTGACCACTTTGCAACCGGTTAGTGTCTGCATTTGCATAATGGTGCTGTCTAGAGACCGTACGTTGTTTCCGTCCGTCAAAATGGCGCCGTGCGGGCGCGAAAGTATCTGACCTAATTTCCGTTAGGTTTTTGATACGCCATTTGCTGAAACATCCGATATTTCTTCATTGGATTCAAAAGAAGTTGAAAAAGAATCTTGAAGAGCTGGGAACAGAAAATATATATTGTCTGAAGTTCGTATTTGTAAAATTGGGTTTCTATGCAGTTTCTTTCACTTTTCTTTTCTTTTTTTTTTTCAAGAAAATCATAAAATCTTTTAAATGTCTTCTTTGGAGTTTAACTTCATTCAAGGATAGTATAATTTAACTATCTTATTTAATTTTTAATTAAATTTTAATTATTTTTACATTGTTCGGGCAGATGTCCTCGTCTTTATTTGTGCATTCATATTTCAGCGGTTAGACGCTCCAGGTCATATTTGTTTGAATTTCCAACCTAAGCCAGAAATAGCACCTGAAGAAGACTGCAGTGTACTTAGACCGAAACGTTGTAAATGTGAATGTGCAAATAAATATAAGAGCAACTGTTATAGTAAAAAATACCTCTTCTCAGACATATCAGTTAGTTATGTGCCATGCGTGATGAATGTTTAAGTGGTCACGTACTTTTCGATACATGACTGACGAATCAGATTTTTCCCGCAGTAGTTGCAATTTATTTATGTCCTGTTATTTACCCATAGCTGGGTGGAGGAGAAGATGAGGATTAATGCCTTTCCAAAGGGTATTAGCACGTAAGTGAATGTAATGGATTTGAATGGAATTCGAACTCGGCTCTCGGTTTCTTTAATCTGATCGTTATCCATTTCTTCACCGTGGCTAGATATTTAGACTTATACTTCCGGTGTTTTTGCATTGAAACAGAATGATTACAACGATAAATCTCAACACGACTACATTTTCCAGATTTTTATTTTCTTTCTGTTTTTTTTTTTCTTTCTATCATCGAAATGAAATTTATTTACGAGAGAACTGATGAAAGTACGCTTAAATTTAGCGTTTTATCGTAAGATGGATGAGCAAAATTCATTTCTCTCATTTCATCCAAACTCGTATCCAAAACAGTTTCTGATAAATATTTATTTTCTTAATGACCTTTGTTAATATTACAATTTTCTGTTTACCAAAAATCCGGATCATTTCATTTTGTTTGCTTACATACCTTGATGAGTAGCCCCTTGGGAATACCAGGTGCGGTTATCTTGGATGTGCGGATGGTGCAATGTATAATGGCTCAGAATTGTCAGTCGGAGAGACAAGTACCAATTACAAATTGGTTATTGCAAATATATTTGGGAAAAATATGAATTTGCCTCTTCTCCTCAAGCTATAGGTTAATTAGTAAAACTTGTATCACTAAAGCATTATTATCTGGAAAGAAATCTTTCAATCTAAAAAAATGTATTCTCGCTTTAAATAATCCGTAAAAAGGGTGATAAACACGAATCATTCAATAAATAAATAATTTCTTTTCATGTGATCATAAATTGTAATACTAGCAAATGTAAATCGAGAGAGAGATGATGAGTGTATTAATATTGAAAGTATTTTTTAAAAGATTATAAGGAAAATAAAAGAAAAATGGTAGACAGTGCCGAGAGAAAAATACTTTAATAAAATAAGCATTGCCAAATAGATTCAACCAAACTTTACCAAATATGGTACTACAGAATCATTTTCTTCTATTCGGGACTTCAAATATCTATTCTGTCACGAGTTCTTTTTACAATTACCCCCTATTACAATGTTTCATTTCATAAGAACGTTTCAAAAATGTGTTTAAAATATATTAAAAAGAGACAAATTTAAATAAAATAATATTTGAAATATATTTCTTATTCATAATTTTCAGTGTTTTTATGTTAATTTTCTAATTCAGCGCCTACTTTGAGCCTTTCCTTTTGAAGTTTTAAATTAAACTTAAATTTCTCTGTTGAATTTAGAGACACTATATAGTTTGAGGACAGGAATAATAAATGATGGTAAATTTGATACTCACAAGACACTCGCATATAATACTGATGCCAATTGTGGTAGCGCAAAACAGCGAATAATCTACGTAGCTTATAAGGAGGCAGGAAGGATAGTAGAAAGACACGTAATCTAAGACTTACAAAGAATATGGAGTTGTGGAGAATCATTAACGTTCACTTTCTAATGGGAGATTAATAAAAAAAGAAAAAGGTAAACGTTTAGAGTCTGTTTTACAAATCAGTCAAGGTTTGTAACCAGTAGTCCTGCATTCTGTAGCTTTTTCTCTCAGGCTTGGGCGCGATTTCATGCGAGATCGACAGTTGCCTATAGAGCATGTTTCACGATGTTGTCAACGATGATGTCCAGTGGGAAGGACAAACCAGTACTACCTGCGAGTCGCTGTCCTATCAAATCGCCTACTGGTTTATGTTCAGAGATCATTCTTGAATCCTTTCCCATGTGTAATTATCCCCGTAAGTCAGCAGAATTTTCCTAATCTTAATATGGACTGCAATCCCAGATGCCTTCCATCAAACATATATATGTTTATGGAACTTGTTAATACGAGGGAATCGTCCAATTAACCTAATTATATATTTTTACTTATAAATTTATCGAAATACATTCAGAGCAGATTAAAAGCATCTATTCACGTCCTCTCGTCGAATGTTAAATTCAAATTAAAGCTGACCAATACTTTGCTACATAAAGACCAGATCGGATTTGCTACTTTTATCTGTGATGCTACATTTGGGACAACCTGTAAACAAAAATATTGTCAGGTGATGAGGGCAATCCCACCATAATGTGACGTCCCTCAGTCTGCAGTGGAAATTTTTTCATGTCACTTGTTCTAATGAACTTTCCACCCTGCTACATCTACCGTATGAATTCAAGCGTAATACTAGATTGGTAGCTAGGTCTCATCACGTTACTGTTAAAATAGCTAGCTGTAACCGTAAATTCTATTCGAATAGTTTCTTTATTCAAACTTCTCGATTCTATAAATTAATGAAGAACTTCTTCATAAGGCCTACAACATTTCATCCACATCTTATATTTGTCTTAAATTTAACAGTGATTTTTTTATTCTAATAGTTTCTTTTCTCGCGCCTCTTTCCAGGGTAACTAATTTCTTGCTTCTCTGTTACCTACGCTCTACAAAATTTGAAATAAAGATAAAGCTTGGTTTCTGTCTTACGTAATTAATTCACTCTCGTAGGCAGTTTTCTAACATTTAAATACAACGTCAATCTCCATTTATCTTCTTCCTGTTTCCTGTTCTTTTGTTCTTCTTTCTCCTCTCTAACGTCTTCTCATTCTCTTTCATCCTCAGTTAACAGTTGCGTCTTAGCGACATTATTGCTTCGCTTGGGGTAAAATGGTTAAAAAAATCCAAATACTTTCCATTATTTTGTTCTCCGCGGTTGAACCCTACTTGGTTCGTCTAATCGATATATTTACTGCTTATTACTTAAAATGACATATTTATTTATTTATTATAATATTCATAAGAAACAAAAACTGAACGGGGTGGTAGCACCTGTTAGGGTCTTAGCTATGGGCAAAGCGTGAAACCCGAAACAAAACACTGTGATTGCATAAAAATAAATGTTTATAGTAAAATTACCAGCAATATATTTTTATATTTTAAAATGAACAACAATACTTTTTCTTTAATAGAATCGCCAACATTACATTTAACGGAGAACTGACCAACAACACGTTTTTTTCTATAGTTGCCGGCATACAATTACGTTTAAAATATATTTAGTTCGAGCCATAAAATTGTGTTAAAAATACTTTCATTTCGGCATTAAATAGCCCCAAGAAGTTGATACGCCACTAAACAAAATCAACCAACCAACATGAAACAACACATTCATGACATTAATCCATATAATAACCTGTAATTTCTTACAGTCGAAATAAATTTGGGAACAATTGAAATTAATTGCGAAATCTGGCGAAAGTCACCCATGAAATAAAAATAATTGTTTGTACGGAAAGTAAAGACCTACGTGCATAAAATTCTCTTTAAATTAAATGGCGGCAGAAGAATTTTCGTTGAACTTTTAAAAGTTAAGCGTAAATATTAATGCAATACTTAAATGCAACGATCAATTTTTATCTGTGTAGATTAATGTTGCCGATCGCATACAAGAGCAGTATGTCTCGCAAAAAGAAATTCCCGCCAACAGATTGCAATCAAAAGAGCCAAGACTGCAGCGAGGAAAAGAAAGTCCCGTGCAAACGAAAACCCAGATCAACCGGCAGCAAAGCGAGGTTCTAATGTTGAGAATATGGGAAGACTTAGGGATTCTCAAACTCCTGAACAAAACGAAATCCCAGTCAAGGAGGTAGCTTAATTGCTACCCGATTGAAAAAAAATTGCGTCTCCGATAAGAATCGAATGTATATCCTTTTTTTGCGATCAGATAAACAGCTTTTCTAGTCAACGTCTAACGCTATGAATTTGGCCACGGAATTCAGACTTTTTAAGAAAGAACAAAGAAGAACAGGCAAGGATAGCAATTCAAACGAGTTTATATTGTTTAAAAACAGCTACAAACATTAGATGCATATGCATATGTACGATACTGGACTGGTAGTAACCAAGAGTCAGCGCCACCTACTCTAAAAAGAAGGTCTTCTCTCATCAGCACATTGTGGAAGGGGCCGCAACTCCAGGTGCATACAGCAAACTATAGAACCAACACCGAATATTTTATCGAGCTGACCCGATTCTCTGTTACATTAGTTTTACATAAAATTTACTTATTTTATTGAACATCCGTTCCTAAAAATACAAGAACAATGGATGTATTTAGATTAGCATTATACGTTTATTTTTTGTCAATCTTTCTTTACAATTTCTTTTACTTTCAGTTTAAAAATCAAGATTTCTCATAAACGTGGAAGAAGACAGACATTATTGAAATAAATTCATGAGAAATCCCGTTTGCACTTTGCTACATACCATGGTAGTCACGCAGCCAACATGAAGAAGACAGTGATCTAGTAAGATTAGATCACAAATGACTATTTTGCCTTAATGCAAAACGCTACTTCTGACGGAAAGCTTACATTACACATCACCCTGAGCACACCACCCACGACCGTGAAATATGACAATGACAGTGTCATGGTATGAAGCTGCTTTTCTTCAGTCGCAACGGGAAAGCTGGTTGGAGTTGATAGTAACATCTACGGAGCTATATACAGAACATTCCTCAAAGAAAAGTGTTACTGTCAGCAAATATCTTATGACTGCGGTTCAGGTCTGCCTCTGGCGAGAGAACGACCTTAAGCACATAGCTAGAGCCATAATGGAGTGGTTGTGATCAAATCATACTTATAAGTTATAATAACCCATTCAAAATCTCAGCAATAAATCCAATTGAGAATCTGTGGAAAAGAGAAGTTTGTGCTCTTATATGGTTACCATCAAATCTGAGTTGAGCTATTTTGAACTCTTTCATCCTCATTAACCCGTTGCGTTTTAGTGGCATTATCATATGGCTTAGGTTAAAATGATTTAAAAAAGTAATATATTTTACTTTATTTTGTTCTTCACGGTTGAACCTTACTTGATTCGTCTAATCAATATATCTTCTGCGCCGACCAAGCATAGAAATGAATACAATATGGGAACCAGTAATAAGAAGTGCCAGAGAAAAGGGATAACAACAACAAAAATTGCAATATGAGCTCTGGTAAAAACATGATATGATAACAAGAAAAATTTCAATATGAGCACTGGTAAAAAATGGTTGATGAAGACATTAGGCTTATAATACCCAGAAATTCATGCACAGATGTCCTCACGGACACATGGCACAGTGGATAAGGGCGTTGGTTAGATCCAAATAGTGTGATTTCAATACCCGGTTAAGGCAGGATAGAACCTGGAGACGGGAATTAACAGGAGATGACTGATAACTGACATCGATTAAACATGGCCTGTGAAACTAGAACAGTCTACCAGAGTGAGCGAAATAAAGGGTTCAGTTCGACACTGAAGAAGGCCGAAACGTAATAAAAGATGAGGACAATAGTCCGAATAATGTAAAAAATGTACAATATATTTACATATCTGCAGTTTCTCTGTGACTCAGGGAGGATTTGTGGAATTATTTGAATTCGCTGCATTCTGTATTTCATCTATTGGCTCGAACCACCATTTTCCCTGCACTGTTCGAATAGCAGTTTGAGCATCTGCTTTTGCACAGTTTACTGAACAGGTCTTTTTTGCAACGCAAAACATCGTATTTGATTCTTTCTTTCAATGATCTGCTTGATAGTATCTTCATTTACATCAAACCAGTCTCGACGTTTTGATGGCATTTTACCCAAAATTACTTCACCTGCGTTATATATATATATATATATATATATATATATATATATATATATATATATATATATATGTATGTATGTGTGTCTGTGTGTATTAAATGAACATTGAAGTCAACACGAGGCGATATGCTGTTTCATGCTAGACGCAATCATCAGGCCACGAGTGTTTTTGTTTTTTTTGTCTCGGCTATTTATATGTACGGCTCAGTGGTGCATTGTGGGTGGTCTATTTTGGCGGTTATTTTGCCGGAAGTCGTTTATTTGTTTATTTGGGTTAAATTATTTTGTTTTCTTTATTTATTTTTATTTCTTATTTTGATTTTGATTTTTTTTAATTTTTATTTCTTATCTTATATATATATATATATATATATATATATATATATATATATATATATATATGTATATTAATCGGTGTTTTATTAACGTAGCAAAATTTGTTTATATCGATTATCTAATAGTTTTGTTTTGGTTTGGGAAGAAAATTAAAGCGATTTATTCAATTCTGGAGTTGATTGCTGTAGTTTATACTATTATTTAGGCGGGAGCAGTTTTTAATTTGTTTATTACTTCATTTATTTATTTGGATTGATACTTTACTTGTTTTTTCTAACGGTTAATTTATCGGGATCGCTTTGTTAGATTGTTTATTTATTTGGATTAAATTAGATTAATTTATTTTACTTGTTTATTATTATTTTACTTGTTTATTATTATTATTCTACCCACAATGCACCACTGAGCCGTATATATAAATTACCGTGAAAAAAGAAAAAGAAACAACATTCGTGGCCTGATGATTTCGTCTAGCATGAAACAGACTGTCGCCTTTAAGTGTTTACTTCAATGTTCACTTGTTTTCGGCAAGTCAGTGTTTTAGTGATTCCTGCGTTTCCAAGAAGTGTAGTTTTACGACATGCAGACGTGCAAGAGACTTTCCATTCTTTTTTCTAGGGGCTGATTTAAGGAAAAAATCATCATGGCATCGTCTAGGGCATGATCAGTCCAACAATCCACGAATAGATCTAACAATATAGACATCCTGTATATGCCTCTTGCGAATGATAACATAATCAATGAGATGCCACTTGCATGAACGGGGATGCATCCATGTAGTAATATGAATTGAATGCAGGAGATTGAACACGGTACAAAGCTCAAGAAGTATTAAACCATTGATGTTGATTTTCCAGACGCCATATTTCCCTAAACTACACCTGGTCTCGCAATTCGCACCAACTCGTTAGTTCAAGTCAGCAAGGAAGACAATCATGTCAACTTTTGGAATCATGTATAGTATATCTCTTAAGGACTTATAGAACTGAGTATTTAAAATGTCGGCAATATCCATTGTTCGAAGGTAGGCACTGATTGCAGCGTATCGTGAACCATTGAGATGAAGTTGAACGTTCACTGACTCATTTAGGAAGTTCAGCAAGCCTTGGTACAATGAGTTACGTAGAGAAAAACCCGCATGAGATATTCTATCAGCCACAGCACACTTTCCCTTCCAGAAGAAAATGTAGCCACCTCTAACTCGTTGAAGTTGGCCACCACTAGCTAAACGAGTTTCCGAGATAGCAGCCACATCAATAGCATATAATTTTCAAGACACCGTAGCTGTTCTGCGTTAAGGAGCAGATCCCAAAGGATTATCTATGAGGGTCCGTCCGTTCCACCAAGATAGTTTCAGTTTAATCATTATTTTCTTTTTATTACTTTTGTTCCATCGCAAAGTACACATCCACCAGCCGCGCTATACTGCCCAAATGAATAAGACAGGCAATTTTTGGTTCACCGTTTCTAGACCATTCCAGCAATCATCTAGTGAGCATTTCTTCCATAAAATGGCTGTTCAGACACTCCGGTAGGAACCAAAAGCCACTCCTGTGTCAATGAAGGTGAGCTAGCGATATTACATCTACCCAGATGCCGCCAAATTTGCAGGTAAGCAACTACAAATTCCCAGTCTATCAGACTTGTACGGGTCGGTGCATCGACATCTCCTGGGATATGGATTGAAAAAAATGTTGCCAGTACTCCTCATGTGGGTTTAAGGACGAATTCAGCTTGAACAGTAATGCATAGATCATCACCAGAAACCACATTATCCAGAGACAAGCAGACGCAAGATATCTAGTGTGGCCATGAGGCGGGTAACAGAGTTTCCTTCTCCTAGAAGACTGCTAAAACACTTGGGAGGTCCCACACCAAGTGAGCTAAACGCGCGACTGTACATCAGCCAAAATATTTCTATGTTCTCACGCAGAGAGCGCTAGATGGCCGTTGACCACTCAAAGAGGTTCATACGCCATTTGACAGATCCTTTTTTCGTCCCGAAGTTTCCAGTTTAGTCGCCGATTGCCCGAGGATGCAACAGGGAATAGTGACTTACGTGATACCAGTAGCATCTCAGCAGGATGACCTGACAATAATTTATATTTATATATATATATATATATATATATATGGTGGACACTCCCATCGGATTAGAGTCAAAAAGCTCAGTAACTAGGAACCGACAGCCAGATACCAGCACATTTGACTATATTAGTGAAGGCTTTGTGCAGAACTAACCACACTTTATGAAGGGACGAATACGTGCTAAAATATACCCAAACGATCCTACCCTATACATGCACGCGAACACACATACACCCCCACACATACATATATATATATATATATATACATATATATACATATATATATATATATATATATATATATATATATATATATATATGACTTGATGACACTGAATGTGCATATATGCATATATATATATATATATATATATATATATATATATATATATATATATATATATATATATATGCACATTTCATTCAATACGACCGATAAGGTGGTTATCCATGATTTATAAAATGTTTTCATTTTTCAAAACACGGTCAACCTTACTATAATAGCATCATCTACATGCAAAAAATAATGGGAGCCTTATTAATGAAATCATAAAACCAACATTTAATAATATTAACTTTGAACATGGACACACTATCTTGACCGTGTTTAAAAAAAGAAAACATTTTATAAAACATACATACAACAAACTATTTCTTATTTTACAGTTAAAATATTTAATCTTTGAAAATGGCTAAATGTATAGCCGAAAGTACTCGGACAAAAAGAACATTCGGATAGTTTTTATATAAGTTATCATCTGAAAAGTAAACAAAAATTATTAGATCGCATGAGAAACTGTATAAAAAATAAAAATAAACGCACCTTGTCTCTAGTATTCATGAAAGAAGGATTGCTGCCTAAATACACACACACACACACACACACACACAAACACACACACACACACACACACACACACACACATATATATATATATATATATATAAATACTCAGGCCGGTAAATGTAATTAATACTGTTTATTGTAAACAGATCATTTACTTAATTAAATGTATCTTTAAAAAAAAATAACGTACAATCTGCATAGGCCCACTTCTATTCTAACAAACATGCTGTATTAACAAACATGTCTTTTTTCTTCCGAGGTGACTTCTTAAATCCAAGCAAACCACGTATCACAAAAACCTTCTCGAATTATCTCCTATTAAAAAGTACAACGAAAATAATATATTCAGCACTCAAAGTTATATGAAGATATATCACTCCGAATCAAGAAATTATCCCAATTCAAGAAATGAAACAACACAAGACATTTATTCGTGTAACAAATTATTGACTTAATATCTTTTTAAGTTTCCCAAAGAAGCATATTGTCACTTACTTTCTTACATAGAATAGAAATTTGCTTGTTTTTAACAAATAGATATTTCTCCTATTTTCGTAGGTATGTTAAACGTAGCTCGCTCTCTCTTTCTCTCTCTCTCTCTTTCTATATATATATATATATATATATATATATATATATATATATATATATATATATATAATCCATATGTATATATATGTGTATGTGTGTGTATAATCCATGTGTAGTAAAAAGAGAATTAGTGAATAAACTTATACCAAAGCTTTATTGCACTTTACTCTGACCACATGTCTAATGCCAGGATTTTACAGGTTGTTTTTAAAACAGCCTAGATCTTAAGGGGAGGTAACTGATGATTTATCTGTAGACCATGCATATGTTGAATTCATTTATTTTCAGAGAGTTATGGTTTTCTCTGGAATTTTATGTAAACTGGCCTTCGCCTGAATATTAACATCATCTATTCTTACACGTCATCAAGAAACCGAAGCTAGAGAAGTTTAAATCTTTAAATGCAAAACTCGCGCGTCCATACGAAGAATCGTATAAGTGACTATCCATCAAATGGATTACCTAGATTTCTAGATGTTGGTTTTCACGATAGTTAAAAGGAGAAAAAAAGGTCAACGGTTTTAAAAGGTTAAGTATACACTGGGTCACTAGTAATACAAACAGTCATCAACTAATCAGAGGAGTGGTCCATATTAACTGCAGGACATAAAAAAAATCGAAATTTGGAATAGCGGCCATGTTGACTTAACTTTTAGAATTAGCGGTTCTTGTTCGTTGAATTAGATTTCTTGAAGAAAACAAGATATATAAAAAAAAAAAAAAACCGAAAGAGAAGTTACGGTGTAGAGGGGATTTGTAATCAGTTTCCTTGCAAACGAACCCTGACTAACAAAATAATATATTATTTTGTGTTAGATAAGATCATAACGAATAAATGCTAACGTGCTATTATCTAGAAACCATTTTGCTATCTGAATTTGTAAAAATGAATCTTATATTTTTTTATTTTGGCTTCCCACGAAATTATCTTTTAAATCCTAAGGAATTGTTTCTTGTATTACAACTTCTCGTATGTTCATCTGGTCAACGTATAGATGCATGGCAGCTTGGGAAAAGAAGTTGCTGTAAACTTGGACGTGCAGGTGGTGTAATGAATAACGGCTCGGAATTGGAAATCTGAGAGCGGTGTTTCAAATTTCGTCAGGTTCCTTATAATTACTTCCGCGGATAATAAATTGTTGAAAGGTATTAATCCACCTTTTTTTTAAATTTGTTTTACTATGTAGATATGTTTCCAAAATAAAATTTGTACAGTGCACTTATTTTTTTCATTGTCGATAACTGTTATGGTCCAGGTTGTGACCAAGTAAGAACATCACGAACGTAAGAGTAGAAATAACAAAGGTATATAACACGAAATAATAATACAAGATATGGAAGGTGTTAGTATGACTGTCAGTCTGGTTTGGAGTGAACTACTATCGGCTCGACTCGATTCGACCCTCTCTCTTGAGAGGCGTAGTATAGATAGTGTTAGGAAGAGTTCATTCTGTAGTTATAGGTAAGGATCCATGACAATAACAAACCAAAGTAGCACCCTTGTTATATTTACATATTCTCCCTCATTTTGTTAACATGTCTGGAATAATAACTTTTTCGCATCTCCAGTGCCTTCAAGTATGATATTTACTCCGTCACCCCACTGAGACGTGATGTGACGCAAGGTCGGGTTTACAGTGGGGAATCCGATCGCGTGCACCGGGGACAAGAAAAAAGAAACGGCTCAGCCTCTGCAACCGTCGGTTGCGCTAGCCCCGGTAACGACTACTTATGCCCCTTCTCTTGTGCAATAGGAGGGGGAGCCACGGGCAGCTGTTCCCCGGGAATTGACACCCCTCAGTATTCAGTTTCCCTAGCCACAACAGAGTCACATTGAGATAATAAACCCTACCTCTCATGCGCCAGGTAAGTGAATTCAAGTATAGCCTAAACAATTTTGACCTCTCCTTCTTGACATTACAATCACTTCCTCGAATTCCTGGCTAGCGTGTGACTATCTATTCTTAAATCATTTCGTTCCTCTGTACTTATACATGAGTGTAGCAAATTCCTTACGTATGTTTATATAAGCGTACTATGTATGTATCCATATTACTGGGACGGGCGTCTTATGGCAGGAATTGCTGATTTCTCGAAACATTGAAAAAAAGCTTAATGGGTAAACATTTTTTAGATTTTGGTCGCAAATGATGAATTATTTATTACGTTTTGTTGAAACTGAGAATCGGTAAACTAAATCCCCGCTGCTCATTAACAATGATTTCGCACTAATTGCCTGTCGATATAATTTTTTGAATCCCACTTCAAGGTAGCCAATCGATTATGCGATGATACTGATTTAGAAAAAAAAATGGTTATAGTAGAATCCCTGACAACCAGATTAAGAAGCCCTTGCGTATATGTGGAACTAGTTATAAAGTCCTCATACGAGGGGTTATATTTAAATTAAAATAATAGAACTGAAATCTTGTTTAACATTTATTTTCAATGTTTGATAGTAAACACAATAAGCTAATGGTGAGTGAAATATAACGAAACTGATTTTAAGGAAAATAATTAAATTATGTCATATTAATGAAAATTCATTAAATTAAATCTGCCACGTATGCAAAACAAATACTGTAACGAGGATTTTTTTAATCACCGTTTCACTATGATTATCTCTCTTCTAATGTCATACTCAACTTTTTCTGCGTTTTGTTTCCAGTTTATTATTAATTTCTTTTAAACGAAAGTCACGTTTTTTTAAAAATCTGCGTGCGTTATTGCAAGCGACATACCTGAATGCTGGCTTCCTTTCCATAAAACTGACAACCTTTTCAATAGCTTTCCAATTTCAGTCCAGGTTTTATCACAATCATGTTTTTTTTTTATTTCCTCGTAATTGTGACAGCGTGAACGTTGGAGAATATTTTCTTTGGAACATTTTATATCATACAATGTTGACTTTCCTATGCTGAACTCAGCCGTTAGTTACAATGAACATTTACCAGCATCTAGTCTGTTTAAAATTTCCACTTTTTGCGATAACTCCAATGTTATTTCTTTTTCTCTTATTCCCATTATATTTTACACCAATACAAGTCATTTCTGTGAAATAAGCATACGCAATTATCCAAAGTAAATTTCCTGGAAAACGAAATTTCAAATCATTTAGATATCATCCAAATATTTAAAATATACGGATCAAAATTATGTCCGGATATGCGGGATACCGGATATGTGGTACTCCGAAAAGAAGCGATTCTACTGAATGAACGGCTTTATGTCGTTATTCAAACTTAACTAGAAGTCTGATGAATCATTCATAAAAATGTAATTTATAGAATCGTATTTTCAAAAATTCTCTTGGATGGCTGCTTAACCTAATATTGAATATCAATAACACATGTTGGTTGGTTGATATTGTTTTGCGGCATATCAACATCTCTACGGTTTATATAATGCTGAAGTCTAAATATTTAGGCAATTGTATGTCTTCAATTCCAGACAAAATGTATTGTTGGTCATTTTACTATAAATATGTATTGTTGATTTACTGCTTATCAACACCTGTATGAGTTATTTAATGCTGAAATCTAAATATTTCGCACACTGTTTTACAGTTTCAACTAAATATATTTTGAACGCAATTGTATGCCTTCAAGTACATATAAAATGTATTGTTGCTCATTTTGCAATATAATACATTGTCGGTTTGGTTGATTTTGTTTTGCGACATATCAACACATGTATGTGTTATTTAATACCGAAATCTAAATATTTCGAAAAGAATTTTATGTCCTCACCTAAATATATTTTGAACGCAATTGTATGCCTTCAAATACAGATAAAATGTAGTGTTGGTCATTTTGCTATATAATGTATTGTTATTAAATCTGCTATAAAATGTATTAATGGTCATTTTGGATTAAAATATATATTTTAGTATAAACAGGTATTGCTGCTAATATTATTATAAATAGGTAATGTTGGTAATTTTACCAAATAAAAATGTATTGTTGGTAATTTTATTATATAAAAATGTATTGCTGGTATTTTTACTCAAAAAATGTAGTTTTATTTTTTCATATCGTTTTGTTTTAGTGTGGGGGTTCACTATTTGACAATAATTAGAAACCTAACAGATGCTGCATCACCGGGTCAAGGTATACCTGAGAACAACAGCAATTAAGAGGTGGTTCCACACTCCTCCAAACCACCAATCGTCCGACCACAGGCTTGCTGCCTAATGTAGTTTATCGTCGTACCGAGGACTAAATAACAGAAGTGGAATTTATATTAACAAAATAACACCAACAATAAAATTAAATAAATGATAGAAATATGCTAGAGTTTTATGTCAGTTTTTTCTTAAATTTTTAAGCTTTCAGGGTGATGCAGGAAATGACAAAACATATTCTATTAGTCACATTTCATATTCTTTTTCGGTTGTACTTACGTATTTCCGCATTTCATGTGGGTCACGCAGCAATCATGTGGGAGAAAGTGCTCTGGGCAGATGAGAACAAAAATGACATTTTAAATTTTTTTAACGCTACTTGTGGAGGAAACATAACAGTCCATTTTGTTCGGCTGTACACTTATAGAAAATAAATTCAGCAAACAGTAAACTTAAGCCTTAACAGTGACTCATATAAAATAAATTCTTATATTTTCAGCATCTTATAAGAGATATTCCTGACAATCTGTTCATAGAACTTGTTCCAAATTGGATAATAATAATAATAATAATAATAATAATAATAATAATAATAATAATAATAATAGAAACGTTGTAGATTCTATTGCCAAAAGACGATACGAGAAACGTTGTAGATTCTATCGGCATAATAAAATATTCCGAACAGATCTTAAGAAATTTTACAGGGAAATTGGAAAAACACCTATACATGTCGAAACGCCACCATCGATTGATAATGTACAGATATTTTGGGAAAATATTTGGAGCAACCCAAAGGAATCTAACCCAATTGAAGAATGGATACGCCGTGAAGAAGAACGACTGCTGGATACAGCTCTGCAAGAATGGGAAAATATATCAACAGATGATGTTAGGCAAGCACTAACGAAATCCCAAAAATGGAAATCCCCAGGAAATGACAAGTTGCCCAATTTCTGGCTGTATCATCTCTAATCTACCCATGGCATACTTGCAAAAACATTATCAACGCTTGTAAATAATCCCAATAAAATCCCGGAATGGGTTACTGAAGGTATTACATACCTCATACCAAAAACAACTGAAACAGATGACCCGAAAAATTATAGACCGATAACATGTCTTGACACAACGTATAAGTTGATCACGTCTGTACTGACGAACCGTACTTATTCCTTTTTCGAAACAAACAGCATTCTCCAACTGGAACAGAAGGGATGCAGTAGAGGTTCATATGGCTGCAAAGATCAACTTCTGATAAATAAAATGATCCTGGAAAATTGCAGGAGACGACGCAGAAATCTCAATGCAGCGCGGATTGATTATCGTAAAGCCTTTGATAGTGTTCCACATTCTTGGATCCTTAAGACTTTGGAAATGTACAAAGTCTCCCCTGTGGTATTAAACTTTCTTAAGCACAGCATGGGGATGTGGAATACGAAACTATACCTTAGGCACACCGGGGGCACTGCCATATCCAACCGTCTGAATATCCGACGTGGAATTTTTCAAGGAGACTCTCTGTCACCCCTTCTGTTTTGTTTATCCTTAACCCCTCTTACACCTGAACAGAACAACAGTAGCTATGGTTACAAAATAAATAAGAAAATATTCAATCACCTACTATACATGGATGATCTCAAACTCTTTGCCAAAGACGACAATGAGTTGAAAGGCCTCCTCAATATTGTAAAATACTTTAGTAACGACATAGGTATGGACTTCGGATTAGATAAATGTGCAAAAGTAACATTCAAGAAAGGTAGAATTACAGAAACACCCTCAATAGATTTAGATTTTGTCACAAAGATTAGGGAATTGGAGCATGAAGGAGGTTATAAGTACCTAGGAATTAGCGAAGGAGATGGCATACAACACCCCCAAATGTAAGAAAAAATAAGAAAAGAGTACTACAGGCATGTACGTCTGATACTAAATACTGAACTAAACTCAAAAAATAGAATATCAGCTATAAACACATTGGCTGTCCCAGTGGTGCATTACAGCTTTAATGTCCTTAACTGGACCATAGCTGAAATTAAGCGAATGGACGCCAAAACGAGAAAGCTTCTCACTTGCTATCGCATGCATCATCCCAAAGCTGATGTTGAACGTCTGTATGTGCCCAGATCCGAAGGAGGCAGAGGATTAATTCAACTAGAACTGTCCTACAAAACTAGAACAATTGGCCTCCAAAGATACTTGGAAACTACAGAAGACTGGATGATGATATGCGTCAAGGAACATGAAAGTATTAAGCGTCTTTACTCCGTAATGAAAGAAGCCAACAAATTCAAACTGGAGCTTCAAATGGGCGTAGAGATGCAACTACAGCACAATACACCGGATGAAACTGCAAAATACTTGAAAAAGACAGCAAAGACGAATGCAACCGACCAGATACAGAAGCGATGGCAAGATAAACCGCTTCATGGCCAATACTCTGCCCGTATCAAACAAGCTGATGTAGACAAAACCCGTACCCATCAGTGGCTACGCAGTGCAGGGTTGAAAGCGGAAACTGAAGGTTTTATCCTTGCTGCGCAGGACCAATGCTTGCTAACTAGGAATTATCAAGCACATATACTAAAATATTGTGTCAGCCCAAAATGCAGATTCTGTGATAAATATACAGAAACGATTGATCATCTTGTATCAGGTTGCACGATGTTGGCACCCACTGAATATAAAACCCGACATGACAGAGTGGGCCAATATCTGCACTGGAAAATCTGCAACTTCTACGGGAAGGAAACTGAAAGAAACTGGTACCAACACCACCCAGACCCGGTTACGGAGATAGGACCTGTTACAATTCTATGGCACTACACAATTCACACTGACAGAAGAATCAAGGCCAACCGCCCAGATTTTGTTATTAAAGACCACAAACAAAAACGATGCCGCCTTATTGATATGGCAGTCCCTGCTGACTGCAATGTATCTTTGAATATATTCAAAAAGCTGTCAAAATACAAGGACCTTGAAATAGAAGTCTCGAAAATGTGGCATATGGGAAAATCAACAATCCCTATTGTAGTTGGAGCCCTAGGACTGGTTGGAAAAGATTGCAGTAGACTAATTGCAGGGATTCCTGGAAGCCCATGCCTCAAGGAGATACAAAAAATTGTTCTGACAAGTACAGACCACACTTTACGAAGGGCTCTATCTATGTAATTTTTAATTTATTTTATTTTTTTTTTGTCATAGAAAAGTGTCATGATGCTATTTCTAACCTTAGGTCCCTGGGTGGGACACGGAAAGAAATGTGTAAACGCCAGAAAGCAAAGAAAATAAAAATAATAATAATAATAGCAACAACAACAACAACAACAATAATAATAATAATAATAATAATATCATTATTATTATTATTATTTTTTTTTAAATATAATAATAATAATAATATTATTATTATTATTATTATTATTATTATTATTATTATTATTATTATTATATTTAAAATATCAAGCGTAAGAGGGAGATAAAAATGAATAAAACCCGAATGAGGAAAAAAAAAAGAAAAGCCATATTAAGACGAGAAAGACAACGAAAAATTGAGTGGAGTAAAATGAATGAAATGAAATGAAAAAAAGACGAAGAAGATGAAAGAGAAACAGAAAATGAGAAATAAATGAAAGTATATAAAAACTCGTATGCTCACTGTTGTAACCCAGAAATGGTTACTGAATGAGGAATAACCAAAAAGGACGTTGGAAATGAAATGGTAATCATTATAACATCAACAAAATTCAATACTCGCCAGCGACGTGAAGTAGGTAGACCACTGCTAGTGGTGGACTACTTAGACAGCAGATTAACCCCACTTACAATAATGTCCAACGTATTTATGAGGATTGGGGCATACCCATTAGTGTTCATAGATACGGTATATAATTATCACCCTGATGCAATATTCATGAATTCTAACTTCTTGAATATATCTGTCTAATTGAAACTGGGTTCTGAACTATCTCTTCATAGTGATACCTACATAATATGCTGAAAATACCAAAGAATGAACATGTGATCTATGAGGAACTTAGAAAAATTACGAATATAAATGACACTTATATAAACAATCAAAATACTTGACATTTCTGGAACATATAATTAGGAAAGTGGACTTGGAGAATATATCACCCAGAAGACGTACTGCAGAAAAGAGGAAGAGATGGAAGTAAGAGATAGCAGAAAAGGGAGTAGAATAATAGTAAAAGGACAGATATTGTTTAGAGCTAAAGAAATAATAGGAAGTTGTGGAGAGTCGCTAGCGTAACGTTCTGAAAGGACGCAGCATATAAGATAATATTTTCTGTCATAATTGATGGAGAGTTGAATTTTATATCATTACATATATTTGCGTTTATTCTTTTAGATTTCTGTTGTAGAAGAGCGAATAAATATATGTCTCGCTGTTTCATCTTTTTGCACATAAACGCGCACATATGCAAATTCAGAAAGAAAAAAAAAACTGCTTGCCGACAGTAATAAAAAATATATCGTAATTTGTAGTAGGTAAATTTTCTTAAAATATGGAATTAACCCTTTAAGCCCTGCGTTCGTGAACAATTCTAAACGTTCTGGCTGAGTTCCTGAGTCAATTTTCGATTATAATTGGTATATACTCTTTCATTGTAGATATAAAAATAGTTACAAGTGTTTACCCACCGTTCAACCGGTGACTGGGCATTAAGTCAAATTCTTCTACCACTGTTCAAGCGCTGGATGGGTATTAGGTCAGGTTTCTCTACCACCGGTAAAGCGGTGGTCAGACCTCAAAGGGTGAATGCCAACGACCAATTTTGTGAAAACCTAACATTGAAAACTGTGCCAACTGACACGAATCCAAATTTGATTCCCTTTTTCT
>OZ010605.1:4483156-4558156 GCA_963932145.1 Acanthosepion lycidas
GGTATGAGTCCATCTCTTCTCCTGCCAGCTATGGGTTAATTAGTAAAATTTGTGTCATGAAATCATTATTATCACAACCAAAATATTTTTACAATCTAAAATATATATTCTGGCTTTAAATAACCGGCAAAGGGTTGACCGACAGTAAAAAAACGAATCAAACAAGTATTACAGTAGGTGGACATGCTAAAATATTTCGCAACGACCTCCCCACAAGGTCGAAAGTTTCTCGGTAGATGGTGACCAAATAATATATTAAACTAATGTTTATATTTTCATTAAATTTGAAGGCATTCTTTTACTCAGTTATTAAGATATATTTTCTTCCTCGCTTATGCTGTTTGTCTTTTGAACAGGAGTAGAGGTTTATCCCTTGTTTCCTGCGTGGAAGTCGGCTTCCGTCTTCTAGTGTTGACTTTAGCCCTGTGGATCCAACGTCTCCGCTTGAACTCGGAAATTGTATTTATTTATTTATTTCCTTAATAAGAGTAGATATCATCGCCTATCGCCCGATTTACTCTTCTCCCCAGTTCTTTTGAAAGAAGAAGTTTATCCATTTTTTCCTGCTTAGGAAAGCGATTCCCCTTCCTTGTCATTTTCTTTTACCACAAGTAGATCTCCCCACCCCTACAGTTACACCTCCAACCACGCTAATATCTTGATACTGGCATTTAGGATCTCTCGATTTTCTCTGAATTGATTTTGATAAAACTTTTCCCAGCTTGTTTGCACGATATTATTATTAGATTTTCATTATTCTGTGTAACGTCCTTTATTTTTTTTTTATTTCAAATTCAACAGTTTTGGTGGTGAACCACTAGCTTTTGAATCTACACATATTTGAGCGAAAGTGAAGGATTTTGTTAAATATTAAACATGCCATGAGTATATATTTAACATAAAAAAACAATAATAATACAAAAGGGTGCAGTTAAATATACAAATTTTAAAATAACTGAAAAAAAATTAGTGATTTTAAATGCTTTTAAAATATATTGAGTTTTAGGCTAGACAAACACATTGTGTATTCAAAAGATGTTATTATTTAAATTCACTTTCAAATATCACCAAATCTTTGTGAATTGAGGTAATCAATTTTATTTCTTCAAAATGCCAAGGAATCAGTTCAAGTGATAGATTCGTGACGTGAGATTTTTAAGTTTCCCAGAGTTTGGGATTTGAAGAACTCAACTCAGTTGAAGTTCTACGGAGTCTGTAATTTGAAGAAATCAATTCTCGGCCTAAATTGAAATTTCAACCCAAATCGGAGTTTCGGCCCAAATCAGAGTTTCGGCCCAAATCAGAGTTTCGGCCCAAATCGATCTTTTGGCTGGAATTGTACTTATAGCTCGAACCAGAGTTAAAGTGAGATTTTGAAGTTCCATGGAATGAATTGTTGAATTCAAAGTTATTTCTTTCAAATTATAATTGCTGTTTTCTAAGATGGACCAGTGGTACCTTTAGTTTTGGACCAGATATACCAATATCTCACCGCAGGAACTATAAGTCCTTTAAAGAGTGCGGCTTTTAACCAAGTAATTCAATTAAAAAAAAATCAAAAAAGCAATAAATTCTTCTCATCCCCGAGAAGATTCTGAACTTTCGCTATAATTTTTTAATCATTTAATAAATTACATGACTTTATCCTCAATTCTCAGCTCGGTATCTATTACCAATGACACGGCTATTTAATCCTATCTTAGTAGTAAGTCTGGTCGGTTCGATAAGATCAACTTTTCAGATGATCTAAAAAATGACCTATAATTTCTTCTTAAATTGGCCAAGGAGTACTTTGTTAATTTTAACGCCTCCAAAAGGAAAATGTAATCGTCTGAGAAAAACATTTTTACCATCCATCAGCCTCGGTAAATGCTAACTCTCAAGTATAGTGACTCATTGAAGCTTTTAGGATTAAAGTTTTCCGGTAACATGATATCGAAAAGAATAATGAATCTATTTTAGACCTGCAGCTAGGAAAGTAGTTTCATTGTGTCATGCCAGACAATCTTTCTTGCCAGAATCTATTTTACATATTTATAAGTTTACCATTTCTCTTTGCTTTAAATATAATCTGCCATAAGTGATCTGGTGCCCCTGCTATGAATTTAGATATTCTTGATAAAATTTAAAGAATAATCTGCAATATTAATGTACTGACATGCCATTTTGACTTCTGTCATATTTCCACCGTCCTAACGTAGCTTTTCCTCTGCCTTTTCTATTGATACTTTCAGGGTAATACTTACCTGGCAGAGGGATCAGTGCTTGTGCTGGTAGTATCATGGCTATGACTGGCTTAGACCGACTCTGGCCAGCTATGACAAGCCAAAACTAGCTATGACTTGCTAAGACCAGCACTGACCAGTATGAACAAGCTATAACCAGCTAAGACCAGCTTGGACCAGTGGCCCGAGTGAAAACACTCGGGTCCTCACGTTAAAACCTGACCATGTGTTACAACTTGACTCAGTGGTGGGGGGGGGGTGTCAAGTAAATATCTACTTTCAAGGTAATTGTTTTGATAATATTTCTCTATGGTACCATGACTTTATGAATTTAAGCGCAGTAGTAGATTGGCGGTAAGGTCTCATAATTTGACAGATGACATGGCAAGATCTAACCGTATGTTCTATGCTAACAATTTATTCTGTTGTAATTCGCGTTTGTGGATCTCTCTATCAGCTTCTTTCTTCTTAGTCAACTTCGTTCTTCAAAAATTCAATTACGATATCAATCTTTATCTTCTTTCTTATTTTTTGTCTTTTTTTATTGTTTTCTCTCCCTACTGACATATTTTTTCTCATATTAGTGATTTCATTGCTTTGCTTCGGGTGAAATGGTTTCAAAAATCACCCCAAACAAGCGTGAGTTACTGGGTGTGAAAGAGAATGAGAAGATTTTAGTGAGGAGAAAGGATAGTAAAAGAGCAGGAAGAAGATAAATGGAGATTGGCGTTGTATTTAAATGTTAGAAAACTGCCTGCGGGAGTGAATTAAGAAAACAAGATATATTTTTAAAAAGTTAAATTAGTTTCCTTTACCCGTGTTCATATAAAGAATATATAAGAAATAAACAATTCGAACAATGAAGATGCGGTTACCAAAAGAGAAGCTGTAAAGAGATTTCTTGAAGTGGTGTGAAGACAGTTATCATCTGCTACGGTTACATATGATACTGTTTCTTCTATATACTATTCCAGAATAATGTTATATTAGTTTACAACATCGTCTTCATAAATATCGTGTAGACTTAATTCGAAGTTACTTCCATTTATGACGCCATAATTCTTGGTTATCCAAAGCAGATGATAGCTCTTCCATATTGCATACATCACCTTGAGTGAGTCGGTCAATTTATGTCTACGAAGTGCGTCCAATCCTGCTCTTCCGATGAGATAGTTTCCATAAGGAAACTAATAAGTCAATATTCAATATCGCTTGCTTAGAAACGACTCAGAACGTACTAGGGGTGTTTACAACGTACCCCAACATGGAATTACGGCTACTCAAAAATAATACAGCTTAAAATATAAACACATAAAATACACTAGGAATATACCCGTTGAAAATAATGTCCTATGAAATGCAATACACGTCTTAATTCTTGACTATCTCACACTTCGAATTTTTTCTAAGCTCTATACTAAACATTAAATCTGTTACGAAAAAAGAACTAAACAAAACGATCCATTTTAAAAAAGAAAAATTGAACTGCAAATTGAGATAAATCGTAGAAAGTGAATGCATTTAAATGAAACAATGTAAACTGAATTTGCAAACAATGACGGGAAAAATAAAGAATGTAACTATACAGGTATACACACACACACACACACATATATATATATATATATTATTACATACGTTAAAATATATCTTATATATATATATATATATGTGTGTGTGTTTGTGTCTGTGCGTGTGTGTGTATATATATATGTATATATATATATATATATATATATATATATATATAAATATATATATTTATATATATAAGATATATTTTAACGTATGTAATAATATATATATATATATATATATATATATGTATATATATATATATATATATTGCATGCATTAAAACCATAATTTAACATAATTATAGCTTCAACCTCAAAAATTGCGGCGAAAACCATGTTTTCACACACACACGCGTGAGCGCGCGCGCACACACACACACACACACATATATATATCGTTTAAACAAATAATATGAGAAAAATAAATTATTAGAAATTTGTTGGACTAAAAATGTTGGAGGCATGTTCCTCACGGCTAAAACAAGACCAAAGAGGTGTTCTGATAGCTGGATCGTCTCTGACAGCCTGTGGAATGTGTTCTTCGTTGTCAGGCGTACGAGTGAATATTGGTCTTCCTCGATTCATAGTTTGTGATGCCAAAGATACTGTCTTAGCAACGTGACGATAAGCAGCAGCAAAGGTTGGATGATTCGGCTACCTTCAGTCTGGAAACGCAAATAGATACAGCAGTTCAGCCTCGTGGGCATTAACTTTCACTCGGCAATACCCTAAAAATCATATCTGCCTGCGCACATTACGAATATTCCGCCATTGTTAAAAGGAACACTTTTCAGTCAAATTAGTACTACACGCGTTAAACGTCGATGATAGACTGGCCATAAATGTGCCTGAATGAGAAATGTAATGGAAGCTATTAAAGTAGAAGAGAAAAGAGTTTGGAAATGAGATGCCGACATAGTGGCACGTTTAAATTCATACAGTTTGGGAACTAGCGAAAGCAGCTCTTCGGAGCAGTTACCCAGAAAATATGTGTAGAAAAGACAGAGGGCAGGCAGTCTGTTTCGGTGTATCACAGTTCTTCATTGTGGTTATACGTCTGATTGCTTCACGCCGGTATCGAAACTCGACTGATTTGGCATCAGTCAGAGATCCTACCCCTAAGCCGTCGGCGTACGGCAGTGAGAAAGAGAAATTTTAAGGTTTTCTATGCGAAATACACTAGACGCTAAGAGATCTTGGATCTTGAAGCGTATACACGGTTATTCAAAAAGAATGAACAGATTTTATGACGCAATATTTTAATAAGGAAAAGCAATAGAAAATTCTAGCCAAATAACAAGTATTCTTCTTGCAATCAACATTTATAAGTGTACAATGTAGCTACCACCTGCAGCACAGGAAACATCAATGTCATAGGAGAATTCCTCCAGGCGCATATGAGTTGATCGCTCTTTCTATTCATGTTTAATGTCATCGAGGTTATTTTGTAGCGGTGGAACATAAACACGATCTTTTATGTACCCCACAAGATAAAATCTCACACAGTGAAGTCTGGGGATCTCGTAGCCAAGCACAAAGAGCAAGGTCTTGGTCTGAACGAGGAATAGTCTGTAAGGTTTCGAATGTGGGACGTCTTCTGAGCACACAAAGTATAATGGTTTGAGAAATCTCAAGCTCGCGGTTAGCTTGTTTTTGTGGACTTCCGTGGATTCCACTCAGTCGCCGCGCGGATTCTCGCCACGTGTTACTCCTAAACTCTTGGACGTACTAGACTTTTTCCTTTATACAGACTCCCAATGTCTTGAAACTATTTAACCCGCCGTGGAATGTTGTTAGGAGAGGGCGGATTAATGTCGATTTGCCTTCGAAAAGCAAGCTGCATCGTGACAAACGCATTTGTTTTCACGATCTCGAGAATGCCTATCGCCTTTTGCTGACGACACGTCATCGGGGGTTAAACAACTTAAAGTTGCCGGAGACACGATGCAACGACAGCGCCTCTATGCAAACCATTCAAAACTTAGACAATTCTTCTTTCAAATGGTCATTGATTCATTCCATGACGGTGTTTGAAAAATGAAGCAGCGCGTCATTAAATGGGTTCATTTATTTTTTTAATAACTCTGTACATAGATCTATCTATCTATCTATCTATCTATCTATCTATATATATATATATATATATATATATATATATATATATGCGTGTGTCTGTGTGTGTGTGCGTGTGTGGACATTTCATTGAAAACGAGGGATAAGGTTCTTTTATTTAGTTTTTTATACAATTTTTCATGCGATCTAATTTTTTTTTTCTTTTCAGATGATAAAATATATAAAAACTGTCCGAATGTTCTTTTTATCCGTGCACTTTCGGGCATACATTTAGCCATTTTCAAGGATTATATTTTAACTGTTAAAATAATACTAACTTTGAACATGGACTCTGTTTTGAAAGATGAAAACATTTTATAAAACATACATACAACAATCTATTTCTTATTTTAACAGTTATATATATATATATATATATATATATATATATATATATATATATATATATATATATATTACTAAAGATGTGATGGTTCCGAAAGAGTTCCTCACTTTAAATGTTGTTGTAGTGGATACTCATATTTGAGTAGACGCTCCATTCATTTATTGAAAAGTATATTTATTTACTTCCGACTATAGGCTTGAATATTCCAGAAAAATTAACCAAGGATTTCACAACAGTTTCCCTTGCCAAGAGGTGCGCATGTTTAAATCCTGTCGGAGAGTAAATGTATTTTTACTTTATAAAGTTTCTATAATATTTTGAACAGGGGACAGAAATAAATAAATATACTGTTTTCTAAAACCGAGCGTTTCTCACATAAGGGTATCCCCTAAAAGCGTCGTTTAATCATAAAAGACTCATGTACTAACATCCTATGGTTATAAATTATCACATTCTAATCCTAATAAAGTCCCATTTTATCAGCCTTATAGTTTCCAATTTATAGGTCGTATGAATTGGTTCGCGATTACGATTCCAATTTTATTAATTATAACCATGTAATATTAGACTTTGAGCCTTTTTATATTATATTCTTCCTCTGTCGTTATACATAGAGCTCTATCTGGATTTTATCCTATATATATATATATATATATATATATATATATATATATATATATATATATATATATATATGCAATATCTGTTCACATATGTTTATATTTGTTTGAACTGCAATTTATGAAAATGCGCATATATATATATATATATGAAGAAAGCTTAAATCTCCGATGTAATTAAATACATATATCTTCTAATAAAATTCTGCATTTTTCAGCTTGTGTTTCACTTTAATCTTGTTTCTCTTTAATTTCTTTCTTGTAACAATAAATTATTAAAGCTCAGAAAGTAATATATTAAGATAGAGCAGAAATTAATATTATATTATAGAAGAGAAAATAATATATTATTATAAGTCAGAAAATAATATATGATTATAGAGCAGAACGTCATATATTATTATAGTCCAGAAAGTAATATATTATAGACCAGAAAGAAATAAAATAATATATGTCAGAAAGTAATATATTATTATAGAGCAGTAAGTAATATATGATTATAGAGCAGAAAGTCATATATTATTATAGTGCAGAAAGAAATATATTATTATAGTGCAGAAAGTGATATATGATTATAGTACAGAAAGTAATATATGATTGTAATGCAGAAAGTAATATATTATTATAGTGCTGAAATTAATATCATATAGAAGATAAAATAACATATTATTATAGTGCAGAAAGTAATTTATTATTATAGGTCAGAAAGTATCAGATCATAAGTTCTGTCCGAATTTTGAATAAAGAAATCAAGTGACAAAATGTTACATTTAATTACAGATTCAATCAACAATGTATTTTCCCTGATTATCTATGACTTCCTTCCATCTATGAACAAGCTTACTAATTCCATTACAGTAAAATTCTTTTGGCTTTGATTCGAATAATTCACAAATGTCAGTTTTAATCTCTTCCCGTGTTACAAAAGCTGTTTCTTCCAAAGGATTCTGTAAGCTACGAAACAAATGGTAGTCTGAAGGAGCAAGATCGGTAGGATAAGGTGGATGAGGAATTTTCCCCCATCCAAGTTCTTCGATCTTTTGTGACGTAATTCTTGCTGTGTGGGGTCGCGCATTGTTCTGATGAAACATCACACCTTTTCGATTCACTAGAGCAGGTCTCTTTTTCCTCAAAGCTTGGTTCAAACACTCTAAATGCTGAGAGTATATTTGAGCATTAATGTTTGCATTAGGTGGTAAGAATTCAAAGTGGATTATTCCTTGGCGATCCCACCAGATTGAAAGAAGAACCTTTTGCCCATGAAGTTCCCTTCTCGGCTGTGACTGGGTCCTTCCCCTTTACCAAGCCACTGTCTACGACTCTTAACATTTCGGTAAAAGATCAATTTTTCGTCGCCAGTCACAAGTCTATCCAAAAAAGATGAAACAAGTTGGCGTGAATGGCGAGAAGAGCAGATGTCAACTCGGGATTTGAGGTTGTTTTCAGACAATTCATGAGGCACACATTTTCCAACTTTAGGAATTTTTCGAAGTTGTTGAAGATGACGATGAACAATTGTATGGTTTGAACTGAGAACCACTGCCAATTCCTCAACTGATAAAGCAGGATTTTCTTCAAGGGATGCTTCAAGAAGCTTTTCATCAAACTCAACTGGACGTCCGGTTCGATCTTCATCTTCGAGGGTGAAATCTCCACCTCTAAATTTTGCAAACCATCTTCCGCAAGTTCTTTCATTCACACATTCCTCTCCATAAACAGAGTGAATGTTTCTAGCCGCTTCGGCTGCTGAGTTTCCTTTCTTTAACTCACAAAGCATTATGTGCCTCAAATGATTCTTGAGAACTTCCATGTTAGCAGGGTTTTAATGAAACAAAATTTAATTTTATTGTTCTCTGAAATAAAATTTGATCAGTTTAAATGTATCTAAACATAAAAATAATGTTCAGCTCCATTAGACATTATAAAATACTATTTAAATTTTAGTCATTTTAACAAAATGTTAAAAATCGGACAGAACTTATGGGATGACCTGATAATATACAATTATAGAGCAGAAAGTAATATTTTATTAGAGTGCAGAAAGAAATATTTTATTATAGTGCAAGAAAGTAATATATTATTATAGTGCTAAATGTAATATATGATTACAGAGCAGAAATTAATATATTATTATAGGTCAGAAAATAATATATGGTTATAGGACAGAAAGTAATATATTATTATATTGCTGAAAGTAATATATTATTATAGATCAGAATGAAATATATTATTACAGAGTATAATGTAATACATTATTATAGTACAGAAAGTAATATATGGTTATAGAGCAGAAAGTAATATAATATGATAGTTCAGAAATTAATATAGTTTTATTGATCAGAAAGTAATATATTATTATAGAGCAGAAAGTAATATATTATTATAGAGCGGAAAGAAATATATTATTAAAGAGCAGAAAGTAATATATTATTATGGTGCAGAAACTAATCCTTTAAAAAGCTTTTCTTAAATACAACGGGCAGTGTTAGCCTATTTAATTTTTTTATTATATTATTCGAAATATTTGTTATGATTCCAAATCCATATCGTCTATAAAATTGGGACATTTATTAATTGTTCTGTAATTGTTCCAATAATTATGTTTGTGTCGGTTATTTGCAAGAACGAAATCCTATCAGCATCGTAGAAAAAACATGTCAGCTGTATCTTAGCATCTTTTAAAATGCAGTATATGAAATTTTATATTTTTTTTTTTGGAAAATACAATGAAATATACTTGCAGAACTTCCTGGATAATTTTTTTGGAAAATGTGTTTAATTGATATCTCGACTATTTATATCGGCTGGCTATCGGTTCATTAGTGTAGGTTCATTAGGAGTAAAAAATAGTCTTTATTTTTCTGCCGTTACATGGTTACCGTTAACGGTTATTTTTCAAATGGGAGACCGAATGCTGTTATTTGTATAGTGCTGTTTGTTTTCTTTTTACTCATCATTTAGTATTAGTTAATTTTTTGTTGTTCGTTATTATTAATACTTTTAATAATATACATATGCTAGTCAATGGTGCATTATGTTTAGGAATCTCTGTTGCTTTATCCTAGGAGTAATGTCTTTTGTATTATCCTAACGATTGTATTATCCTCTAGAGTATTTTGAATAATAACTATTCAAAATACTCTAGAGGCTATTACTTAGAAATAATTGTGGATCTGAATGCGGTTATTTATAGCAATTTCCTAGTGTTGTTTGTTAAATTTTATTCTTTATTTATTACTACTTAATTAATTGGTGTTGATTATTACTATTACATTTACTTATCTTTATGTGTGAATTCATAATTTATTTACTTGTTTATTATTTACTTAAATTGTTTCATTGTTAAGAATTTTTTTTTAATTTATTTTTCTGGTATACGTGACCACATTTTTCAATTTCAAATAATGATTCTGTCTAAAATATATTAAATTATCTACGTTGTATAAAGTGCTTATATATCCCTTTTTATGACGGCATTTTACAAGTTTATTTTCGATTTTTAAGCAACGTAGGAAAGATTTGTTTTCGTGTTCGCATTTTCAGGTGAGGTCTACTCATTTATTCAGTAATTTGTGTTGGTTTGTGAAACTGAGTGCAGCTATAGACGACGTATACAGTATTTCTGCTTAATATCATGTAGTGAGTGCATGATGGGGGGGGAGTCGAGCATTATGTGTAGACAGATCTATTGTATTATCCTAATAGTTATTAGGTTGGCTGTAAGGGTTATGTTTCAAAATATTCTTGACGATCATTAGTAAATTAATTATGGATCCGAATGTAGTTATTTATCGCTATTTTATAGTTTTGTTAATTATTAATCATTATTCATATTGATCATTAATTATTTGTTTATTATTATTATTATAAAATTTACTTATCTTTATGTGTGCATTCGTATTTTTTTACATAGATTATTAATTATTTAATATGCCTATTTAGTTATTTAGTTATTTGAATTTGTTTTATTTATTTTTACAGAGATTGGTTATCTTCTTATTTTAGAGTCGTGTATTGGCATAAGTTAAATGTGCTAAATTATCTGAATTGTAAATAGGGCATAAATTTGCATTTATCTTGCTGCTATTTATTTTACAAGATATTTATTTCTGCTTTTCGAAAAAGGAATGTTCTAATTTTTCGAAAACAAACTAAATAAAAACATTCTATTTTTAGCCTCCCTTCGTCGGTCTTGATAGTAAAAACAACATTTACATTTATTTGTATATATATATATATATATATATATATATATATATATGTGTGTGTGTGTGTGTGTGTGTGTGTGTGTGTGTGTGTGTATTGGCAAAGTAGATCATTATTCAAGCATATATTGTTAAATATAACAAATAACGAATGTTCTGATCTTCGTATATTTCCTTTGATATCGGAAGAAATTAAAGACAAAAACTGCCCAATATTTAAACAAAGATATTCACCATCAAAGATGATATTTTGTTATGTTTACTTAGGAGTTAGCTATGCGACGATAACAGTCGGGGAATAGCAGACGCAGGTCGTAAATTACTGACACGGTTCTTTGATGTCATACCATGTGAGAGAACGAAATATTAACAAGGCTATCACATGTTTAGATGCAATATAATGTGTTCTGACTATATTGAAATGTAATTTTGTGGAGTGTGGGTTGCATTGATTTAACGTAGATGGCCTCCATTATCTGAAAGTTCTTTTTCCTGTGTTTATGCGTGAGTTTTATACTGTTATCGTCGCATCGCCAACTTCTACGCAAGCATAAGAGGATATCATCTTTGATGGAGAATATATTTGTGGAAATGTTCATATAACCACTCTGATGATGCCTCATGTGAGCGGAAAGCTGAGAGCGAGGAACAGTATATATATATATATATATATATATATATATATATATATATATATATATATATATATATATATATATATATATATATATTCATTCTTTCATCAAACTTTTTAATATTGACAAGATCTAGAGAATTTATCCCGAGGAGCGAAATGGCCATAGAATTGGGGTAAAAACTGAGTTTCATTTTTACATAATTCATTTCTGTGCTCTATAATGAATGTATTAGGCTTTCTTTTGTCGATTAGTTATAATATTTTATATTAATACGATATATGTTTATATGTCTATGTATGTATGTATATGTGTTCAAAAGAATTATCAATTTTTATAAAAATTTATTTCGGTAAAATAATGCACCTGATCAGCCATCCTCCTTATCATGTCCATCTTCCACTCTTTTCTACCATTGTAGTTAGTGCTGCTGCTTCTGGTCGATGACGATGGTGATGACGAGGAGAAAAAGGAGGAGGAGGAGGATGTAGACGGGGGATAATGAATGTATTTAAATATTTACTACGCCATACGAGAATTCTCTTGTGTGAATCGCTTCAGGCCAATTGACACCAATCTTCTCAGACCTCCATCACCTTTCGCAACACTTTACGTGAACAGTCTTTCATGGAACTTACTTTTTTTCTCTTCAGCTTTCTAGTTCTCCCGTCATTCTGCAGAGACTGCTTTCAATTATTTATTAATAATAGATCAGTTTGTTATTCTCACAAACAAAAACTTATCAATATATATATATATATATATATATATATATATATATATATATATATATATATATATATATAATGTGTGTGTGTGTGTGTTCGTGACTGATAACTATATATATTTTGTATATCATGAAAAAATTGGGAAAAATGAATGACAAAGTGGAAATATCAAGATTCACCGCGTTAACAATAGTTTAAATCGCCGGGTCCATCGGAAATCAACCAAACAAAAATGACCTAATAAATTTCTGTTCTCATCCAGAGCACAAAATCAAATCTGTCACAATCATCGGATTGTACTTAAGAGCACTCATAATATGCAGACCGCATTAGTTACACGAAGAGGAGAAATAAATTGAAAGCACTTTCAAATATCTCCAATAATCTAATTATTTTATATTCAATGCGTAACAAAAGTCCCATAAAATATTCCAAAACATATACTCTTTCTGATCTTCATCAATGATATTCCTAACATCATCAGTTCTCCAGTCGGCATTCTTGCAGACGAGACTACCATATACTACTGTCTCAATAGGAAATCCGCTATTGTTGACAAAGTTATCCATCGCGTTGGTATCGCATACTAGTTCCAATCTCTTGTTAACTGCTCCAGGAACTGGCTTGTTAATTTTAATGCATCCAAAATGTAACTGCTGTCATTTACACATCATAAAGAAACATCCCTGCCTCATATCAGCATGTTTAATGCTCAACTCCACGAGAGTTCCTCACTGCGCTTTATTGGTCTCACCTTTTTTAATTGACCTCAGGTAGAACAACTACATTGAATAAATATCTACATCTTCCGCAAGGTAATTTGGTTCTGTGTCGCATCAGAAGGTTTTTCTCGTCCAACCTTCACATCTACAAATCTACCATTCATCCACCCATGGTTGAGTGTTAATATATATGGCCTGGTGCCCCGCTGTTCAATTCGAGGTTCTCAAAAATATCTAAATAGAGATATGCAATGTGATCGGACCTGACTTTGGATCTCGACTCCAGTCACTTATTAAGCGACGTCATGTGGTTTCCATCTGTCTATTCTATAAATATTTTCATGGCATCTGATAATTATCATCTTCAAAATTTTAAATGCAATATCAATCGACATTTTCTGCTGTCTTGATCCCCGTTCTTCTTTTTCTGCTCCTCTGTTCTTCTTTATATCCTTTCCTCACCAGTCTTTTCCCCTACTTACATTATCTGTAGCCCCTTGCATACTCGTGGCACTCCTAATTTGCATGAGGTGAATTGTTTAAAAAAAATAAATAACGGCCCCTTGAGAAAACCAATGAATGAAAAAATATATTATCCTACCAACTGAATCTATCATATCTACAATTAAAAAGAATCTAGCAAAACCCAACATAAAATTTGTTATTATATCAAAAATAGTAACATACTTAGCTAATAGTAAGCAAAGCAATCAGGAAGGAAGGAATTTACTACTTCACCTGTAATAATTGTCACTAAAAATACATAGAAGCAACCTCAAGGAATGTAAATAAAACATTATATGAACACAAAACAAAATACCAAATGCGTTGGTTAGCCATCGTAAGGATAGAGATCAAAATGTTGCCATGAAAAATATTTCTCTGATCAAAGGAAAAAACAATTCACTACCACAAAAATGTTTAGGGAGTGTGTTGATCGCAACGACATCTACAGAAAATTCTCGCCATGATACTTAGAACATAACACCATCCCTTGCAGATTATCAGTGTGGGATATCTACTAACAAAAGTGAAAGAAAGACTGAATGAAATCGGCTTGATATAATAAATATCATATTTTTTAAATACCAGAATTCTTCATACTTGCGCATGTGTAGTCGTACCAACATAACTTATTTAATCCAAAGAAACCTTAAGGGAACAAACGCGTCACAATTAAACTTTTTTCGCATTTGTCATATATATATATATATATATATATATATATATATACACACAATCAGTGACGAGACAGAGAACATCTCCACGGCTCTTTATGAAAAAAAGGGCGTAGGGAAACCAACACATACGTACATACATATACAATTAAAAGTGAATGCACTTTCCATACACATAGAGACCTATAAATACATGCACAGACAACCACAGACATTGACCCAGACAATCAGATACCACAGCCAATAAATATTTAAGACTGAAAGTGTCATTAAACAAATTCTAGCCACTTATTGAAATATAACTTAAGCGAGTTAATATACAAAGTTAAAAATGATTAAAAATAATATTATTTAATATATTAAAAAACGAAAATTCCAAGACCACAAATATCAATAAAAACATATATTTTAATCAGATTAGTTGATAATAATTTTATTATATATTAGGTGAAGGAAAATGAGATAAAAAGAACTACATACAGAAATAAGTGTACATCCATACGTACACACATACATACACATATATGCACGAGGCAGCAAACACAAACCGACACACATATCCATACATACATACATATATATATATATATATATATATATATATATATATATATATATATATATATATATGTATATATATATATATATATACACATAGAAAACATACACATAAATATATAAAGATATACATACGTATACATCTCAATGATAACAAGTACACATACATATCCATACATATATACATACATATCCACAAATATACACACATATATGCACAGATACTGACATATATATATATACATATATGCACGCAGCAATACACAAATATAAACATATATACACACATATACTAACTCATGTGGCCGTATTGACATACCCAAGTTTCCATACCTACACATACACACAAACAATCTCATATACAATAGGTGTCAACATACATATATACAACCGCAAACAAACATATAATGAACACACATTCACACACACACATATATATATATATATATATATATATATATATATATATATATATACATAAATATACCTATCTATTATAACAAGTACATATATATACGTACATACACATAAATACAACCCCATTTAACCAAATACATATATAAACTTACATACATACACATACGTAGATATAGACATCCATCCATATACATGCAAACACCAAAATACATGTAACCTAACATACATATAGAAACACATTCATACAAACAGAATTATACGTAAATATAAATTTAGGTACACAATATAACAGGCCATACACACGCGCGCCCGAGCGCGCGCTCATATATATATATATATATATATATATATATATATATATATATATATATATATATACACATACACATACACACATATATATATATATACACATACACATACATACATACACACAACCACACACACACACACACATATATATATATATATATATATATATATATATACATACACGCATATATATACATATACACACACATGCACACACATACATACATATATACACACATAAGTACATATATACACATATATACACATACATACATATATATATATACACATACATGCCCACATACACAAATACACATACATACACATGAATATTTAACCTCTTCTCTTCTTCTCCTCCTTTTTACCTTCTTACTATATATATATATATATATATATATATATATATATATATATGCATACACACACACACACACACACACATATATATATATATATATATATATACACATACACACACACATACATATATATACAAAACCTACCAACATATAAATACACTAATATACAAATATACACATGCCGCAGTACAAACACACATAACTACACACAAATATATATATATACACACACATACAGAAAAATGAATAACACTATGTAGCTATACAATATACATTCATTATCGTCAGATTGACCATCAGGCAATAAAATTTATAATCTATTAAACTTACAGCGACATATCATTATCATTTAAAGTATACGACCTGTATAATAAGTTAAATTTATAACGGTGTTTACAATTAACTGTTAGTTCATATCTTTGATTTAAGAGATCAGCCTTGATTTTAAATCTAATAATTTCAAATTTTTCGTTAAGACACCGGTAACATGGGGAATATAGGGAGTTACATGTCCGGGATTTCTTAACCAATGTCCATTTAACCGTAGGTGTTTTGTTCTTTTCTTTTAGATATCAAAAATACTTGGATAATGAAGTCATTTACCTATAGTCACTGTTATTAAAAGATTGCATATGCTCCCGCCAGCGTTCTTTGAATGTTTTCATGGTGCTACCAATGTAAAAATTCTTTATATTTGGATTCTCAATAGTTGAGATTGTACTAAGATAGACTACAAAACTAATCCCACAGTTATTTTGTTGTGGACAATTATTCGGATACCTACAATTACATAAGTTGTTATTCGTGTTATATTTAGTATTGCTGTTAGTGACCTTTTGAGTAATCAAGTTTTTTGTGTCCCTATACTTCTTAAAGGCTCTGTTGTTATGTTTTTTTATTATTTTCTCTAGGTTATCTGCAAAACTATAGCTTAATTTAAGGGTATTAGGATTAAATACTTTACTAAGTGGGTTAGTTTCAGGGTTAAGGAAATGTTTCTTGATGAGGTTTAGAAACATACGTCCTAATTTAGTTTTAACCATTATATTGAAAGGGGGAGTGAACTAGATGATCTTTCTAGATCTTCTTTTCTTATTATGGTTGCAATTAACAGGGTTTTTATATTGAATAGTGATATATTTGTATCCACTATTTTTGAGTGAAGAATTTTAAAAATCACGATGTTTATTAAAAACATCGTTGTTAGAAGAGTTAGGGTTAATTCTTAATCGAATGGAAGAGGGTATATGTTTGATAACTGAAGGGGGATGGTTGGAATTTAGATGAACGTATATCGGGTTGGAATTAACCTTCACATATGGTTGGAAAGTGTTTTAGTCCAAGGGTGTTTTTTATTTAGTTGTTGGATTGCTGTGAGTTTGTGGCGCAGGATCAAACGCTTTTGCGATTGTCAGACAAACACGAATTTGTCTGACGATCGCAAAAGCGTGAAACCCAGGGTTACAAACTCACAGCAATCAAACTAAATATGTTAGCTCTATCACTGATATTGAGCGCTTTCCAATAAGTACCGGTCATATATAATATATAAATATAATATATAACAAATTGTATATATATATATATATATATATATATATATATATATATATATATATATATATAAGAAAGTTCTAAAAGATGATATATTTGTGGCGATAAAGAGCTCAATATCAGGTCTAGACCGTATGAAATATAAAGGTTTACACTGAGGTCAACACCAAGCGGCATTATTTTTATACTTGAATGCAATTTTCATGACCTAACGCTTGCATACATTCATTACATAGACTGTTACCTGTTGGTGTTGACCCCAGTGTCCAATATTTTTTTTATATAAATACAATAATAGACATTGCAGTCATCACCCAACGACGAGATTCTGTTTCCTGCTTTTACACAATTGTCAGGTGAATATCAGTCTCCACTTTTATAGCTGCATTTGATCGATGTAATTGACCACTTTAAATTAAACGATAAATATAGCATTCTTTAAATATATACAAAGTGGCAATAAATCACTATACATCTAGTTATAATAAAAATAAAAGCATTCAAGTAGGTGGCTTGCAGTCCGAGAAGTATGTGTAATTATTTTACTATTGTTTACCATAGCATTTTATTGTTATTAAACAGAATTAACCAGATATATATATATATATATAGCCGTAACGTTACGGCCTTTTCATATACACAAATCCCTTTCACAAAGAGATATAATAAAAGAATAAAATAAAAATAAATAAATATCCGTAGACGCTCAAGCCAGACTATGCGAAAACTTCCTCCGTCGTAAATTTAGCCACCCCCACCTTACCGTGACCCGACATCTATGAAAGTAACTCTATACTGATACAAATTATTAACACCCCACCTCTGCCGATTCTAAACAATCCGCCCTTGATGTTACCATGGAAATTTTTGATTTCAATTCTGACCATACTATTAAAACTCGTAAATTTCAGAAATAAGTTCATTCCCAAAAAAATTCGCTTGAAGATAGAACAGAGCCTACTTTAACTCAAGTTAATTCAAATATTATTTTGAAGTTTTCTTGTTTTGAAACATGAGACCTCTTATGTAGCGAGTTGGAATCATATTTTTAAATAAATAATTATATTTATGCTCTACTTTCGTATCGAGCACTATTTTTTAAAAATAATTACAAAAATACTAAGGAACTTTGGATCTTTTACCAAACCAGTTTCTTTCCTATTTTCTACAATATTTTCACACACACACACACACACACACACACACACACACACATATATATATATATATATATATATATATATATATATATATATATATATATATATACGTGTGTGTGTCTGTGTGTCTGTCTGTGTGATGCCAGTGTTGCTATTAAATATTCCGTATATATAAAACCATCTTTCTAAGTAGTGAACAAGTTTGACTTAGGTTAACTTTGGTGAACTTAAACGAACCAATATTATATCCTGATGCGGTCACAAGTTCTCAAAAGTACGAGAAAGTTCATAAAATTCAATAAAACACTGAACAGCGAAATCTATATTAGTATTTTTAAAACATATCCTATCAGCACATAGAGCAGAAGGTAAAATATCCCAAACATAAAGATCATTTAATCATAATTTCCGGATTAGTAATTTCTCAATGATAACGACATTCCTGCGTTACAGTTTATTATTTACACAATGTGAAGAGTGTTGAAATCTCGAGCGTATAACAAAATGTCAAAGAATTTGCATGAGTTTTTGTTTTACTTTAAGGAATGGCAGAATATTTTTTTTATTTGTATTACTCCATTCAAAATTGAGTTGAGGTTGGAGTTCGTACCATACTAAATAATGAAATACAATATTTAATCTCTAAGAATATATGCATAATTATATCGAGTAATTCTAATTATTTATTATTAAAAGCTGTTAATCCTACGTTTCATCTCGTGGTTCAAAACTTTCGCATATGTTATTTTCGATATCAGGATGAGTTCAGATCTGCATCTCTCCACGTGTTTGGTTTAGGCAAATGACAAAATTGGCATTAAATTTTTGAATGACCATGTATACTACTGTGTCAGTTAAATTTAAACTTTTAATCAAAGGCAAACAACTTTTTAGACATTGAACATTTCCGAAACAGCTAAGAACTTTTTTCTCTAAAATATACCTTTGCACACATCATTAAAGACAAAGGAATTGTAAATTGTTTATATAAAATTTAATCTGTGGTTTGAAACATGTATTTCTTGTCCTGATAGAATATCGTTACCATTTGGCTATTTCTTATAATTTATGTTTGTGGATATTGCATATATTATTTGCAGCACAATCTTAAATATTCACGCATCCTTCTTAGATCCACTACACTACTGCTGAAAGTGGATTGTCGTAATAAATGTTTCTTTTAAAAAAATGCACATTTTTTTTCGTAGGTGAATATCTTCTGGTCGACACTGTAAATTTAATTTCTGTGTGTTTAGGAAACAAATGTTCCTTAAGGCAAATATTATTAGAGACAGCAGACATGTTGTGTCGATTAATTTTAATGATGAATTTTGGCAAATTATGAATGCTTCTTCTCAGACAAGGAGGGAACTCCGTCAGAAATAGCCCGAAGTCCATTTCGGAAGAAATATTGTCCAAGCTTTCTAATTACTTAAGTAGTTCGACATACTTAAGTTTTCATCAGGATAGGTAAAGACAAATAGTGAGTGCTGTGACGTAGGCAAAATATTGTGACGTAGGCAAAATATCGTGACGTAATAAAAAGAGCGTTGTGAAGTATGCAAATGGTGTTGTGACGTAAGCAAAGTGGTCACGTCTGATTTTTTTATTTACTATTTATTTACATTTAAGGATGCTGGCTCATATACATTTAATATAGACACACAAGAATTCTATATTTAAAATTCATGTATAAGTAAATATATAATTTAATAGAATACGCCCATACAGACAGACACATACATAGAGGCACATACACACAGATAGAGAGACATTCACGCATGTGCATAAAAGTAAAATACAATAGAAAATACAATATTATTAGTCGACGGGTTTCGTCCAATTTTCCGTTTCGTTTTTGCCTTGAAAATGGCCTAGACGCGTCCGCTAATAGCACACACAAACACGCACACACACACACGCACACACACATAAACACACGGGCGGTTATACACAGCAGACAAAATCTGTATCCCTCATTGGTGGTAACAAATCCTTTCTGCTGCAATCAGAGCTCAGATTGGCTGGTCAATATACCAGCCCATATGACGGTTAACCCTTCAGCATGTCCCTTATGCGCAAATCCCGTGCAGGATTGTTGTCTCATACAAAACATAAACTTAAAAAGAAACTGAAAGATACTCATACGTCGAAAACGACGCGAGAGTCCATCACACACACACACACACACACACACACACACACACACACACATATATATATATATATATATATATTAAACAATGGATTTTTTTTATTAATCTGACATATTTTTTATCACTTCAAACGTTAGTATTGTGGATAATACTATTTCAGCAGAGGCACGTTTATTTAATAAGGAGTACATTTATTTATTTCTGTTCGGTATATCCGAGAAATCTTATTAGAGAAAAAATTAGGTTGTCGTTGACAAGAGTAAAAAAAAATAAAATATTTATTAAATAAATAGGACACCAACGCAAATAACAATATGCAACAAAAATAATGTTTAATTGGTAATATATATATATATATATATATATATATATATAACGAATCAACCGATTCCGCTACATTGGTTTAAATTTGTCTGTATCTTCGTCAATTAATTACTTAAAGCTTCGTTTTTTTTTGTTTCTTTTGTTATTTTTTTAATAAATAATTATGAAATGTATCTTTTAAAAAAAGTAAATGATGAGGCGCATGACGTCAGGTGTGGTAGAAGCTGAGGTGCCCGATGGGGACGAGGATCAAATCAATTGTATTGGTTATGTATATATGGGTAATTAAATGAAATGAACATTTTAGTATGTATACAAAGGGGCATAAATACGGCACTCTTGTTAATGTGAGTAAAATTTTACCATTTAGCTAATCGGTTTCAGCATTCCGAATCCGGTGTTTCGTAAGCGAACCTGCGAATATATATATATATATTTGTTTGTCTATGAGTGTGTGTTTTGGGGTGCGTGCGTGCGCGCGCGTGTGTGTGTGTGTGTGTGTAGTCATCCACAGACAAAATGTTTCAGTCTGAATGATATATGGATAAAAATTATCTTTTAGACCACTTACAAAAATGTTCGCCCCAGCCATTTCCATAGTAATTATTTTTGCGAATGAACTTGCTTATAGAGATGCGTTAATTTCAATATTGGTTATTCCTAAATTATGTAGCGAAGGAATCATATTTTTTTTTAATAATTATAATTTAAGCTCTACTTCTGTATGGAGCACTGTTTTTTAAAAAATAAAAACAAAAATACTAAAGAACTCCGTATTATTTACCTTTCCTATTTTTCTACATATCTGCTCATATATATATATATATATATATATATATATATATATATATATATATATATATTTATATACAGAGAGAGAAAGAGAGAGATAATACATATATATATATATAAGAGAGCGTGTTGGTGGGTGGGTGAGCGTTTTTGTGTGTGTGTGTATGCGTGCCTGTGTGTGTACGTATGCGTGTGCGTGCTCGAGTGTGTTTTACGTTTATTTAGACATAATTTCTATTTTGATAGTGCCAAAATCCTCTTTCCCCACCCTCCCAACAAAGACATATGTATAAAATTTGCATTTAATAACTGGGGACAAATGGTAATATAAAAAAGAAAGATATTCACCAAGGAGAAATCAGTACATTTTGAATGCGTCCCCATGGGTACATCAGTGCGATCATCGGAGGGCCATCTGTCGTTCGTCATCTTCACCTGGCTATCTCCGAGTGATAATGAATGGCAGGCCGGGCCACGTGCACGGCTTGCTTTTTCATTTCCTGTGACAGATTCGTGATTGCCATCTTAATGCTTTCGTATAGTCTGAAAGAGAAATGAGAATTCTAAACTTTGGTGCAACCAACGTAAGTTTATGTTATTTCCTCTTCCATCTTAGAATTTGAGATCAAATATATACGTTTTTTCATACACCTGGCGTACAGCACACGCATACAGGCACACATACGCACAAACACTCTCAACTCAGTCTTCGTCAAACTCACATACCCATAGTTTCACTCTCTCTCTCTTTCTCTATGCATATATATATATATATATATAGAGAGAGAGATAGAGAGAGAGTATATGTTATAGTATCTCTTTCTCTCTCTCTCTATATATATATATAGAGAGAGTATATGTTATAGTATCTCTCTCTCTCTCTCTCTATATATATATATATATATATATATAGAGAGAGAGAGAGAGAGTATATGTTATAGTATCTCTCTCTCTCTCTCTCTCTCTCTCTCTATATATATATATATATATATATATATATATATATATATAGACACAGAGAGAGAGAGAAAGAAAGAGAGGGAGGGAGGGAGAGAGAGTTACTATGACGAAAGGCGTAGGTGAAAAATAGGTAGATTAGTCTGTTCTTTAGGCTTGCTTACTTATTTTGCTCTACTTAGTGTATTGAGCACTTTGTTTAGTTATTTTACATTACTCGTGTCGGGGGATTTTTTCTTTGGACTCTGAACTTAATTTCTTGACGATTATTTTCGCCGGAAGTACCTGTTTCATATAAGTTTGATAGTGTTATATATATATATATATATATATATATATATATATATATATATATATATATATATATATATATATATATATATATATATACGCTTGTGACCTGAGTTTTCAGTGTAGAAAATGGGTTACGATTACAGCCATCCTTTCACAGGATCTAACGTTGCCTCGAGCCCATTAGTTTACTGTGTAGGTAGATTTAACTTTAGGCTTTTTTTTTCTTTCTTTTTTCACTATTGACGTTTTATTCGTGACATTATATAGAGAAGAGCTTTTGGGTTTTTCTTTAATATACATATTTGTGGTTGCCAACTCATGTCTGAATACAGACATTACTACATATCTTTTTGGAGAATATCTACTAATGTCCTGAACGAATGTGGCTCTTTAGACCAGTTTGGAATCTACATACTCTGGCACAAACAGGGCTCATAAGAGGTCCAACAATAGGTAGTACATTATCATGCAATTTAAAATCTCGCATGAAACCGCTTCCGGACCCGCATATCTTACCACGAATATCACATGTCATTTGTTGGGCCTCAACGGTTTTATAGTCGGAAGGTGGCAATTGTGTGTTATTTTAAGAAATGCCGGGTGTCTCCAAATATTTCGATTATACTACATATATATATATATATATATATATATATATATATATATATATATATATATATATATATATATATATATATTCATAAGTGATAATTATTTTTTTAAATATGATTCCGTCGCTATAATTAAAATGTAGGCTCTACTTTTGTATTGATCACTTTTTTTTTTTAAATAATAACAAAAATACTAAAGAACATCGGATTATTTACCTAACGTGTTCTTTCTATTTTTTCTATATATTTGCACACACACACGCATATATATATATATATATATATATATATATATATATATATATATATATATATATATATAATCTGTGGTATATATATATACATATATATATGTAGTTCATAATATATATATATATGTATATATATATATATATATATATATATATATATATATATATATATATTAGGTTGGTGCAAAAATAATTTCGTTTTTTAACATATGTTACTATGTGAGAAAACGAAATTATTTTTGCACCAACCTAATATATATATGTTTTGATCAATTATTTTTTTATTTAAAAATGAAAAATTAAAATCTTCAGACACAGTGGGTTGTATATTAATATTCTTTCGTTTTTATTATTTCAGTTAGATTCCTCAAATTTCATCAAGATTCTTCTAGCAAGAAGAAGTCTAGTACAGTATGCAGCAGCATAGTTTGTCAGCCCTACCTTGGTGCGGTACCTTGGGAGTTCATGAAAGTAGGACGCTATCTGGCAAATGATGTCCTTGTTGGTGAATCGGTCATTCAGGCGATATTTAGGGCTATTATATTTGTATTTTTCCTGAACCACAACACGTTTCCATCTCTCTTCGTCCTGAATAGTACTTGGAATCAGTTAAAGTAAGCTCTATTTTTAACAACTTTTACGAACCACATAGTGAGTAATTTTCACGTTTGAAAGTCAGAGTTACACAATGTCTGAAAAATGCATGATATATATATATATATATATATATATATATATATATATATATATATATATCCAAGTATACGGAATAAATTCCAATAACCAACAATTACTATTCTTAGAAGAGTGCTCAATACAGCGTAGAGCGAATATAATTTTTCATTTAAAAATTATAACATAAATATGTTATAAAATCACTACAAAATAGTTTGTTTCATATATGCATAGATAGATAGATAAATAGATATATCCTGTAGTGAATATATATATATATATATATATATATATATATATATATATATATATATATATATATGTTTGTTTGTGTTTGTGAGTGTGTTTGTGTGTATGAGCGATAATTAACGAGAGTTTTTCATAATTTAATATTCAGTTCAGTTAAATAGCAGATCAGATTGGGCTATCCTGTCATGGTTGGAAACTAGTCTTGCAGAGAATTCAAACACTACTGTTAATAAGAAACATTGTTTTTTTTATGATCATGTATACCTAGCAGTGTAGGGGAAATAAAAAAAAATGTTGATTCAGAACACGTCTTCCTGAATAATCAGCTCGGTCGGGGCATCTTAAACATAGCCGGTGATATTACAATTGCGGTATATGTTTTGAACTCTCACTTTTTCTGATCGTAACAGTACTTTAGATTCCATTTCTGCTATTACTTTTGTTAAAAAAAACAATCTCGGCTTTTAGATGTAATTTTTATTCCCAAATTAATGTATTTAAATCCGTCTTTATCTAAAAAAAAGAAAGAATCCTGAATATCTAATTATTTCTGTTATTGAGTTAAAATTTACTGTGCCTTTACGATAAACCTCTGATGAATTGGACCCCGAGAAATGTTTAAATGGTGTTTCTGAGTTTGCGTTACAATGAAAGGCTTAAGAAAACTGTCAATACGTTGGAAAAAGAGTTAGTCAATCGGGGATAGATCAAGGGAGTATTGTGAATGTGGCAATTGTCCCAATTTTCTGAACATCTGCATTGCAATTCTGACAATATGTCACCGATCATAATTGTGAAGCCATATTGGACCTCGTCGATTGACCAGTGCCGATTGTACCTTGCTTAACTGCATGTATATTTCATACAGTTACAGCGTGCAGTATCTTCTGCTCCATTCAATGACATTCACAGGCGATTTTAATTCATGTTTGATTCTTTTATTTTTACCTAATATATCACCTTGTAGGATGGCAGTTGAATGTTTTCTCTTATGACTTGATTAGGGATTATTAAATTTATATTCTTGGTTTTAGATATGAGGCTTTCCGGATAGTGTGTACTTAGAATCAATACAAACGGCGTTTATAAGGCGGATATTTGTAGCAGTCTAAATAAGTGGTAGATTTTTAAAGCCAGACCATGATAGAGGTAAGTAAAATGGAAGAAATGGGTTAGTGCCAGTATACTGTGGTTTTCTCGGCCCTCAGCAGGTCATAAATATCATTGGCAGATGCCCGGTTCACGCGTCACTTATGGCTGATTTCTACAAGGTAGCATTTCACCGCGTCCTCTTCCTAGCAGAAATTTGTTAGCTTATATAATTTTCAACCAAGTTCCAAGACTCTGTCTGGAACATGGCTCACATCAAAAGATTGCTTGTGTGAATATTCTTTGTTACGTTCATTTTCCTTGTTTTAATGGTGGAGCCTGTCTGATCGTTGGTATTTTAAATCACAAATAAGTAAGTTCTGCTCCTTCAAACATGGGGCGTTTTGGAGGTAGTTTCAGCATTTTCTTCTTTTTAGTTAATGATTGTCTTCTGGTTAGTTGTGAGAGCGATATAGAAAGAGAAGTTCAGAGATAGATAGATAGATAGATAGATAGAGATAGAGAGAGATATAGTGAGAGAGAGAGAAAGAGAGATGTTTTTTTCAATGAAATGATAAATACCTCATTTTAATTTAACTTATTTTATTTTTGCTCATATATCTTAATTTTATATTTTATTTTATTTGTTTATTTTTTTTTGTTTTTATCGGGGCCGCTACATACGTTTTATATCGTGATTTTGTTGAAGTTATATGTTGGACTAAATTTTGATATGAGAAAATTTATGGATATTATTTGGATTAATGTCATATAGGTTCTCTCATGTTGGTTTTTGGCAGTAGTTTCTCTCCCTTTATTGAGATATTATTTAAGATCAGACGCCCCTTTGAGATGGAATGTCAAGTAGACAACAGTGAGCATGTTCGACATCTACTCTTTGCTTTTCATCAAAAACACCTAGCTGTTAAATCTGCTCGAGACTTGTGTGCTCTGTACGCAGATGACTTCAGTGACGACAGAATGGCACAAAAACGGTTTACCGGTTTGAAGGAAGGAAATTTTAAACCCACAGACTCTACAATTTGTGGCCGACATATTCAGTCTGATACGAACCAACTGTACGCTATCATTAAATAAGAAATGCGACAGAATTGGCTCAAAAACTGACAAGCTATCATGTTAATGATATTCGTCATCTTCACTCAAAGGGTAAGGTCTGGAAACACGTCGCACAAGTGCCACACATATTGACTGCGTGAAAAAAATGACAACGCTCCTCCATTGCTGTTTACTCGTTCGACAAGCGGTTACATGTAGATACATTAAAAAAGAGCTCGGTTAGGAAGTTCTGCCACGATCACGATATTATCTACGGTTCTTCCCTTCACACTGTCATCTTTTTTGCTCGCTTTCTTATAATTTGATGTGATTTTCGTTCAACTATGATACGAAGCTTAAAACGTAGCTTGATGACATTTTAGTGTCAAGACCTAATGTTTTTTTTTTTTTTTTATCGTCGATGTATTGTATAGTTAGTAGACGATCTTAAACAGGAATTTCTGGAACCTAATATATTGGTATTGAAACTGATAGATAATAGTATTGTAAATTTGCCAACACTATTCAAAAGTACATTATTTTAAATTCAAATGTTTTGAGAGAGGATGGAAAGTGCGACACTGATATCCAAAGGTGAGTTGGCCTAGCGGAAGTTGTCTTCTAAAAACTAAGCAATGTATTAAGAAACAGTAAAATTTCGTTAGAAAAATATTGGTTTCCTGTGTCTTGTTTACGTCATATCAACCTGAATGGGTCATTTAATGCCAACAAACTTTTTTCCTGGTAATATTTTTGTTTTATCAAAAATCCATTTCTGTTAATATATTATTCTCAAAAATGTATATCTGGTAACATTATTTTTTTGCAAAAACGTATAGCTGGTAATATTATTTTTTCAAAAACGGCATATCAACCTCAATGGGTCATTTAATGCCGACAACTTTTTTTTTTTCCTGGTAATATTTTTTTTTTGTCAAAAATCCATTTCTGTTAATAATTTTTTTCTCGAAAATGTATAGCTGGTAATATTACTTTTTATTCAAAAACGTATACTGGTAATTTTTTTTTTTTTTTCAAATACGTATAGATGGTAATTTTTTTTTCAAAAACGTATAGCTGGCAATATTTTTTTTCCAAAAGCGTATAGCTGGTAAATAACATTTTTTTTTCAAAAACATACAGCTGGGAACATTATTTTTTCAAAAACATATTATCAGAGGCCTTGCTGTTAGGCGGAGTTTATCGTCTTACCCAGGACGCGGGTGTCGTTTATCGTCACACCGAGGAAACGAATGCAGTTTATCGTCATATCTAGGACGCGTTAGAAAAACTGTACTGATATGTTGCGTAGTGTCAGTCTTCCTATATAGCAATGAATAATAGTCTCGTCCAAGACGAAGAAGAGACGTGAAGCAGCAGAAAACTTGATCTACAGTTTGATATTAAGAATAATATGCATTGAACATGTGACTAATGGGATAATTAATCAAAAAGCACATTGAAATATGATTTCTAAAAAATACGCGAAGAATTAAGAAACAGCGAAATTTACTTAGAAATAAAGAAAATGGTGATGGCTTGTTATTCAACATTGATACTATTTTCCTCATAGAAGAATAAGAAAATTGAACAGAACTATTTTACAAAATAATATTTAGAATACCATGTGAGCAACGATGAATTTTTAGAGAAAATAGAAGCAAAAAGGACATTTAACTTAGCAACAGAAAGAGATATTAAAGTTTCTTGGGCACATCATAAGGAAATAAATTTTGTAAAAATGGATACTAAAAGGACTGTTTGAAAAAAAAGGGACAGAGTAAGACAGACTCACCATCCAGCTTTAGTATATGGAATGAAGTTTAGGATTTAAGATTATATTTATTGAGAACTACAAATGACAGGAAGTTGTGGCGAGCCATGATCGCGAAAGTCCTGAACGGGCACGTCTCATAAAAGAAAATTTTGATAATTGTAGATGTTACAGACTCTGTTAATTATTGTTTAATTCGGTTAGTATATCGCTTATTATAATATCTATCAAGATACTCTTAAAAGAGATCTGAAAATTCATTTAAAAAGAACTGTTATTATTATTATTATTATTATTATTATTATTATTATTATTATTATTATTATTTATAGCATCTCCTCGTAAAGCTTAAATAATAACTAAAATCTCCATCAGCATCATTATTACTATTTGTTATGATCTTGATTCATGTTATTATCTTATTGACATTTATTAGTGTTATTATTGTCGCTGTTGTCGAAGTCATGTTGTTCCGGTTGTTAAAGAACTAAGGCTTGTACACGATTAAAAAATCGATAGAAATAATCGAAGACGCTTCATTTTCCTTTATTTTATCATCGCTCCTATCTCGACATCTCAACCACCACCATCCCAATGAGAGAAAACATGGAGTGTCGGGGGATGGGGAACAGTTGAGAGTAACTCAATGGCTTATTTCGTACCCGAGGGAGTGATGTCAAACAGCGCCTCCACTCCAGTTACTTGCCCCTGGCTCCTCTCCTGGTCGACAGATGGCGCTGAGCACGCCGATTACAAATGACAAAACACTCAGGCGATATTTTAAGATGGAGGAAAATTGTCCAGCATTTCGTGCGAAATTTTTCCCACAGCTACAAGAATAACTACTACACATGATGTAATATTTTCTCCTTTCCCCGACCACCCGATTCATTCTCTGGAGTATTTGTTACTTTGTGACAGTATTTCCTTTTTCTTTTTCGCTTTGATTTGCAAATGCTTTTGGGTGGTGTTAGTGCGGATTACTTGGGGAATTGTCTCATATAGACATATGCAAATATATGTACGTAAAGATGAGCATATATGTATGTGTGTGTCTGGCGAGCATACATGCGGACACATATTTACTTAAATACGCTCTCACATAAAAATTAGTGACCATAAGCGAGTGACTAATAATAATTTATATGCGCACTGACAGATCTATGTACGTATGTGTGCATATATATATATATATATATATATATATATATATATATATATATATATATATATATATATATTAAAAGTCATGACTGTTTAGTTTGTGCTTGTGCGTGTAAATGTTTGTATACATATATATATATATATATATATATATATATATATATATATATACATACATATATATATATATATATATATATATACACTTAATTAAAACGAAAACATATATATATATATATATATATATATATATATATATATATATATATATCAAATATGTAGTGCAGTTCAATTTATATTACAATGAACCATTCATTCAAAAAGTAGATTAGTAAAGTTAATGATAAAAAGTAGCGAAATCCCTTTGCAAACAGAATTTTAAATGTGCATTAACCTACAAATCACTCGATGAATGTGATAATCCTTGTTTTAAAAAAATATAAACTGTATGAGGTCTTTCTTTAATACGCAAGTACTTTCAACTGTACATACAGTCATCTTCAGGCATGGAAATTATTTGGTGTTTGGTAAAATTCAGGTGGCATCCAAGACGAAAAAATTAAATGCGAATCGAAATATTTTTTTTTTTTTTTATGTTATTGTTAATGGATAGAAACTTTTGGGGCGTGCAGTCGCAACGGTAAGGTTGAATTTTTTTTTTTTTTTTGATAATTTAAGATAGTGCTTTTTTTTTAATAATATGGCAATTTCAGTTTTTTTTCTCTGTAGGTGTTTATCAGTCAAAGTGGCATGAAATGAATTGTTCAATAAATAGTGTAATGTCTCAGGTGTTATGCCTAAAAATTGCACTTCAGATCAGTTGTTTTCAATCAAATATGTGGTGCAGTTCAATTTATATTACAAGGAATTATTCACACAAAAAGTAGATTAGTAAAGGTAGTGATATAATGTAAATGTAAGTAAAGTTAATGATATGCTAATACACAAACACACACACACACACACACACACACACATATATATATATATATATATATATATATATATATATATATATATATATATATATATGTACGTGTAATACATATATGTGTGTGTGTGTGTGTGTTTGGCCAGCATATTTTCATTCAAGCACGTTTGCTCTATTTAGTTTAGTTTTAACCCTTTCATTTATTGCTGGCTGAAGAAAAGTTCCGAAATTTTCGTTCAAATAATGTTTTTTTTTCCAAGTAAGTACTTTCAGTCTGATCTGTGACCATCTCCAGGAGTTAAAATATCTGTGCCTGTGAAATTAATTCGTGGACTTGAAAGGATTAAAAGTAAAATAAGTAGACATAATATGTCTATGTTATTTAACCAAACATTCTTAAATATATATATATATATATACAGTAGCGTCCAAAACTAAGGGACAAAATTTTGAAACCTAATATTTGTTAGAAATAACAACTTTGAAAAGCTGAAATTTTGACAACTGGTAGTCGTTATCATCCATAATAACATACTAAAATTTGAATCATTTGCAAAGGATAGAAAAAGAATTATAACAATTATTTATTTATTTTCAAATTTGGAACGTCCAGAAATAAGGGACAAAATTGAGAAAAACAATGTAAACGGCAAAAAAACAATAAAAATACATGTACAATCAATATTTAGTAAATGAGACCTTGCTCTCAATGACAGCTGCGCATCTTCGACTACAAGAACGAATCATTTCTTGACAATACTCGATACTAATTTTAGACCATTCTTCTTGAAGCTTCACCCACAAATCCTCCGTGTTAGTGGGATTTCTTTCAATAACTTTCACTCCTAAGGTCTTCCAAAGATTTTCTATTGCATTTAAGTCAGGACTTTGCGGTGGCCAATCCATAATTTCCAAATCTTGCTCACTAAGGTAACTCATTACCACCTTTGCCTTGTGACATAGGGCATTATCTTGCATAAAGGTAGCCCTATCAAAACCTGAATTCTGTATGATTGGCACAGCATGATCTTGAACAATGTTTTTATAGATCTGCGCGTTTACACGAGTTTGTAACCGGACAAGAGGCGTTGTACCTTGGCTAGAAAACATTCCAAATACCATGACGCTTCTGCCCCCAAACTTGACAGTTTTCTTAGTACACTTTGCACTTAATCTTTCACCAATACGTCTCTTTACATTGTTTTTTCGATCATTTCCAAATAAATTAAACTTGCTTTCATCACTGAAAAATACTTTTGCCCAATTTTCATATGTCCAAATTACATACCTGTTTGCAAACTCTAATCTCTTCTTATTATTCTTCGAACTAACAAGTGGTTTCTTCCCTGGGGTTCCATTAAACAGCCCTATTTCTTGCAGTCGTCTAGAAACAGTCTGTCTTGACACATTAACACATGAGGTACTATTCATAACCCTTTTAATTTCTGTGCAAGACATAAAACGGTCCTTTAATGACATACGCTGCATTATTCGATCTTCTCTTGCCGAAGTTTTGCGGGGTCTGCTTGTTTTAAAAGCACTAACTATTTTGTCAGTATCATTATAGGATTTAACAACCCTGCCTACAACACTCTTGGAACGTTTCACTTTCTCTGAAATCTCTCTAATGGTGTGCTTTTCCTTGTGTAGCTTCACAATAGCTTGTCTCACAGAGTAATCAAATTTTTGGCGTTTCGCAATGGTGCCGGCTGATGCAACGTTTACAAATGACTAAGTAAGACTTATTCTTTAGAGAAAATCAAAAAAAATTTGAATATAGCATACTGTTTACATTGTTTTTCTCAATTTTGTCCCTTACTTTTGGACGATCCTATTTTGAAAATAAAAAAATAATTGTTATAATTCTTTTTCTATCCTTTGCAAATGATTCAAATTTTAATATGTTATTATGGATGATAACGACTACCAGTTGTCAAAATTTCAGCTTTTCAAAGTTGTTATTTCTAACAAATATTAGGTTTCAAATTTTTGTCCATTAGTTTTGGACGCTACTGTAATATATATATATATATATATATATATATATATATATATATATATATATATATATATATATATATTATTATTATTATTATTATTATTATTATTATAACAGGATATCAAACAATTAAATGTGCCCCGATGTGTACATATATAACATTAATAAATCAATTGATTTAATTTATTATAATTATATGTGCTATATATACGCGTTTTAGTAAAATCTCTATTTTTAATACGGTATCTTTTAAACATATCGGGTTAAATTCAAGATTCTTTACTAAAGATAATGTGGCCTTGGGAACAATTCAAACCTTCCTCCGAGCTAATGTTAGGGATCCCAGTGTATATCAGAGTGGGCGGGTGTTCTCTTTTACACCGACTCAGCCACGAAGAACGGAAAAGCAAGCTTCATTTGCTTAGAGTATTTCGATCATCAATTATTATTTTTTTTAGAGTGATAATGTTATCAATGAATAATATTTTACTTATCTAAATCTGGTATTTTCATAGAAACCTTATAATTTCAAATTCGATGGATGGGCATCGCTTTCAAGCTGACACCATTTGTTGACGGCTTTAAAAGTGATGTAATGTTTGCACTCTTTATAATTTTTTTTAAGATTAACTGTCACAATTCATAAGTCTACGGATAAAAATACTTCTTTATAATATCTATAGTTATTTTAAAATCAATCTTCTTATGCAAATACTGGGATTATTATTTTGTATAAATATAATTTCAAGTATTTTAGAATCATTTTCCACGATTATATATGGCTACCTATATCTGAGTATGCCTGTCTACTAAAGGGTTACACTTTTGAAGACGCCTGTTCAGTCAAGTAGGTGTTTTTTACGCACCCAATGAGTCATATTGTGTTTTCTACTGCAACTATCCTGTGAATCATCTGGTCATCAGTTTCTACAAGGGCTATACACTGAAACTCTCATTCATGTCAGATTTGTCTTCGAGTCAGTCGACCCAGTACTTTCTGAGCGACTGTTCGGTTATACTCTCATCCTACGGACGGGAGGAACCCGAAGGAGGCTACGCCGAATGGCGGAGTCTCCTTCGGGGAGGTAGACCGGCCCTGAACCCGTTTTGTACGGGTTCAATGGGCATATTTTTGGCCGAGCCCACGGGCTCGGAATGCCCACGTTAAAAAGGCCTTGTGCCACATGACACCCTCGTGGGTGGGGGGGGGGGACTGAATATCGTCAGATTTGTCTTCGTGTTAGGACAAGCATCGACAACATCCGATCAGTTTCATATATCCAAATTCACTGCCAAGGCAAAGTTTGGACAATTCCCAAATCTGGGTTCCTTTCACTAGCCAAAATCATCAAAAAATCACCTTAAAAATAGTCTCTGAAGAGATTCAATCGTTCTAATCACCCGAACACGCGAAGTAATCTTATTTTTATCGACACAAGTTAATCTACGGAAGTGTGTCATGGTAGCTTGAGCGATATAACTAATGTTTTAGATTATTTGTGTTGGAGGTTCAATCTCACGAATGGCACACATGAGAAAAGAAAAATGGCAAACATGGAGAAACATTCCAGGAATAAAACAGATTTTCACAAGGACGTTTTTTTCCCATGACACAGCTTTTTTAATTAACGTCACGCTTCGGCAAATACTTATCATTTTAAAAAGCAATAATTAGAATTGTAATAAAACAGTCATCTGAAAGGGAAATTATGAATTTTCTTATTTCTTCAGAATTTACAAAAAATAATAATAATAAACATTAGTTATTTATAAGATTGATTATTTACACTATGTATTTATTACATTATTTATTGGAAATGTTGGCAAAAACATCGACTAATTACCATTTGATTGAAACTTTATAAAATACTAAATAATAAGGATTTCCTTTTAATTGGTTTCAATCTCAATGGGTTATTTAATACCGACAAAATGATTATCGCTGATAATATTGTTTTCAAAAATGTATTGCTGCTAATATTTTTTCCCGAAAAAGTATTACTTAGTGCTGGTATTATGTTTTTGCAAAAAAACGTATAGCTGGTATTAAAACCTATTTTTACACTTTCATATTGTTTTGACCTTAGTTGGGACCCTAACAGGTGCTACCACCCCAGGTGACGGTGAACATGGGAACACCAGCAATTAACAGGTGGTTCCACCCTCCTCAAAACAATCTGATCAGAGGCCTTGTCGTCGGAAGTAGTTTATCGTCTTACCCAGGACGCACTTTTAATAATTTAGTAAATTTTTATAGATTTATGAATAATAAATTGTTTTCATATATATTTATTTATAAATTGTTAAATGATAAATATTGTATTTGTTATATTCCGTGCTAATAGGAATATGTAATAGACAAACACGGTGGATAAATAGTAACAGGTTTATTGTAGAAAGGAAATAATAGTTATGCGCACGGTCGTCGCAAGTCAGTACATTTGTGCGCGTGCTGCTATCGGAAGGTCGCTAGTCTCGCAGATCACAGCGAGACAATATTTACTACCCCCAACCACCACGAAGGTAGATGTGGCACACATGTGACGTGAGTCCTCTGGGTCCATAAGCTCGACCAAAAATATTCCCATCGAACCCGTATAAACGGGTCAGGGTGAGTCAACCTCCCCGAACGAAACCCTCCTATTCGGCAGAGCCTCGTGCGGGTTCCTCTCTGCGCAAAGGCAGAGAGTTCGAACGTCTAGCTGGAACAGATTGCAGCTAGTCGGTATTTACTAGCTAGTAGGTATTTACAACCCCCTCCTACGAGGAAAGATGTGGCAGAAGGCCGGGTTTATCGTGGATCTTCCGAGCCCGTAGACTCAGCCAAAAAATGCCCGTAGAGCCCGCATAAACGTGATCGGGTTGGTCAACTTCCCCGAACGAGACTCTGCCCTTTGTCACAGCCTTGTCTGGGTTCGTCTCTGCCCAAAGGCAGAGAGTTCGACCGTCTAGCTGGAAAAGATCCCAGCTAGTCGGTATTTACCCCACGATGATTAAATGTGGCACAAGGCCAGTAGAATTCACATAAACGGGATCGGGTTGGTCAACCTCGCCGAACGAGCAGAGAGTTCGACCGTCTATCTCTCCGCTGTCCTCACTGATTACCACCTATAGTGTCGCCACTCATGGGTGAGGGCCATGTTATTCCATCATATTAGCAAGCATTGCATTAGATGTAATTGTATTATTTTTAGAAGATATAAAACTATTCTTGTAAGTTCATAATCTAATAAATAATTAGTGTTCATGATGAATTTTTTTTGTAAATTCTCAACAACAAAATATTTTCATGAATTAACTTTCATCAGAAAAGTATGTTAGGGAAACCAGTTTTTAATATAACAGACGGAGTTCTTTAGTCATGGTTAGAAACAAATGGTGAAGTCCAGCTCTGTACTCAAAGTAAGTCTCAGTGTTAAACAAACAAGGCGACCACACGAAAAGACTACTTGCTACGGAAATCACATCAACAACACCTGTGAGTATGTTAACCAATATAATACTCGGTGACTACTTGGTGAATTAGTAATAAATAAAGTTATGGCAGATGTTTTAATGCAATTAATTCAGAATATAAAACATAGCATTTTCACAATGTTAATTTACACGAATATTGATTTTTTTCTATCTCTGTGTCCGTTCAACACGTTAGCGATCATTGATCACCACAATTACCTGTAATTTGTAGCTATTAACAAATTTTATCTTTTTACCTCTCCTAAGACATCTTCCGCCATCCATTTACTTAAACTAGCTACGCTGTTTATGCGTTTTTTCTCCTGTCTCTCTTGTCCTCAATATTTCCAATGAGTATCACATTTTCTAAGCTCATTTTCCCCATTATGTGCCCAGGATATTTCAATTGTCTCTTCCTGATACGTATCCTTATCGCTTCGTCGTTATTCACATGTTCATTTCATGGTATTCTCAGCATCCTTCTGTAGAAACAATTTCCTTTTGTTTCAAGACACTTCTTCATATGTGAAGAGATTGTCCAGCATTCGTTGCCATACAGAAGAACTGATATTTCAGTGTATATCGCTTTTCTCGGTTTCCTAACGAAAATTTTCAATTTGCTTATTTCTTAATCATCTCTCATTATCCTAATGCAATTTCAGATTTCAGTGTCACAATTTCCGTCCTCTATTAAAAGTTTACATAGATATTTCAATTGTTACCGTTGCTTGATTTTAATATCTCCAGTTTGCATGTTGGGCTATCCTTTTTCCACAAGAATGTAGTAATGCCTTTAAAGAATAACGAAATCGATGCCACAATTTAAGAATAAAAATAAAAATGAAAATGGACGTTGAAAATAGCATAAAAACGAGGATTATTTTCAGATTTTGAAAAACCTCTTCCCAATAGTCCCTACCTGGCTAAATAGACTCCCATGAGTATGCTTCCTCGACGACGACAATACTAATCTCTAAAAATCTAAGGTCATCTGGCTTTCGGCTATATAACTTTGAAACTCCGGCTCCGTTAACAGTTAAGCAACTTTGAGCCTGGATAGTACCTAGGTGAGCAGGTTGTGTAATAGATAATAGATCAGAATTTTTAATCGGAGAGCCGAGTTCCAACTCCAGTTGAGTTCGCTATATTTACATGGTTAAAATACCCTTAGGAATAGTAAAAAACAACTTCTTCTCCCCCCATATATGGATCAATTTTTAAAACTTATACAATTAAATCTTTATTAACTCAAATCATCTTACAATGTAAAAATATTTTCTGGCTTTAAATAACCTGAAAAGGACTCAGTCAGAAGACGTAGAAAGCAAATCCCTCAATCAATAAAGTCACCTGTTATATTTCCTACTTATCCTCATAATCAGCACTTCTTATCTCTCCCACCAAATTTCATGGAAGAACCTTATTCACAACCCTTTATTTTAGGTGACTCTTGGAGATTGTATTAAATAAACAGTATGAAAAAAATTAATAACATATTAAAAATCTTAAATTGGATTTCAACATCAATATTTAACAATTAAAATAACTTTGAAAAATCCAATCGACCTTACCTCGAAAGCATCAAACGTTTATCTTAAAAATTGATCTGGATTTATTATCCTGATGTTGTAAACTTGATGACCTCAAATATGTATTCAAACTGAAACTTGAAGTTTTTCAGATCAAATCACATGCCCATCTTCTATAAAACTATTTTTGATATAACGAAAACAACTTACGAATTCGCGATTCGATTTAATTATTTATTTATTTATTTATTGACAATTCTAAAGTTAGTATTTTATCGCAATGTGTCTCTAATTGGTGAACAAATGCAAACGCTTCCATTTTGAAATTTCGTAGTTCAACGCATCCATCTGTAACATGTATCACAGGTTGTCAAATATGTCAAGGATTTATGTAATTACATTAGAGTATGAGATATTTTCTAATTCAAGAAATATCTGATTCAAACGTCTCTATAAATACGCACACTTCTCAGTACAGAAGTATTATTTATGGGTTGCTTTAGAGAAATATTATTCATAATCAAATGGCTGTTCATTAATTGTCAGGATCTTTGAGACACTAATAATAGCTAAAATTAAAAGAAGAAAGGAAGACATTTTTGGCAGGAGTTAAATTATGGTTCCGCTGTCGTATTTAACTTTACTTCTTCTTCTTCTCCTCATCCTCCTCCTCCTTCTTCTCCTCCTCCTCCTCCTTCTTCTTCTTCTTCTTCTTCTTCTTGTATGGGCTATGGCCCTTTAAGGCATTGTTTGGTTTTCCACAATTCACATTCCTTTTAGATCTTTATAATATTTTTTTATCTCTCCTAAAGCATGTTCTGCCGACCATTTAGACAAGTTCCATAACTTGATTATACAGTTTCTTCTGTCCCTTTTACTATCAATATTTCTTGTAAGTGACAAATTTTCCGAACGCTATTTCCTCATTATTTGCACTAGAAATTACATCTCTTTCCGATGTTAAGTATACGTGTCTTGTCTCTTTTCCATTTTCTCACATGTTCACTCCACAATATTCTCAGCATCCTTCTGTAGTACCGAATTTATTTTGACTCAAGTCTTTTCGCTATCTGCGAATAGATTGCCCAGCATTTACTGCAGTATAGGAAGCGCTATATTATATAACTTTTCAGTCCTCATTTCATTGTTTGTATCCATGTTTCTTTATACGATTCTTAGCTTTTGAAAGGCTAATTTTAGCCATGCCAATGTCTCTTAAATTGCAGTGTTGCATATTCTCTTTTCTGTTAAATGCCTTCGTAGATATTTCAATCGTTGGACTGGCCTGATTTTGATGTCTCTATTTTGTAATTTACATATTGGTCTGTTTCTTTAGCTAAGAACCACAATTTGTAATTAATATTTAGTCTTTTCTTTTCGATTTTCTTCCCTAAATTCTGTCTGAATTCTTTTAGTTTCTTTTCTGTGTCTGCTATCAACAGTGTGCCATCTGCTTATTTTATGGCAGTAAGATTGTAGCCGCAACTAATTTAACTTGGTGGCATTTCTAATTCTCTCAGAACAGCCTGCTTATATAGGTTAATTAAATATTCTACGCTGGATAAACTGTACTACAAGAAAAAAAAGCATTTTTTAAAGAAATTATCCTTAACCCATGTATAAATCTATACCAGACTAATCTCCATGAGTATGCCTATCTAGGGTGGCTAGCTAATCCCTATTGCAGACGCCTGATCAGACATATTTGGGTTTCTTCATTATCTACCGAATCTAAATTTAGTTTATACCGCAGCTACATTTAGATACTCTAGTTTCTAGGAGAGAGCGCGTAATTGATAGATTAACAGGGCCAGTACGCTCAACCCCTCGGTCACGATGACTTGTGACTTCCTGTTAGCATATACATCGACACGGTTTTATAAAGAATATTTGTTCAAGCTGTGTTATGGGTTTCACGTACTTCGTATCGATACTGCACGCTGGCCGATATTTTCGAGGAGTCAGTCCGTTAACAGCCATACGCGATACACACGTTGAACTTTTAACTGACTAGGCAGAAGATTTTCCCATAGTCGGTTGCTGTTACGGTAAACTGGTTGCCAACTAAGGTTATAGTATCCTATCTGTTCTGCTCTTTAACTCATAGATGGGGGTAGAAAGACTTGATGGATTCATACCTTTCTCAATGGTATTTGCGCGTAAGTGAAGGTAACGAAAACGACTGGAATTCGAACTTCTCATACTGTGGTATTAACCATTGCATCACAACGCACATAGAAAAGTCACCACCTAGAAAAATCAATTATGGTAGCATTCGATCCCGGATGTAAAAGCTAATAGAATATCCACTCGGCAACGCACATATCTATAATACGGAAACATAAACACACATACAAACAAAATCTGCCTCAGCGAAATTTAACATGATTCGCGGTAAACAGTTGAACTCCATCTTTATTACTCTGTAGGGATACAAAAGTTGATTATCGCCCTTTGGTTGTGATCAAGTCACGTGGTTAATGACTGAGAGACAAGTGACCAGCCCGTAAGGTAACGGCCTAAAAATACGACACCCGATTTGTTCGTTCTTACGTTCACGTGCCAGCTGACACGTGATACAGCTTACAAACCCATGCTGCCGGTTTCATATGAAATTATATCATCACCATATAAAGAAAATATCTCTGAATCTCACTACACATGTCGACAGAAAGCCATAGCTCGCCGTTTCTAGTCTGCAGAATATGACTTTGATAGCGACTTAGCAGATAAATCCGGTCCGCTCGAATATGGAAAATTGAATATGGCTTCCCTAGAAATACAACGGAATCTCTGGCAGCTCAAATTCTCGTCTCCCTCCACGTTTCTCACTGTTTGTTGTCGCATATACGTGGTATATTTTCTCTACTTTGGACTCGTGCAATTATATATATAATTATATATATATATATATATATATATATATATATATATATGCGGTCGATACAGGAAAGAGCAATGGCAGCTTCTGAACTTGAGAAAACTATTTTCCTGATAAACTCGTTTAACAAAAAGATTTTATAAAATTCAAAAGACAATAGTAAAAGCTGCTCGGTCAATGAATGCCGAATGTTTCCTTAGAAGGAAAATGCTTATATTACCATTACCATTGTATCAATTTTAATTCTATAATGTTTAATTTTTTATCTAAGTTCTCCCGCATTGTTTCAATATTGTTTTAGTAATAACAAAAAATAACAGTAATAGCCTGGTCCTATATTTATCTATATAAACAAAACAAAGATTACCCGTATCCATCCGTCAGTCCGTTTTTCGATCTTTGCAAATCATAAACAGCCTAAAGAAACAGCTATTAAATGCTGTAGTTGCACACAATTAAAAATTAAATAAATAACTCATTTAAAGTTAAATTTAAATATCGAACAGAGTGAAAAGTTAAAAAAAACAAAAACAAATGCTTTATTAATTTTAAATTCACTTTTTTCACAATTGCAATTGATATAGTCTAATTAAGCCGTAAGGTTTAATTACGGCTTAATTAGATGATATCAAGTGATAGAAAAAAAAACCCAAACATTTTGTTCTTTTTATACCACGCGTATTGTGCCGTATCCGAAATATTCCATAGATCAGGTTCCCTAATATCTTTTAACGGTGACTTTATGTGGAATGATCATAAAGAATGCTGATTTTAAAAGTAAATAAAAATTGCGCGCAAAATAAATGCAAACAAATTACGGACATCGGTTGCGTATACTAAGAAACATTATGCTGAATTAAGGTGTCGAATAAAGATGAAATAATTTGATTATTTCAAAATTCTTATAAATTTGACATACGAAAAACCAAAACACCTCGACAGAAGCGACAGAAAGTCGACCTAAAGGGTGGTTTCTAGACTAGTAATATATAAAACCCATAGAAAGAAGTCTGTAATCAATGTTAAAATATGAAGATTTGTATTTACTTAGTAACAGTAGTAGTATTTCGAGGTAACACTGAAGTTATTAACTAGTTTCTTCGATGTTGTCATAATGTTGGCTTTGTTCATAATCGCCTACGTTCTTAGGTGTCACGGCACATAAAGAGGTAGACGGAAATCCAAACAAATTGTTGTACTGTTTCCTTTGTTCAAAATATCCGAGAATTACAAAGGCTGTAGTTTAGAGAGAGTGCCGAAGGAACAGAAGACTGGGTAGAGGAATCAAAGCAGAGGTTCATTAAATACTCATCCGTAGGAAAGGAAATACATGAGTACATCAAATACTACTCGAAACCTACTCTAATGTAGTTACTTGTTATAATTATGAATTGGATTAGTCCATTGTTACAGTACTGAGAAAAATAGTATGTTCTACTCTGCAATACAAGTTTAACTGTCAGAATAACAAGTAATATGGTATGACTTACAGAAGAATCCCTTATATACAGAATCCTTCATATCCGGACATGATTTTGATGTGTATATTTGAAATATTTGAGTAATATGTAATTGAATTGAGATTTCTGTTTTCCAGGAAATTTACTTTGGATAATTGCTTAATGACTTGTATTAGTAAAAAAGAAAAGATGGCGGGATAAGAGAAAAAAAAAACAACTCGTAAAAAAGTGTAAATTCTAAATAGACTAGACGCTAATGAAAGTTCATTGTAAGTAATGGCTGAGTTCAACATAGAAATGCCAACATTATATGATATAATTCTTCCAAAGGAAATATTAACCAGCGTTCAAACTGTCGCAATGAGCAAGGAAATTAAAAAACATGATTGTGATGAAATTGAAAAAAGCTAATGAAAATTTTGTTAGTTTTATGGAAATAAAGCTACCATTCTGCTATGACGATTGCAATAACGCACGCAGAATTAAAAAGTGTCTTTCTTTTAAAAAAATTCAAGAGCAAAAGCAAAAGGAAATGCGAAAAAAGTTGAGAATGACATTTGAAAAGAATCATCATGCAGCAGCGATTAAAAATTCTCGTTACATTATTTGTTTCACATACGTGACATACTTAATTTTATGAATTTTCATTAACATTAGACAATTTCTTCTTCCTTAAAATCATTTCTGTTATATTTCACTCACCATTAGATTATTCTATTTACTATAAACCATTGAAAATAAATGTTAAACCTAATTTCAGTTCTTTTATTTTAATCTGAATATAAGCCCTCATATCCCGACTTTGTAACCAATTCCTCATATCCGGAAGGCATTCTTAGTCCTGTTGTTAGGGATTCTACTGTACTGGATTTATTATAAAGAAGCAGAAATGTTATTCTGCTGAAGGATACTGAGAATTCCATAGACTGAATATGTGTGCAACGAGGAAATTTTAATGAAAATGGAAACAAAAAGAACGCTTATACTCAGAAAGTTACAGTTGAATTTTTTGTAATAAATAAACTGTCACTAGAGATGTTGACACAGAGATGATATATTTGACGTCATATGTGACAGCTGAAAGAAACAAATAAATTATCTAACGAACTTAGGATGGCAGAGCAGGGATTGGGAGAGAGATCAAAATGACTAACCTAAGAACTAAAAAGGAAAGTATATCCGGGAAGGTAGGCATGTTTCCCCACGACCCGAGAGGACACGGCGCATAAACAAAAAGGAATATTATTAATGTCTTCTGTTATAGTGTGTATAGTCATGTTGTTTTTCAATTGTTTCAGGCTTAACATTGTTAGTACTATTCAATACTAGTTTTTGCATCTCTTACTAGCAATCGCATTATTCAACTAAGTACCGGTTGATCCAATGACGTTGGAGTTGAATCTGTCGCTTTTTCATCTGACATCGATCGCTGGATATCAAACCAATTTATATATCTGTCGAGAATTGCCTATCTATACAGCTAGAGAAATGCAATATCGCTCCAAGTTTAACTATAAATTACTAACCACTTTTAATAAACTATTCAAACTATAATTGAATCAGTTATTTCTCTGGTGCTTCGTCAAAGTCTGTTTTCAAAATATATTTTGTGGTTTCTACGCCAGCCAAACGCGAATCTGTAGAGGACTCCATGCTTTTAAGTGGCACTCGTCATCATTATCTAATCGATAAAATGCCATCAGCTAAGAAAGCATTATGCATTATGGATAATCTCTATTTCCCTGGTGGGCGGCTTAGATGTATTTTTTACCAAATTTATTTTGCTGAAAAACGTTCATGCACGAGGATTGTTGAAAGATTTCGCAGCCAAATTTCGTAAACCCCAATTGTTAAATGCTTACTTATAGTTGACTCTACTTTATCAAACATTATTAAAATTTGCGTGAACTTGTTGTAGTTGTTGTTGTTGTCGTTCTTCTTCTTCTTCTTCTTCTTCTCCGTGCTATGTCCTTTCAGGGCGTACGTGATCGTGGCACTCCTAAATTTCCTTTCCTTTGTAGCTCTCATTTTTCTTTTTTTCTTTTTGTGATCTCTACTAAACCCGGAACCCGCTCAAACGCGTTAATTAGCTTAGGCGTTGCTTTCCTCTGTGACTTTGCCTTCAATATATCCTGTGAGTATCAAATATTCCAACCCCACTTTCCTAGATATTCCAACTACCTCTCCCTGCTGTATTGCATAAGTCTCATTTTTGTTTATCTTTTCTCCAAATCCTTGTTGTTGCTCAAAGGAAATTCTCCATATCCTTCTGCATAACCAAGTTGCTATTGCTAAATGTCTCTTCTCCAATGTGAAGTGATTGTCCAGTTGTCTTTTCTCATTACGCGAACTAGAAATTCCAACTGCATCTTCCTGGTATGTGCCGTTTCTGTTTCCTTTTTCTCTGAACTTCGTCATTTTATCTCATCTTCAGTCCATGGTATTCTCCGCATTTTTCTTTAGAAAGTGTTCTGCTAACATTAAGTGGAAAGTGTATATTGAATCACTTCTTAAGTTTGCTGCTAGGAAAATTGTTTCACTACGTTGAGTTCGACAATTTTACACTCCAGAATCTATCTGACATATTTACAAGTATTCTATTCGTCCTTGCTTCGAATATTGCTGCCACATCTGGTCTCCGACTCCTCTTGTATATTTAGAGATCCTTGATAAAATCCAAAGAATAATCAGCAAATTTTTTGGTCCTGACTTGGCACCTCGACTCCAGTCAATTTCCCGCCGCCGGCATTTCTATAAATTCTCTCGTATTAATTGGTCTGATTAACTTTAGTCTATGGTACCCAGACTGTATTTATTTAAGCGTTGTACTAGATTCTCAGCAATATCTCAATATTTTACTGTTGAAATGGCTATATATAAACGTAGGTTTTATGCTAACAGTTTCTTCTGTCTCACTTCTCGCTTGTGGAACTCACTTCAAGATTCATGCTGTGCAGCCAACTTTGATCTTCAAAAATTTAAATGCAATATAAATCCTTCTCTATCGACTTCAGCATTGCTTTCCTTTTATTGTTCCCGATTCTTAATAATGCTTCTTACTTTTTTATTCTTTCACAGAGTAAAACTCTTGTGACATAGTGGCTTTATTGCCTTGCTTAGGGTGAAACGTTAAAGAAAAATAGACTGAAGGGGATCTTTCTTCTGAAAAAATAATTTGAAGTAGCAGTTAGTATTAGGAATAATTGAGATGTAATTATCTTTCAAATTACATGGAATTATCCCAAATATTCTTACATTCTATTTATTAATGTAAGCGTGTGAGAGAGTCAATTTACCGAGCCGAGTGTTGTCTAAGAAATCCGATATTAGTGAAAGCAAACATCTTGCGTCATATTGAAAATCCTTTCTAATGTTATGATTTAAAGTATCTTTGTTGTTATCAAAACTCTCCAGCCATTGTGTCTTCTGGTCTTCTGCAGGTGTATTTTGATCTGGGTAACACATTATTTAATTTATGTTGAAAGACTGTTCTCGTTCCCTTGCCAAGAAGCAGGAAGAATTTGAAGCTAAATTTGTAATAAGCATTACCAAGAGACAAATAGATTGATATATAGTCAAGAGGCAGTTTAACAAGCATAACAAACAAGGCTAACTAAACACAAGATACCAAATATTCGGACTATTGTCTTCATCTTTATTCTTATTATTACGACGTTTCGGCCGTTGTGCCTTCCTGCCTTCTTCAGGTGTATATTGATCTGGGTAACACTTTATTTAATTTATGGGGGGTAGACTGTTCTTGTTCTACTACCGATGTCTAGGGACATCGTATTTATAGTACTGCTCGGTTATTGCTCGCTAGTTTCCTGATAAATTAAATTAAATGACTGAGGTCATTGCCCGATTAAACGCATAATCACTGTGTCACCAAATTCACGAACCATCGCTTTAATACACAAAGCCATTGTCACGTAGGACAATTTGCTGTACTTGGAGTCTTAAACCTAACCTTCCTGCTGATTAATGCTGCATTGGACGTTGTGAAAACAACAACAAAAATGAAGACAAGAGTCCGAATATAAATAGGGTAAATAAAATGTTGATTCAACATAAAACCTTAGTCACACATGCAAGATGAAATATTTGGAGAGTCAGGGAAGAATGTGTTCAGTCCTCACTATATACGTTATACCTGAGGCTTAGAGGCAAATCTTCATATTTCTTGACACCTTGTTTTAGACAAGACTATCGGATATCTGATTCTATTTTGAATGTTTTAGAGACACAAAATATTTCTGAATGAAAGTAACTTTTTTCTTATATTATGTAATTTATTTTTCCACAGACGCGAATATAACTTAAGGGTGAACTGTTGAAAAATGCGGGAAAACATTCGACATCGGTCAAGTTGAAATCAGACGCAAATCATTTGATTAAACTTAATCGAGAATATTGCATACAACATTATATCAAGTCAGACAAACAGACCAAAACAAAGGTTAATAAAAAAAAAAATAATAATAAAAACGCTCGTTATCAGTAAGTATTTGATTAAAATAAAATTTAATGTGCGTAAATCGCTAACAGTCATGACTGAAAATCGATATTGTTAGCGTTTGTTGTGTTTGTCTAAAAACAAAATAATAGAACTACAATGGTTGAGCTCCCCAGTTGCACCGTTGTTGTTTTTTTTTTTGTTTTTTTTTCAGGCAAAATACGGACTGGATTAAAGAGCAGAAGACAAAGGCGCTTATATTCATGAATTTTTAAAATGGTGGAATAACCCGAGTGATGAAAAATGTAATTTATTGTCGATCAGTATACTTATATTCGATGAACTTGGCTAGCCGAAGCAGACACAAAAAATAGAGGAAATAGAAGATACAAAAACTGTTTACTGCCACTTTGTTGAGTGCATCCCAACGCTTCTGATCAAGATTCCTGAAATTTGTGTCGGTAGAAAAAACACACACCAAAAAAAGTGTGGTAAAAGCTACTAAGATTCAAGGGGGTATTGGGAGTGAAAGAAACGGGGAGAACATAAAAATATTATATAGAAAACAATTGCTCGATGAGGTACCAATCACTATGGCTGAAAAATTTCAGTTTTCTTCATATATACATATATATATATATATATATATATATATATATATATATATATATATATATATACATACACACACACACACGCACACACACACACACACACATATATATATATATATATATATATATATATATATATATACAATAGGATGTCTAACCACACTGAGTAGATGTGATACAGCGAGTCAGTCTCTCTGTGGATGAGTACATACATATATATATATATATATATATATATATATATAGACATCCTATTGTATATATATATATATATATATATATATATATATACAATTGGATGTCTAACCACATTGAGGAGATGTGATAGAGCGAAACACTCTGTCTGTGGGTGAGTACACACACGCGCGCACACACACACAAACAGATATACATATATATATATATATATATATATATATATATATATATATATATATATATATATATATATATATACAGCGAAACAGTCTGTTGGTGACTATATACATGATCTTGGAGGGCCGAGAGAACTCTCTGGAGAAAAGCGTAATCTTAAAAACAATGGCCTCTGCTTCTATTAATGCATGGCTCTTCAAGTACGAATTGAGCTCCCCCGGCTACAGGCATATTTCGTATAGAAAACGTTAACATTTCCCTTTCTCTCTGCCGTGCGCCGACAGCTTAGGTGTAGGACTCTGACAGAGGCTAAATCTCTCCAGTTTCGATACCGGCTTGAAGCAAGCGCATGTCTAGCTAAACTGAAGAGCCGAGTTGCAACGACATATTCGGTCTGTAGATCTCTCTCTCTCTCTCTCTCTCTCTATATATATATATATATATATATATATATATATATATATATATATATATGCTTTCGGAGTCCCGATAGAGCTCTCTGGAGAAAAGGGTAATCTTAATCTGATTAATGAGTTGGTCCAAATAAAGCGAGTCAAGGCATTTGGACCAACTCACTTGTCACATATATATATATATATATATATATATATATATATATATATATATATATATATAAACAAAAAACTGTAACATCTGCCCATGGCAATAATGACAATTTCAAATTTGGTCAAGAGGCTTACAAAGCAGAATACTAGAAGATAATCGTAAACTGGGTCAAGCATGCGACGGAGAAAGAATTAGGTGAGACCACCCCAAAGAAAAAGGAAGAAAAAGAGAAAAAGATAACAAATAAGCCATTAACTATCTTTCGGATATATCATTAGGTTTTGGAAAAAGAACCATCTGTTGTATGTCCAGAACTTGTCATGACTGTTGGTGATACATTGCGATGATGTTGAGAAAGACGAAGAGATTCAGTTGACCAACCAGATAATAATTCGGCGAAAATTCCATTAATACATCCCAAATTACATCTAGTTAAGATAAATTTTTAATGTCCACAGTACGATTCATAAGAATTATGGCCGTTGGAAAAGAAAGAAAAGAAAAGAGAAGTTTTTGTTGTTTTTATTTTAGCGATAATTGTAAATTGAGGCCAGTCTAGCCATACCTACACTGCCGAGCGTTCATTGGCTGAATGGTGGCGTGATCGATGGGCGAAGGTAAACATATGAGAAAGAAGGGAAACCTGTTGACGCCCTCTGAGGCGATTGGTGTGAGATACCAATATGAGAAAGGAAGAATTTAGGAGGACAATTCCCTTAAGAACCCCACTAAAACAGAAAGTAACTGACTTCCAAAAATGGGAAGTGATAAATTTTCCTGTCCGAAAACAAAGAAAATCCTTATTGCGGATTTGGTGTTATCGAGGAATCCAAACGGTTTTGGTCGGCGTCCATATAAACGAACGTCCCCAGAGTACAGTTAGCGACAGTTGGAGTCACAGAGTTGAGTTGCAGTTGAGCTGTGAGCTCAGAATTCAGCCTCGCAGGAGCTGACTGAAAGATTTCCACGCATTCCGAATTAGACTTTAGAACGACTTCGACTCAAACCCCCAAAACAAGTTTTACGAAGATATTAAGACTCGCCTAAGAAACGCAAAGTGGCACGAATCCATAGAAACGGTTAGGGAGAAAGACGCAGTCTTGTATTCAGCAAACAGATCTAAAGATACTTGTCATTTTTTTCAACACATTTGAATCTTTTGATTTGTTACATTATTTTCTTTTACATATACTTGTGCGGTAACACCTTTGCCCCGGATTCAGCTTGCACTACGGCCTGACGCCTGATTGATTTCGTCTACCTAAGATCAAATCACATCGTGGGTAGGTTGGACTAGACATCAAAGCAGTTACTCCGGTAACCAGACGTTGGAAGCGAGCTGGGAACGACAAAGCTGATATCGAATCTAACCAGATTTCCATCCGAACCAACCAAGGGTTAGATCGTCACAGGATAGCACAGGAGTAGGACCAGGGTGACGTCACATTTGGAACCGTAGTGAAAGTGTTCAGTACTCACTATGTACCTCATACCTGCAGCTTAGGGAAAACTAAGCTTAAGAAAAGTCTAGGCATCCCATCATTAATAATCCATAGCGGGTTATTCTTGAGAAATTTTTCTAGTGAATACTAAGCTCCATCATTAATGTGTATTCTACAAATACGGCATTACGCAAAACCAAGCACCACGTAAGTAAAATCAAAGCACGAAGGAAAAACTACACTAGTTGACAATTTTCTACTGAGAAAATGAGTTGGATTCATACTAGGAACACCATCCGAGTGTGATTTTGATAAACAAGGCTAAAGTTTGTAAATAACATTTTAGCATTTAATTATATGGATCTCATATGTTTGACCATATCCATTGAGAATTGAACTACATTCTAATTAGATATTATATGTTGTGGCCATGAACCAAATTAACTTAAGCTTAGTAAGTATCAACGTAAAAATATTTTCAAATGTAATAATTTTTAAAACAACTTATAATTCTCTTGTATCTCAGTTTATTAACACAACCTTCACGCCCTATTAACTGACTATTCTGTTTGATCGTGTGGAAATACGCAAAAGACATATGATAAATACTAATTGATTTCCATGAGAAAAAGAAAGACAGAATTGATGAAATAGAAAGCAGGGAGGATAGAAGCGTTTAACGCCTCCAGGAAATGCCTTATGAATAATGAATTATTCCGTTTTTATCGGATGAAAATATATATAAAAAAAAAACATCAGAGATGCTAGTTGGTTTCTTTTAGAAAATAAATGAAACAAAGAAAGAAAGAAAGGAAGGAAATTAGAGGTGTTTAATGCCCCCTGTCAATGCCTAATATTTTAATGGAATCTTCCGTTTTAATTGCATAAAAAGAAAATACATATCAAAGACGCGACTGGACTGAGAAAATAAAAGAAAAAATAAAGAAGGGGAGCTAGAAATATTTACGCATATCAAGTTGTAAGTTGCATGCCCTAGAGTAAGAAATTATAAGAATTTATTCTTTGCTGTTAAAAAGGTAAAAAAAATATTGTTTAATATGAAAACCTATAAAATTAAATGGAATTAAAGCAATTACTAAATTACAAAGTAGGATATTTGTAAAAGTATTTCTCCAAACAAATCAGCTTATTCAAATTACATCAACTGGACTACAAAACTGAACGAAGTGTAGAAGTTGTAACTCTCGAGAAAAAATGTTACCGTTAACTTCAACTAAATACTGTAAGGATATTTAAAATTCTAGTTTACCAAAATAGTTATCTGCAGGCGACTGACGGTATACGCCATATTTGATCGAAACATTATGATTGATTATTTTGTTATAAAAAATGTGTACTTGATATTTGTTTTACTTGTTCCGCCCAAAGCAAAACCAAAATGCCCTTAAGACGTAAGGACTTACTGAAAGGAAAAGAGCGTGGGAATAATTTAGTGAGGAGAAAGGACAATAATAGAACGATATTCAGAAACACAGAAAAAGGCGATTTTAAAATGGTTGGTTCCAGAGAAGCAAGACGGGGAGAAGAGAGAGAAAATAAACTATTAGACTAGAACATAACGCCACAGCTAGCTATTTCAACAGTAAAACGTTGGCCAAGTAGCCAATCTACTAATACACTAGTCGAGGTCTGTCTACTAAGATTTACGCTGCAATCCGTGTTTCGGGATTCCAAAGAGTTAACAAGAACACATCTTATTAATGAAAAGCTTATTCCTGAAGCTTATTCTTAAAGCTTATTTTCTGAAGGAAAAGTAGAAGCACAAGGTCAGTTAAAATAACATTCATATATTCTTTTGATAAATAGGTAACAGCAATAAAATGATCAATTATTCTTGCAGTGAAATTAGTTTTAATGTAAATTTTTTGTTATTTTATGGTTGATTTTTTTTTTTTTTTTATAACAGTAACCCTTAGCTGGCGAGATAAAACTTGATGGGGGTTGTGTGGGGGGCGGGAAGAAAGAAGAAAAAACGGAAAGCATATAATTACCTTCCGACTACCGGTGATAGGTTATCCACACATTTAAAAAAAAAAAAGGAATAATCACCCGTAAACAATTTAAATAGAGCACACACCATTGTGGTTGGCTGTTGGTCAAGTACCAACACAATACGTGATAGCGGGTTATGGTTAGCGTAATATAAGTCAGTGTCTGTAGGCTTTTAATTTAGAGGGCAGATCAGAGACTCTGATGGGATCGACTTGGTGAGAGTAGCAAGATGCTTGAAAGACCAAAAACTACCCAATGATCCAAATCAGAACATGACTCCAGCGCTAAAAAGCGTATATTCAAAGTAATTAAGTGTGCTTATTACACTGTTAATATGTGGACGCAATTATGACGGTCAGTATAACGTGTTTGTGACAGAGGCTTAGTAGGCATTTGCTGGTTAATCTCTTCTATTGTGTGCGTGGACAAGATCTTTGTTGCCGGCTGCTGCTGTCATCTCTCCGGATACAAAATCTAATTTCACATAGAGGTGTGAACTTTTAAATGCAAGATTTGTATTGCTTAGAAAATAATTTTACACTGGTTCGAGAAAATCTATTAGTCGAATTTTGGGGAGTGGTAAAAAGAGTTATTATTGTCATCATCTAAATGGTCCAAACATAACATGTGATATGTCTACAAATACGTTCGCAAAGATTTTGGCGGTATTTTCCCTTGTAATTATTTTTATATTCAATAAACTCTATGATGCGATTTTATTCGTAGAAGAACATATAAAATACACCACCAAGATTGATAATTATTGGAAATATTTTCGATACCTGACATATTTTAAAGAGTGTAGGCCACTTGACATTTCTACCGATTTGTAGTGACTTTTGCAGGCGTGAAGGTGTTGGTACGAAAACCGTGGTGTCTAGTGATGGTGTTGGTACGAAAACCGTGGTGTCTAGTGGAGGTGTATAGTGTTCCACGACACTGTTCTTTGCAGGCAATCTAAGTACGCCTGTTTTGCTAAATTCATTTTGCTTTTTGTCACTTTTCACAAATGTCAGTTCATTTTTCTTACAAATACACACACACACACACACATATATATATATATATATATATATATATATGGAGGAATTATAAAAATTATATATATATATATAATATATATATATATATATATATATATATATATATATATATATATATATATATATATATTTATCTGTGTGGATTTGGTGCGAGACAAAATGAATTAAAGCGGTCACGATTCCAAGCAGGGAAGCTCATTACAACAACTGACATGAAAATATTTATAGAAAAGATGGAAGGAAAACATATCACAGCGGTATTAACGTGGCTGATGTCGAGATACCAGGTCACGATCTATAATATTACAGACCATTCTTTGTATTTGTCGTGAATAGTGAGATATATAGTAGCATCACCAGACCAGACATAGTATCAATATTCGATGCACTTACAAATGGTAGATTCATAAATGTACATGATAAGCACAGTGAACCAACTTTCCTAATATCACATCAGTCAGTTATGTGCCTTACGTGAAACACGTTTAGGTTGTCATGTATATTTCGATACATGACTGACGAGGTAGATTTTTCCCGCAATAGGTTGCCATTTCTTTCTGCGGTAGACCAGTTGCCATCCAAGACCATAAAGCCCAGTCTGCCCTGCTATTTACTCATATCTGGAAAGAGAAGAAGAGGATTCATACCTTTCCAAGCACATAAAATAATCTTATGAATTCGACTGTAATTTGAACTCGTCTCTCCGATACCTCAATGCGAGCCGCTATCGATTAATCCTTACATATGACACTTCATTCTATATAATCCTTCTACTTCATATTAGTGGAAAATATGAGACAAAAAAGGTGCCATGTGTTCCTCTGCTTCGGTTCAGCAACTGGCAAAAGGTTTTCTATGAGGATTAAAATATAGCAGTTTTGTCTTAGAAGCGTTAAAATATAGAAGTATATTTTTACACCAATTAACATACTTTTTTTTTCAGACTTATCGATGTTACTATGAAGATACGTTTAAATAGTTGTGTAATCAGTATAAATATTGTTGGGGACTGATGGCGTCGGGTAGGCTGTTGATTCAGATATGAAACAAACTCGGCTTAATGATAGTGGACCATCGCATTTATGTGAAATAATCTAGAAACGTCGCCGTTTAACTTGAATTTCATTAGCAGATTTGTTTGGAACGATTTGATAAAGTCGAACAGAGACATTATTACAGCATGTCATAACCTTCCAAATGCCTTCGTGATATCTAAAGCCAGAGGCCGAGCCTTACATGCTTGTGGGCATCTGTTAAGGGGGGTGATAGAAGAAATGATGTAAAATATTTATATAAAAATCTTAGAAATAAGAAATAAATAACTCAATTTGATAGAAATAATTATATAAAATACGGGATTTTTAACATATTAAACCAAAAATATATGTAGAATATCAAGTGGAATTCGAATTTTTTTTTATTTTTTTATTATTTTTAATCAATTCACCCCAAGCACGGTGGTAATGCCACTAGTACACATGTATTTACAGGGAATGAAATTGAAAGAGAAGACTGACAATAGAGAGGATTGGGGAAAGGACAAAAATTAACGGCGTTCAAAAGATAAAAGATGAAGATTGATGTTGCATTTACATTTTGTAAGATTGTATGGAAGCAAGGAAACGGAAGTGTGTTTCAAAGGTGGGAAGTGCTAGAAAAGTAACTGTTGGAATAATAGCATCGGCTACATTTAGTAATTTCAACAGAAGGAAAGAGGGAGACCTAACTGATCATCTAGTAGCACGATTAAATCTATGTATTCAGTGAACCGACCTTTGTATCGCTAAAGATGTCGGCAGAATGGTGGAGTCATTGTAACGCTCCAGAATGTACATACTCATTCTGTAATGTTCTATATTTACAAGTGACTGACCAAGAATAGGGAACAGCAGCGAAATATGCACTGGTGATGTCCAATCCTCGGTATCCAAGCCTGAGAGTGTTAAAAACCGATTACGTGGCCTTGTAGGTGATGAATTATTACTACCAGCAACACTATTTCTACGCAAGAATTGTTGCTAACATCTCGACACTCTATTCCAATTTCCATAGCAAATACTCTGACGTGTTCCATTCCATAGATCCACCAGTTTAGATCTTAACATCTAGCATTTGGGATGTTAGGTAATCAGTGTGAACTCATCTATATTGCCCCGTATACTTTTCTTAAGGAGAAAGTTCCACTCAACTTCTTCCTAGGACTAACACATTGTTGAAAAATCTCGCAAGACAATGCCCCGACAATTCAAGGGTCAATAATTATATTATTGCCATATATATCCTCTGATTGCAGAGTGCAAAACAGTGTAATCACAGCAACTGTAACTGGATTTCTTTACTATTGTTCACCCAATGAAAGGCCTAAGAACCACTCAACTTAGAGAATTACAGAATGCGATGTGTTATATGAGCATATAGTGGAGGTAACTAGTGTTGCGTATATATATATATATATATATATATATATATATATATATATATATATATATATATGTGTGTGTGTGTAGTCATACACAGACAGAGAAGATACCACATTGCATATATAACCTATACGTATATCTAATATATATATATATATATATATATATATATATATATATATATATATGCAATGCGGTATCCTTACATTTTGAGAAATGAGAACACAACATATATATATATATATATATATATATATATATATATATATATATATATATATATATATATATGCTAAAACTGTAATCCTGAATGTCTGAATGTGTGTCCCTCAGATACAGCTTACTGGGTACATAATACACCAAACAATTTAGGGGCATATCGTATCTTGGACCCCTGCCAAGTCCAGTACGAAATTTCATTAGAATTAGAGATTAGAGAAGGGCTTCTTCGGCTGAGGTAGTTTTTTTTTTTTTTTTTTTTTTTTGTCGTTACGGTATTTTTAACATGAAATTTAGTGTTTTTTCTCGATACAAATTCTTCTATCAATCCGCGTATATAAACAAACACTTGCATATTATATTGCACCTATTATATGTGTGAAAAAGAATAAACATTCACAAAAATGGAAAATTGTTTCCTATGACTAAATAAAGAAATAAATATATGCATGCTGGCTAACGGCCGTTACGAATTTAAATTAATACGGCTAAAATAATTTTATATATTGTACAAAATGTGTAACAGCCTAATTATCTATCCCGGAAAATGTTTACTATCTAAAAAAATCTATTGAAAAAAACTTATTGAATGTCAATTTTCCATGTTTTCAGATAAGACGTTAAACCACCTTATTAGAATTTGTCGTAAGAATCACAGAAAAACCCTTTGAATTATCTAGCTAGAAAGTGAACAGCATAAAATATTTTTGTGTGAGCCCCACTGTCTTCTCAACTCAGTAATGGTGGGAGTAATATGATCTTTCACAATGGTACCAATATTCATACTCTGGCTTACATCTTCAAAGTCTATTCAAGAACGATCAAGAATAGGCAGGATGTTTAAAAAAAGAAGAACCAGCAGAGAGGAAATCTGGCACAACTGGTAATTAATATATATATATATATATATATATATATATATATATATATATATATATATAGAGAGAGAGAGAGAGAGAGAGAGACAAAGTATATATATATATATATATATATATATAGACAGAGAGAGAGAGAGACGAAGTATATATATATGTATATATATATATATGTATATATATATATATATATGTATATATATATATATATATATATATATATATATATATATATATACTTAGACGAAGTATATATATATATATATATATATATATATATATATATATATATATATGTATATGTATGTATATATATATATATATATATATATATATATATATATATATATATATATATATATATATATATACTTCGTCTCTTCAGGAGAAAATCACGGAAACATATACATATATATATATATACATATATATATATATACATATATATATATATATATATATATATATATATATATATATATATATATATATATATATATGCGTGTGTGTGTGTATGTATGTGCGTATGTATGTATGTATGTTTAAGTAATCCTAAGAAATTATTTGTCCTGACCTGTCACTTCGGCTTCAATGAATTTCCTACTGACGGAACGTTCCTTCCCTGTATCTTTTCTAAGATACTGTCATCGTAATTATTCTGAATAACTATACTCTATCATATCTTGACTGATAGCTATTTCTCATCAATTTACATTTGAAATGGCTAAATGTAACCATAGGTTACCATAAATTCCTAACAATTTCTTCTATTGCAGTTCTCGCTTGTGGACCTCTTTTTCGACTTCTAGCATCACAGTCAACTTTGATCCTCAGGGATTTCAATGCATTGCAAATCTTTCTCTTCTGTCTTCTGTCTTCTTATATCGTATTCTTTTATTGTCCTCTCTCTTTAATAGTAGTTTGTCTCATATTCTCTACCACTCAGTATCTTCTTACGTCCTAGTCACGATATCACCTTGCTTGGAGTGAAATGATTTTATAAAATGTGTATTAAATATATAATTATTATTTTGAAAAATATCTCGAAAAAATTATACCCAGCAAACAAAATGTTAATTATATATATATATATATATATATATATATATATATATATATATATATATATATATATATATATATATATATATATATATTAATGTCCCAAAGCAAATGATTGTAGATTTATTTTATTTCTTCTTATTTTTTTACAACGATCTTCACCTTTGAAAATTATAATATGATAAGTACTAAATTTAGTATAATTGTCACCCTGTGGCTACTATTAATTTCACAGCTTTATACAATTTCGATAAGTGGGGGGAGGGGTTAGCAGATTTTACTAACATATATTTAGGTATTTCAGTTCGTATAAGAAGTTATGTCTTGCAGTTTAAAAACCAAGTTCTAGATATTTAATAAACTAAAAAAAAACGCAGATAAAATAGCTGATCTCATCTTGACAGCCACATATAAAAATGGAAAACTGATGCTGACATTTTTATAATAATAATTGATAAATACTGAAAGTTGCATTCACAAGTTTTGATATAATCATGAATCAATCATAAAATTCAGAATATGGAATTATTAGGTTTGTGACGTCGTTCCCTGGTCGCAGCGCCAACCGTGACGTTCTATCCTAGTCTACCACGGCACCAACTGTGACGTCCCTAAACAGCACCAATTGCGACGTCCTCGCCTCGGCGCCAGCCGTTCGCTCCTCGCTGCTCCGTTCGGGTGTCGCTGCTCCAAATGTGACGTTCTAACCTTTTGGTGATTCGGGTGGGAATCTGGTTAGATTTGATATCAGCCTCGTCGTTCCCAACTCGCTTCCAACGCTTGGTTACCAAGGTAACTGCACTGATCCCCCAGTCCGCCTACCCACGTTGTGAATTGATCTTAGGCAGACGAGATCAAACAGTGGTTGGGGTCGTACTGCAAACCGAGTTCAACGGGGGTGATACCACACAAATATGCATAAAAGACAATAAAATGAAAACTCAAAAGTTCAAAGTATCAAAGAAAAAGGTAACAAACTTTATGTCTAGTTGTTCGATACATAGGACTGCATCTATCTCCCGACCCGTTCTATGGATTGTGACACGTCGTTTTCCGCTAGGCAAGTTTTAACACTTCAAGTTGTCTGCTCTCTAAGAAATTGGTGTTTCGGTGGGTCTTTGGACGAAAGTAAAAAAAAAAAAAAAATTATTTCGGTGATCTGGATCTAAGTCGCTCTTCAAAATAATTGTTCTTGGGTTGAAGAGGGTTCCGGAATGTGCGTGAATCTTGGTCAGCTATCTGCGAGGCTTGCTTCAACTGAAGACTGACTCAGGGAACTGCTGGGTCTCAACTCAACTCTGGTCGTTGTGACTTCGTTTATATGGTCGCCGACCAAAACCGGGGTGAGTTTGGCGGCGCCGGGGGATTCCTCGATAATTCTAAATACATATCCATCTCTCTGGTTAGGAATTTCCACTTTTTTCCATTTTTGGGAATCTTTCCTCACTCCCACCTTCTCATCATACTTCAGAGGGGCGTGAACTGCCCTCCTCACATCTTCGTAGCAACCTCTCTTACTCATCCTCCAGATGGGCTGCAACAGCCTCCCTCGTGCGTCACGTGATCACCACTCGACCAATGATGTCTCAGTCGGGCGTGGACGAATCCGCGGCTTTGTTTCAGGAAGAAAAAAAATATCTTGCTTAACTAAAAAAAAAATTATCTCTTCTCTTTCCCTTTTCTTCCTCTTAATCGCCGTTATCATTTCTCTGGCCGTGAACGGGACAATATGACAATGGCGGTCATATCTCTTGTTCTACACGTGCTTTACGTCAGGTATTTCATCGCTAATTATCAGAATGGGTGGTCTTCCTAAGACGGTCTCAAAAAGAAACATCTCCAAAGTTTCAGTCAGTCTGTCGCCTCGAAGAAAGAAAAAAAAAACACTTCTAGGTTCCCATTCATTTTCCTTCGGTACATATTTCTGATAACATAATTTTATTATCGCAGGCCAAGGATGTTCCGTCGAAGGAAAATCGGTCAACGGACACTCGTAGGTGGCCCTTAATTTTTCATATCTGTCCAAAGTCCCTTTAGTTGCCTGTTTTTCGTCACTTATCGAAATAACATTTTCATTTGAATTTTTTTTTCTTTGGCCAGCCGGTCTGTAGTTGATAATAAGATGTCTTCCCGTACCAATAGTTTGTTTTCATATCCTTAGATAACACAGCCGATGCCAAAACATATCTGATTCTTTCTTTCTTTCCCTTTCTTTTTACTCAGAATTTCCCTGTCATTGTAATGACACTCTTTCGCCATTTGTTACTTATCAAAATATCCTTTTATCCATTGTCTCTTAGCCGTGTGTGTGTTCTTGCTTATCACCCACGATTCGGTCCTTAGCCTCTCCTTTTCCTCTTTTCTTTCTTTTCCCTTTCTGTCTCGTTAAATGGTGCCACAGTTGGTGCAAAAATAATTTCGTTTTCTAACATATGTTACTATGTGAAAAAAACGAAATTATTTTTGCACCAACCTAATAATAAATTCTAAACACTTCAAATATCTCGTTCTATGGATTAATTATAACACATTTCTCTTAGGAGATAAAGAAAATGAAACACTAGATAGATTGCGCAATAAGCGTTTGTTTTCCAACTCAACAAGACGCTATAAAAACAAAATATTGAATTGAAAACAAGGGTCATATTGTTAAACAATCTCGCCAGATCTAGTCTCATATGTCGATGGTATGCACGATGTCAAATCAATCTGAAATGTTTAAACTTTTATCTGGATGAAACAATTTTTGCGAACAATCATCAAAAACTGTTTGAAAAGAATAAATATTAAAATTCAGGATATCCTAAAGAATGCGGTCGTTCACAGGCCATATAGACTAAGCAGTTGGGCATCCCGACGCGATGTAATGGTTAGCAAGCTTGTCTCTCTAGAACAATTACGATTGAATAGTGAGTTCGATAATCATTGGGTGCCCCATACTTTCGGCCTTGTGCCACATCTAAGCTTCTCTTAGAAAATCATTTATGGGCACGCCGAGGTGTTGTAATGTTTAGCAAACTTGTTTCTCTAGAACAATTACGACTGAATAGTGAGTTCGATCATCATTAGGTGCCCCATACATTCGACCTTGTGCCATATCTAAGCTTCTCTTAGAAAATCATTTATGGGCACGCCGAGGTGTTGTAATGGTTAGCAAGCTTGTTTCTCTAGAACAGTTACGACTGAATAGTGAGTTCGATCATCATTGGGTGCCCCATACATTCGACCTTGTGCCACATCTAAGCTTCTCTTATAAAATTATTTATGGCCACCTCGAGGCGTTGTAATGGTTAGCAAGCTTGTTTCTCTAGAACAATTACGACTGAATAGTGAGTTTGATCATCATTGGGTGCCCCATACTTTCGCCCTTGTGCCACATCTAAGCTTCGCTTAGAAAATCATTTATGGGCACGCCGAGGTGTTGTAATGGTTAGCAAGCTTGTTTCTCTAGAACAGTTACGACTGAATAGTGAGTTCGATCATCATTGGGTGCCCCATACTTTCGGCCTTGTGCCACATCTAAGCTTCGCTTAGAAAATCATTTATGGGCACGTCGAGTTGTTGTAATGGTTAGCAAGCTTGTTTCTCTAGAACAGTTACGACTGAATAGTGAGTTCGATCACCATTGGGTGCCCCATACATTCGACCTTGTGCCACATCTAAGCTTCTCTTATAAAATTATTTATGGCCACCTCGAGGCGTTGTAATGGTTAGCAAGCTTGTTTCTCTAGAACAATTACGACTGAATAGTGAGTTTGATCATCATTGGGTGCCCCATACTTTCGCCCTTGTGCCACATCTGAGCTACATTTGGGAAATCACTATAAACTAGGCAGTTGCTACAGAATGACAAAATGCCGTAGCCAATATTAAAGACCGTATCATTTGAACATTTCCATCCAGTTTTCCCCAAAAGAAAATGGATAGCACATGTAAAGGGAAGAGAAAGAAGACAGTCAGTTATATGCCATGCGTGATACAAGCTTAGGCGATTTTCGATACAAGTCAGACGAGGCAGATTTTTCCCGCATAGGTTGACGCTTCTTTCTGCGTTAGGCCAGTTACCATACAAGGCTATAGAACCCGGTCTCTCCGGCTATTTACCCAGAGCTGACAGGAGAAGAAGAGGATTCATACCTTCCCCAAGGTTATTATCACGTAAATGAATGTAATGGATTCGAACTCGGCTCTCCAATTCTTCAAAACGAGACATTATCCATGCTCTACCGTACATAATACAAATAGTAATCAACAATTAGCTATTCACATTATCTGAAAGAAAATGTTTGGAAGGCAATTCCAATCACTACTGGAATGTTACTGGACAACAGTCTTGTGAAATAGAATTTACTGAAAATCAGTTTTCGTGAAAACGATTTTATACCTCTCAAGAATAATAGTAAATAATTATTCAATGAATGTCGAATGTTTCCTGTATGGAAATCGTTATCTTACCATTAACAACATGATGATTTCATGATTATTTTTATACTAATGGTCACCTAATATTACGCCAAATAGCAACTTTGTGGTTTTGTATGGGCGTAAGAAAGGGCAAGAAATGAAGCTCACCAGGCTATGTAGAAAAAAAAAGTTTAACTCTAAACTTGAAGAGGTCATGATTTTAGTCGTTGAGAAAAAAATCCGACCGAGAGTCTGTTCTTGGGAAGAAACTGTCTGAATGGATCTTCCTCTTTATTAATAGAATAAAAAGAGAATATGGATGATTCAGCTTTGTGTACATGACATGGTGTTTCTCAGTTTTAAATGTAAGGGTTCGTGGGATTAAGGAATATAGCGCGGCAGTACACATGCTACGGACGTTATGATAGAAAAAACGAGAGCGTCGCAACTTTTCCTCTGTTGAAACGGCGTGGTAGAGCGGAAAATAATTTATTACCCACAAGTTCGCAGAAATGCTGTTGAACACTATCAAGACATGCAATGGAGTCTCCCAGTTTATCTGAGTATTTGAAACTTTAAAAAAAAAACATTAAATATAATCGCGGCATAAAATGAAAAAAAAATTGTTGTTTTTACATAATATCTGATATTAAAACTACAGAAAACGATTCCATAGAAAAATTGGTGTCCGGTTTAAAGATTTTCGGATAGCGTGTTCGAAAACAATCCAAATATTTACATTTATTTTGGAGAAAGAGCGAACCAGGAAGTTGAATCCAAATTGAAAACCTAATGTTTTTCTAGTTCTGCGACGAGGTTGAAATAAATATTGACATTAAACGGAAAACAAAATGTCGGCAACTTAGATGCTTGTGACAACTTCATATCAGATTCAATATTTGATAATCAAAACAGAGATACCATCGCTTTTTCATAACAACACAAAACGCGATAAGCACCTGCCGAAGGACAATGTTTAGTGAGTTAGACGTATGTGATGCGGAGAGTAATTCCAGTTGCAGTTGGCAGATTGCTAAGTGTGGCCATATGCAGGACTTGAATCGGCCCACCAATAATTAAAGGGTAGCTTTTAAAAATAATTTTGAAAGGGTGTGATGAATAACAAAGACATATTTAATTAGCGTTAACTATCGCAGGAGACGGGATCAACAGTTGGAATTTGGATTTCAAACTTTACGTTCATAGAGTTATTACCAAGGCAGTGTTTTCAAAACATATGCATTAGCACAGGACACACACTGAAGGATCATGCAAATAAATGAAGGTTCGCGATACTACCATGTAAAACAATACATTACTGAGAAAAACAATTTTTACTACCAACAGTGTTTGTAATTAAAGCGCCCAAGATTGCAAGATAAAAAGTTAAAAGGAACAAATAAAATTATTTTCTTTTATCTTCCTGACTCAGAGTTTGATAGCTACTGTATCTACTCGACGTAATATTGATAACGTTATATATATATATATATATATATATATATATATATATATATATATATATATATATATATATACTCATTTCGAAAAACCCTCGAATTTTTGATTTGCCAATAATCAAATCAATCTCGAGGGAAAAAAAAAGGTTTTAAAAAAAGAAAGAGCTAGAAACATGAAAGTCTGTCGAAAAAATTCGTAAAAATACAGGTTTGAAGCCCAAAGAATAAAACCCGATCCGCATAGGTGAAACCTGGGTAGGCTTGTCTGGCTCACTAGATATATATATATATATATATATATATATATATATATATAGGGGACGGTAGAATTTCCTCAAATATATGTCTCCATGAATTACATTTATTGAGAAATGCCGAAATTGATTTTGTCCAGGATTTTAGTTTGAATCGTTAACAACAGTGCTCAACAATAATAGGAGCGAAATATCCAGAAGTGACGTTTCACATACGGCTTGCCTATAAGCAGGATTCTTGATAAGCATTTTCGATTCTCACCCGTCGGAGTGCAGTTGAAATGCACTGAAACCAAATTGCATCTTTGTAGCGATTAAAATGGTTTTGTTTATATGATAAAATTATAATAATTAAATAATTATCGCTCTACTATCGGTATCGAGCCCTCTTTTGGATTAATGCTGCGAACGTTGGAATTTATATATTACTTTCGTTCTCATCGCATCGGATATATATATATATATATATATATATATATATATATATATATATGCATATATATATATATATATGTACATATATATATATATATATATATATATATATATATATATATATATATATATACATATATATATATATATATATATATATATATATATATATATACGGCAATTACAATTATATGCGTATATATAATATATATTATGTAAGAATATATATGTATAAAATCTACATGTTCAAGTCTCTGTGTCCGTGCGTATGTATGTGTGTGTATGTGTGTGTATGTTGAGCTCAAAAAGCGAGAAACAAGGAAAGTAGCGAAGGAAGGTGGGAGGGGGCGAAATATTGACGGAATGCTTAATAACGCGGATGCGCATAATTATATGTACGAGCTAAATGAGTTTTAATGCTACCTTTGGTATATCCATTAGATTCATATAGGCATGTGTGTTTGCATGCGTGTATGTGTGTGTGTCCCTACTTGAGTTTACGCTATCCGATGTGTGTGTAATGGACAACATTTTTACTGCTCAATATGAAAATAATGGAAGTTATTTTTATCCACGCACACACATTTCTTCAACAAAGCGTTTTAAAAACAGTCTAGCAAAAACAAAAACAAAATAAAAACACTTTTCCAATGTTTAAAATACATTCATGGAAACACACACACATATATATATATATATATATATATATATATATATATATATATATATATATATATACATTTGTGTGGGCATGTGTTTTTAAAAACATTTGAGCCCCAGGTCGTCAAAACATAACTCCTACGCTGACGGCTAGGTACATATAATGTTGAACACAAAACAAATGTTGGATTTGGTTTTCTACTTTAATGTCACGTTGGTCTTGTTAACTCTAAATATTAGGTTGGTGCAAAAATAATGACGTAATAATGTCGTTTTTTGACGTTAAAAAATACGTCAAAAACGACATTGTTACGTCATTATTTTTGCACCAACCTAATAGGAAGCATTTTTCAAGACTAGTTCAACTAGGATGTCACCCTTGTCGACACTAAGAGCCAATTACTACGTACTGGTAAACAAATAAAGAACGTTTTGAGCATTTTTCCGTACAAGTCAAGGAGAAGAAGTGGTAAAAAAAAAAAAAGGCTAGAGCCTTCGATAATAAGAAGATGTAAAAGAAACAGGAATGGAGAAAAAAAGAATATAGAGAAAAAAAAAACAAAGGAAGGAATGAAGAAAGAGAAAACCGAGAAGAAATTTAAAAACGCGTAAAGAAATGATGCAATGCTAAAGAAAGAATGTTAGTGGAAAAAGAAAAAAAAAAGAATAAGTGAAGTAAGGACGGCAATTATATGAAGAAGAAACAAATACCAAATGTCAGGACAAAAGCGGGAAAAATAAGATAAAAAAAGACAAAATGCAATACTACTAATAATAATCATCATAATAATAACAAAAGCGGGAAAATTTAGATAAAAAAGACAAAATGCAATAAATACTTCTACTACTACTACTACTACTACTAATAATAATAATAATAATAATAACAAAAGCAAGAAAAATTAAGATGAAAAGACAAAAAACAATACTAGTACTACTTCTACTACTACTACTACTACTAATAATAATAATAATAACAAAACCGGAAAAATTAAGACAAAAAAGACAAAATGCAATAAATACTACTACTAATAATAATAACAGAAGCGGGAAAATTAAGATAAAAACGACAAAAAATACTACTACTACTACTACTACTATTACTACTACTAATAATAATAATACCAAAAGTGCTAAAATTAAGATAAATATCACATTGGATGAAAGAAAATAAAAGAAGAAAAAAACAATTTTAAAATATCGAGTTATAAAACGAGCAAAGATTGCATGAAGCTAAGAGGGAATTTTGGAAAAGATAGAATAAACAAAACTCAATGCTATTACTACTGCAATTACTACCACTACTATTACTCCTACTCCTCCTCCTACTACTACTACTACTACTAATAATAATAATAATATATCAGGATGTTCGGAACTGACAAAAAAATGAATATAACCATAAACATGACAAAGTAGTGACATATGTGCAGTGGCAGATATGCAAGAAGCACAAAATCGAAACCACTGAGAGATGGTATGAACACCATTAAAACACATTTACCCATAATAAAGACGTAACTATCCTCTGGAACATGAAAATTCAAACTGACAGGAAAATAAAAGCCAAGAGACCTGATATTATCATAAAAGAAAATAAATTCAGGAAGTGTGTGTTTAGTGACATAACAGTACCATCTGAGAGATACACCTCCATAAAGTTTAGCGACAACTTGTCTTAATAGAAGGACCTCGAAATCAAGATTGACAATGTGGGGAATGAAGACTGAGACTGTACCAATAGTAATCGGAGCACTGAGCCTCGTGAGGAAAAGAATGGGACTATTTTACTAACAGTGTACGAGGTAATATGACTATACACATTTCCCAGAAGATTGTCGTACTAGGAACATCCAATATACTAAGAAAAGTGTTATCCATTAAATGACAATTCCTTTGTACGAAATAAGGATCATAATGTGGTCCAGGCTCTACAGGATACAAAGCAGGAAACATAATATACGCAAATGCTACTAATACTACTACTACTACTACTACTACTACTACTACTACTACGACTTATAATAATAATAATAATAATAATAATAATAATAAATCTGAAACTTCTACGAGAAGGAAACTGAAAGAAAATGGTATGAACACCACCCAGATCCGGTTACGCAGAGAGGACCTGTTACAATTCTATGGGACAACACAATACACACTGACAGAACAATGAAAGCCAACCGCCCAGATATTGTTATTAAAGACCACAAACAAAAGAAGTGTCTCCTTATTGATATGGCAGTCCCTGCTGACTGCAATGTATCTTTGAAGATATTCAATAAGCTGTCAAAATACAAGGACCTTGAAATAGAAATCTCGAAAATGTGGCATATGGGGAAATCAACAATCCCTGTTTTAGTTGGAGCCCTAGGACTGTTTGGAAAAGATTGCAGTAGACTAATTGAAGGGATTCCTGGAAGTCCATGCCTCAAGGAGATAAAAAAATTGTTCTGAAAAGTACAGCCCCCCACTTTACGAATGGCTTTATCTATGTAATATATTTTTTTTGTCAGTGGAAAGTGTCATGATGCCATTTCTAACCTTAGGTCTCTGGGAGGGACCCGGAAAGAAATGAGTAAACGCTAGATATCAAAGATAATAATAATAATAATAATAATAATAATAATAATAATAATAATAATAATAATAATAATAATAAGTAACATTCAAGAAAGGTAGAATTACTAAGCAAAAGTAACATTCAAGAAAGGTAGAATTACAGAAACACCCTTAATAGATTTAGATTTTGACACAAAGATTAGGGAATTGGAGCATGATGAAGCTTATAAGTACCTAGGAATTAGAGAAGGATATGTCATACAACACCCCTAAATGAAGGAAAAAATGAGAAAAGAGTACTACAGGCGTGTACGTCTGGTACTAAATACTGAACTAAACTCAAAAAATAGAATATCAGCTATAAACACATTGGCTGTCCCAGTGGTGCAATACAGCTTTAATGTCCTTAGCTGGGCCATAGCTGAAATTAAGCGAATGGACACCAAAACGAGAAAGCTTCTCACTTGCTATCGCATGCATCATCCCAAAGCTGATGTTAATCATCTGGATGTGCCCAGATCCGAAGGAGGCAGAGGATTAGTTCAACTAGAACTGTCCTACAAAACTACAATTGGCCTCCAAAGATACTTGGAAACTACAGAAGACTGGATGATGGTATGCGTCAAGGAACATGAAAGTAGTAAGCGTCTTTACTCCGTAATGAAAGAAGCCAACAAATTCAAAATGGAGATTCAAATGGGCGTAGAGATGCAACTACAGCATAATACACCGGCTGAAACTTCAGCATACTTAAAAAAACAGCAAAGACGAATGCAACTGACCAGATACAGAAGCGATGGCAAGATAAACCACTTCATGGCCAATACTCTGCCCGTACCAAACAAGCTGATGTAGACAAAACCCGTACCCATCAGTGGCTACGCAGTGCAGGATTGAAAACGGAAACTGAAGGTTTTATCCTTGCTGCGCAGGACCAATGCTTGCTAACTAGGAATTATCAAGCACATATACTAAAATATTGTGTCAGCCCAAAATGCAGATTCTGTGATAAATATCCAGAAACGATTGATCATCTTGTATCAGGTTGCACGATGTTGGCAGCCACTGAATATAAAACCCGACATAACAGAGTGGGCCAATATCTACACTGGAAAATCTGAAACTTCTACGGGAAGGAAATTGAAAGAAACTGGTATGAACACCACCCAGATCCGGTTACTGATGTAGGACCTGTTACAATTCTATGGGACTACACAATACACACACACTGACAGAAGAATCAAGGCCAACCGCCCAGATATTGTTATTAAAGACCACAAACAAAAAAGGTGCCTCCTTATTGATATGGCAGTCCCTGCTGACTGCAATGTATCTTTGAAGATATTCAAAAAGCTGTCAAAATACAAGGACCTTGAAATAAAAATCTCGAAAATGTGGCATATGGGAACATCAACAATCTCTGTTGTAGTTTGAGACCTAGGACTGCAGTAGAAAATTGAAGGGATACCTGTAAGTCCATGCCTCAAGGAGATACAAAAAATTGTTCTGAGAAGTACAGCCCTAACTTTACGAAGGGCTTTATCTATGTAATTTCTTTTTTTTTCTTTTTTTTTTTCTTGCCAGTGGAAAGTGTCATGATGCCATTTCTAACCTTAGGTCCCTGGGCGGGACCCGGAAAGAAATTGGTAAACGCCAGAAAGCAAAGAAAATTAAAAATAATAATAATAATAATAATAATAATAATAATAATAATAATAATAATAATAATAATAAAAGAAAAACCAATGTAATAGCGCAATAAAAAGAAAAAAATTACCAAATTCATCAATGGACATAAAGTATGAAGAAGAAACGAAGAAGAGAGATATAAATAAGAGGGAGAAATATATGAAGAAAGTTTGGAAGAAGCTATAAAGAGAGACGGAGACAATTAGAAAGAAATAATAAATTGACACGTCGACACATATATTTATTTCCCAAATAGCATATCATACGCATAATGTATCATATGTATATATTTATGTAATCGATAGAGGTCAGATACACATCAACTCTCTCAGAGTTACGTGGATCTAAGTTTAAAATAAAACAAATGACTACGGGAAGAATATGATTTTAACCAGGAAATATTCGCTATCTTCGAAAACGAAAAAAAAAATGAACTAATCTAAATTAACTGGTTTAAAATTATATGTATATATATATATATATATATATATATATATATATATATATATATATATATATATATATATAACGCCGAGGTATAGCACAAAAGTCGACACCTGATATTTATCTATCAATCGATATATATATGTCTATTTATATATATATATATCCGAAATCCGAAATTACCTCATATGGTTATATATCTATTTCAGCCAGCGCCAAATAGGTTAGTCATATTCAACCCCGCTAGATAGACAGTCCATCTACCGGGGTTTAATATGAACAACGTACTTCGCGTTGCCTGAAATAGAACTAACCCATATTAGGCAATTTTTGATTTTATGTGTTATAATAAATGCATTGTTTTAATTATTACCTGTACTATATATATATATATATATATATATATATATATATATATATATATATATATATATAATGCGTTAAAAAATTCCTGTCGACGGTAGATATATATATATATATATATGCAACTTTTTATATATATTATTTATATATTATATATCTGTCGATGGCAAATAGCCTGAAATCCAGGGTCAGAAAATCACATCAATCCAACTATATATATATATATATATATATATATATATATATATATATATATATATATATATATATAATTAACAATGTATATTCATTCGTCTTCATCCCAGCTTGTGTAAGCGAAAAATTGTTGTCTAATCAAGCACAGTACCTATCAATCTATTACTCTCTCTCTCTCTCTCTCTATGTCTCTCTCTCTCTCTCTCTTTATATATATATATATATATATATATATATATATATATATATATAGAGAGAGAGAGAGAGAGTAATTTGGCTTAAATAGACAACAATGTTTCGTTAACACATGTTCGGCTGAAGACAAATGAATGTACATTGTTAAGTATTATTTTTTTCAATTTGTTTCTGATTTCGGTCAATTATCCCGTTTTCTGATATATATTCAAATATAAATCGTCTGATGTATGTTGATTTTCGATTTTAATGAACCCTTAACTAACAGTTATGCTGTTTGTTTATGCTTGTGTCAGAGTATATGAGAGAAGAAAAGCACTTATTAAGGCCCAATAATAAAAAGCTGTAATAACGAAGACAATGGATAACGAGTGACATTGCATTAAAATATTTTTGTAGTTATCATTTTATTGGAAAGCAAGAAAGCGGATGAGAGTTCCAAAAACGAGAATACTGAGAGAATAGTTTATTAGCATAAAACTTACTTTTATATCTAGTTGGTTTCAGCGGAAAAATTGGTGAGACCTTGTCATCGATCTAGTACTAAACTTATATTCATAAAATCTAGGTTTCATAGACGAAAGTAACATTTATTTTGATAACACAAAAAATTATCACAAAGCCAAAAAGTGACATAGGGTTCGTCTTGTTTTCAATGTGTCTTATCTTAAACCTAGCCACACTGACCCAAACAATCAACAGTATTCCTGACACCATAATAACACTTTCTTGCTTACCATTCTTACAACAACCACTATAATATACCAGATTCTCTGTGTAATCCTAACTAGTACACATATGCACAATTTGTCTTTAAGAAAGTATTAAACTTTGTCTTAGGAGAATATTCATCAGCAGAATTACAATGAAAATATTTATGTAAAAGTGTACAGTGGGGCGACGTTACGACGGTGGTGAAGTGACTGATCAGATTATTTTTAACTAAGAAAAAATAACTTTTGAATAAAAAAAAACTTCATATCTCGTTTCCTGATCATAATGATGAAAACAGTAAGAAATGAATCGTATATATATATATATATTTTTTTTTAAAATATGACTTATACACGATATTACGCCATCTGGAAATACACAGCATCTAAAAGTTGCCTAATTTAAGTTTTTATTGTAGTTTTTCACTCTACGTAGTGTCTAACTTCAGTTCTTTCCCAAAACGTTTACTATTCATCATCATCTTTTGTTCGTAATTGTTCAATGTCATATCTGATAATATAAGTGGTTATTTAAGTACATTCAAGAGGTAAGGCCGGAAATAAGGATCGTTAATAGAAATAGGGGATGAAGGGAAGCAGAGACACACATTAAGTTTAAGAAATGGAGTTGAATGCGCAGCTGTTTATTGGTTGATGGGAAACCAATGAGTGTAGCGTTCACGTGGAGAGGCGAGGAGTCTCTCGGAATATCGTTTCATCTCTGGGGGGTTACGATTCGAAGGGGACGCATAAATAGTTGCCGTGTATGTGCTCTCTCGTACATACATACATACATTCATACATATATACGTGTATATAGAGAGATAGAAAGTTATAATATATATATATATATATATATATATATATATATATATATATATATATATATATATATATATAATAACAACTAATAAATGTAAAAATTTGAAAGGGAACTGTATTTTCAGATCTGAGTATTAAACGGTAAGTTGAATATGTACACGGTTATTTTCTTACTGTTTATTATATCTATCTAGCTATCTCTCTCTCTCTCTCTCTATATATATATATATATATATATATATATATTGTGTATATATATATTTGTATGTATATATATATATATATATATATGTGTGTGTGTGTGTATAAATGAAGAAAAAGTGAGAAGAGGAAACAAGCTTTTTAGCCGACACGTTTCGCCTTTTGAGTAACTTTATCAAAGCAATATCGACTTCATTTTGTTACGCGTGTTTATATAAAAAGACGGGTGTATCATTGGTTTATTAAGGCTTTTAAATTTGAAATCGTTTATGAATTTTCATCATATGGCCTTATAAAAGATGAAACGCCGATATATACAGGAATAAAAAGTGTATACTTTTGTTCATTTCCAATTTCATAAAAAAGAATTTACTCATAGTTCAGATTTCATCTTGAATACAAAAAGTAGACATTGGTGGGGTTTATACTAGAATCAAAATGATAGACTAAGGCAAGGTTTATACGGGAATAAAAAGGTACACATGTGTTCGTTCTAATATATAAATCTTTGGACATATGACCGATTTCAAGATGAATAAATAATTTAGACATTCGTTCGGTTTATACAAGTATACAAAAGATAAACTGACGCTCAAATGCAAAGAGAATCGCAATATGAACGACGAAAGTAATCTACAAATAACATTTAAATGACGTGTTACAAGATTGAGCAACAATCAATCACTCATAAAAGAACCAAACAGCGTTAATCAATTACGCTAGAATCGAATTATTATTCAAGGTCATAAATATTTAAGCAATTTGTTCAAGTTTATCCAAGATCAGTTATTCCTGAAAGATAAAACCGTGTTAATAAATTATCCGCTTTTTTACTGGGTACCCTGCAGAATGAAAACGGCAGACCAATATCTGGTGAAGACAAGAGACAAAAAATTTGCATGTGGGCTATTTTCCTCGACGTGATAGGCAAATTAAGGCGATTTTATTTTGTTCTAAACTCCTTCACTGGTAATGATAACGAAAAACATTAACCGTTTCATTATATGGAAATATTCACTATTCATTGACCGCGAAACTTGTAGAGTTACGCTTTTCTCAAATTCCTTGTCACCGCGTTGGGATTAGTGTGTAGTATCTGTCTAAGGGCGGATAAAAATGATTTTATCTCTCAACTGTGTGTCTGTCATTGGATAGAGAGCAACTAAAAGTATTATTGGTATATGTCGGGTCCCGGGAAACAGCTACCCGCGAAAATACCCCCCTCATTACGTTAAGGAGTAATAGCAATGCCTGCGAAAACTACAGCTGAGGGTGCCGGGATATTTGGGGACCTGGCCCGTATGCACGCACTTGAGATGCCCAACAAGGTTCAATACAAACTGTTTCAGGTCAATCAATAAAATTTTTCGAACGATTTACACACCGAGGATGAGGGAAAATTCTATAAATAATAATAGACTACCTTTGTCCCATAATGGTTACTACATTTAATGTATGAAACGTGTAGGCAAATGGAACAATTATTATGGGACAGAAGTAGTATTATATGAATAATAATCGAGTACCTCTGCCCCATAATTGTTGGTTCATTTAGTGTATGAAATGTATAGGCAAATGGAGCAATTATTATGAATAATAATAGATGTGAAAGTTCCCATTGCTAAAGCCTGAGTCGCCTTGAATATAAATCAGGAAATCCTGTCTTCCAATCTCAACTGCAGATCAATCTTTCGAGCCAATTTAGAGACGCTGTTAATTTAGGGTGCAACTGCCTGGACATTAACTAAAACCCTAGAGTCTAAGCTTGATGGAACTCACACTTATATAATTAACATCTCATGGAGATAACATCGAAGTAAATCACAGCTCTATGGACGAAACCCTGATATTTCTGCAATCTTACGCGAACACAGAATGCGGTTTGCAGGACACGGCTGATGAGCAAAACTCTCGTGTGATCAGCTGCTCTGGACACCAAGATAAGTAGTAAGTCAGGTTGGCCGCCTAATAACCAACGACATTGTCCAGCTATGTTATAGCACAGAATGCCTTCCTAATAATCTATGACTTTGATAAAGCACTGTGATGTTTGACGTGATAGACTTGATCAAATAATCTGTTATATCCTGCCATGATGGAGCGGGAAGTAACTACTAAGTGTAGCATCTTTTCTCTTCATCAAAATCATCACAAAAGATCTTACATGCTTAGAATACTGCTGTCCCATATAGTCCGGTACCCCTTGAGCTCTTTGATAAGATCCAATGAAGAATCTGCAATATTATTAATCCTAATGTGGCAGCTCAGCTCCAGTCACTTTCCCACCGCCGTAAGTTTTCCTCTCTATACCTTTCCTATAAATACTTCCATGGTATTTGTTCGGGTGAAGACTTCGCTATGGGAACGAGAGTTTTTGAATTTAGCCGCAGCGTTAGACTGGCGTCGAAGTCTCATCAATTTACACTATTTTTTTTTTCTCTTTAAACTCATTTTCTTTTCCATTTTTTTCTTTCCTCTTTCTCTTTTTCTTTCTTTTTCTTTCTTAATTTCTATTCTGGGATCTTATTTTATTTTTCCTTTCTAATGTCAATCCTTTCAAATTTATCTTTTCTTTCTTTCTTTCTTTTTTTCTTTTATCCTTCCATTATCTTTCTTTCTTTCTTTCTCCTTCCATTATCTTTCTTTGTTTCTTTCTTTCTTTCTTTTATCCCTCCATTATTTTTCTTTCTTTCTTTCTTTCTTTCTTTCTTTCTTTTATCCTTCCATTTTTTTCTTTCTTTCTTTCTTCCTTTCTTTCTTTCTTTCTTTCTTCCATTATTTTTTTCTTTCTTTCTTTCTTTCTCATACAACATTTGTGAATTCAGTTTCCTTCCATTATTTTTCTTTCTTTCTTTCTTTCTTTCTTTATCTTTCCATTATTTTTCTTTCTTTCTTTCTTTCTTTCTTTTACCCTTCCATTTTTTTCTTTCTTTCTTTCTTTCGTTCTTTTATCCTTCCATTTTTACGTTGTTTCTTTCTTTCTTTGTTTCTTTCTTTCTTTCTTTCTTTTATCCTTCCATTATTTTTCATTCTTTCTTTTTTTCTTTCTTTCTTTCTTTCTTTCTTTCTTTCTTTATTTCTTTCTTTTATCCTTCCATTATTTTTCTTTCTTTCTTTCTTTCTTTCTTTCTTTCTTTTATCCTTCCATTATTTTT
>OZ010605.1:4563156-4575656 GCA_963932145.1 Acanthosepion lycidas
TATTTTTCTTTCTTCTTTCTTTCTTTCTTTCTTTCTTTCTTTTATCCTTCCATTATTTTTTCTTTCTTTCTTTCTTTCTTTCTTTCTTTCTCATACAACATTTGTGAATTCAGTTTCCTTTTTCTCTTCGAAGATAGTTCTTTCTTTTCTTTCCCATTTTCTTTATTTTTTTTAAAATTCCAATTTTTTGCTTTCTTTTGTTCCTTTTACTTGAATTCCTTTCACTTTTTTCAATCACAATTTCTTTCTCTTTCACTTATCCATTGCAGTCTTTTGTCTTTTCAATTCTTTCTTTCTTTCTTTCTTTCTTTTATCCTTCCATTATCTTTCTTTCTTTCTTTCTTTCTTTCTTTTATCCTTCCATTTTTTTCTTTCTTTCTTCCTTTCTTTCTTTCTTTCTTTCTTCCATTATTTTTTTCTTTCTTTCTTTCTTTCTCATACAACATTTGTGAATTCAGTTTCCTTCCATTATTTTTCTTTCTTTCTTTCTTTCTTTCTTTCTTTATCTTTCCATTATTTTTCTTTCTTTCTTTCTTTCTTTCTTTCTTTCTTTCTTTTACCCTTCCAATTTTTCTTTCTTTCTTTCTTTCTTTCTTTCTTTCTTTTATCCTTCCATTATTTTTTCTTTCTTTCTTTCTTTCTTTCTTTCTTTCTCATACAACATTTGTGAATTCAGTTTCCTTTTTCTCTTCGAAGATAGTTCTTTCTTTTCTTTCCCATTTTCTTTATTTTTTTTAAAATTCCAATTTTTTGCTTTCTTTTGTTCCTTTTACTTGAATTCCTTTCACTTTTTTCAATCACAATTTCTTTCTCTTTCACTTATCCATTGCAGTCTTTGTCTTTTCAATTCTTTCTTTCTTTCTTTCTTTCTTTCTTTTATCCTTCCATTATCTTTCTTTCTTTCTTTCTTTCTTTTATCCTTCCATTTTTTCTTTCTTTCTTTCTTCCTTTCTTTCTTTCTTTCTTTCTTCCATTATTTCTTTCTTTCTTTCTTTCTTTCTCATACAACATTTGTGAATTCAGTTTCCTTCCATTATTTTTCTTTCTTTCTTTCTTTCTTTCTTTCTTTATCTTTCCATTATTTTTCTTTCTTTCTTTCTTTCTTTCTTTTACCCTTCCATTTTTTCTTTCTTTCTTTCTTTCTTTCTTTTATCCTTCCATTTTTACTTTGTTTCTTTCTTTCTTTGTTTCTTTCTTTCTTTCTTTTATCCTTCCATTATTTTTCTTTCTTTTTTCTTTCTTTCTTTCTTTCTTTCTTTCTTTCTTTCTTTTATCCTTCCATTATTTTTCTTTCTTTCTTTCTTTCTTTCTTTTATCCTTCCATTATTTTTCTTTCTTCTTTCTTTCTTTCTTTCTTTCTTTTATCCTTCCATTATTTTTTCTTTCTTTCTTTCTTTCTTTCTTTCTTTCTTTCTTTCTCATACAACATTTGTGAATTCAGTTTCCTTTTTCTCTTCGAAGATAGTTCTTTCTTTTCTTTCCCATTTTCTTTATTTTTTTTAAAATTCCAATTTTTTGCTTTCTTTTGTTCCTTTTACTTGAATTCCTTTCACTTTTTTCAATCACAATTTCTTTCTCTTTCACTTATCCATTGCAGTCTTTGTCTTTTCAATTCTTTCTTTCTTTCTTTCTTTCTTTCTTTTATCCTTCCATTATCTTTCTTTCTTTCTTTCTTTCTTTTATCCTTCCATTTTTTCTTTCTTTCTTTCTTCCTTTCTTTCTTTCTTTCTTTCTTCCATTATTTCTTTCTTTCTTTCTTTCTTTCTCATACAACATTTGTGAATTCAGTTTCCTTCCATTATTTTTCTTTCTTTCTTTCTTTCTTTCTTTCTTTATCTTTCCATTATTTTTCTTTCTTTCTTTCTTTCTTTCTTTTACCCTTCCATTTTTTCTTTCTTTCTTTCTTTCTTTCTTTTATCCTTCCATTTTTACTTTGTTTCTTTCTTTCTTTGTTTCTTTCTTTCTTTCTTTTATCCTTCCATTATTTTTCTTTCTTTTTTCTTTCTTTCTTTCTTTCTTTCTTTCTTTCTTTCTTTTATCCTTCCATTATTTTTCTTTCTTTCTTTCTTTCTTTCTTTTATCCTTCCATTATTTTTCTTTCTTCTTTCTTTCTTTCTTTCTTTCTTTTATCCTTCCATTATTTTTTCTTTCTTTCTTTCTTTCTTTCTTTCTTTCTTTCTTTCTCATACAACATTTGTGAATTCAGTTTCCTTTTTCTCTTCGAAGATAGTTCTTTCTTTTCTTTCCCATTTTCTTTATTTTTTTAAAATTCCAATTGTTTGCTTTCTTTTTGTTGCTTTTACTTGAATTCCTTTCACTTTCTTCAATCACAATTTCTTTCTCTTTCACTTATCCATTGCAGTCTTTGTCTTTTCAATTCTTTCTTTCTTTCTTTCTTTCTTTTATCCTTCCATTATCTTTCTTTCTTTCTTTCTTTCTTTCTTTCTTTCTTTCTTTTATCCTTCCATTTTTTCTTTCTTTCTTTCTTCCTTTCTTTCTTTCTTTCTTTCTTCCATTATTTTTTTCTTTCTTTCTTTCTTTCTCATACAACATTTGTGAATTCAGTTTCCTTCCATTATTTTTCTTTCTTTCTTTCTTTCTTTCTTTCTTTCTTTATCTTTCCATTATTTTTCTTTCTTTCTTTTACCCTTCCATTTTTTTCTTTCTTTCTTTATTTCTTTCTTTTATCCTTCCATTTTTACTTTGTTTCTTTCTTTCTTTGTTTCTTTCTTTTATCCTTCCATTATTTTTCTTTCTTTCTTTTTTCTTTCTTTCTTTCTTTCTTTCTTTCTTTCTTTTATCCTTCCATTATTTTTCTTTCTTTCTTTCTTTCTTTTATCCTTCCATTATTTTTCTTTCTTTCTTTCTTTCTTTCTTTCTTTCTTTCTTTCTTTCTTTTATCCTTCCATTATTTTTTCTTTCTTTCTTTCTTTATTTCTTTCTTTTATCCTTCCATTATTTTTTCTTTCTTTCTTTCTTTATTTCTTTCTTTTATCCTTCCATTATTTTTCTTTCTTTCTTTCTTTATTTCTTTCTTTTATCCTTCCATTATTTTTCTTTCTTTCTTTCTTTCTTTCTTTCTTTCTTTTATCCTTCCATTATTTTTCTTTCTTTCTTTCTTTCTTTCTTTCTTTCTTTTATCCTTCCATTATTTTTCTTTCTTCTTTCTTTCTTTCTTTCTTTCTTTTATCCTTCCATTATTTTTTCTTTCTTTCTTTCTTTCTTTCTTTCTTTCTTTCTCATACAACATTTGTGAATTCAGTTTCCTTTTTCTCTTCGAAGATAGTTCTTTCTTTTCTTTCCCATTTTCTTTATTTTTTTTAAAATTCCAATTTTTTGCTTTCTTTTGTTCCTTTTACTTGAATTCCTTTCACTTTTTTTAATCACAATTTCTTTCTCTTTCACTTATCCATTGCAGTCTTTTGTCTTTTCAATTCTTTCTTTCTTTCTTTCTTTCTTTTATCCTTCCATTATCTTTCTTTCTTTCTTTCTTTCTTTCTTTTATCCTTCCATTTTTTTCTTTCTTTCTTCCTTTCTTTCTTTCTTTCTTTCTTCCATTATTTTTTTCTTTCTTTCTTTCTTTCTCATACAACATTTGTGAATTCAGTTTCCTTCCATTATTTTTCTTTCTTTCTTTCTTTCTTTCTTTCTTTATCTTTCCATTATTTTTCTTTCTTTCTTTCTTTCTTTCTTTCTTTCTTTCTTTTACCCTTCCAATTTTTCTTTCTTTCTTTCTTTCTTTCTTTCTTTCTTTTATCCTTCCATTATTTTTTCTTTCTTTCTTTCTTTCTTTCTTTCTTTCTTTCTTTCTCATACAACATTTGTGAATTCAGTTTCCTTTTTCTCTTCGAAGATAGTTCTTTCTTTTCTTTCCCATTTTCTTTATTTTTTTTAAAATTCCAATTTTTTGCTTTCTTTTGTTCCTTTTACTTGAATTCCTTTCACTTTTTTCAATCACAATTTCTTTCTCTTTCACTTATCCATTGCAGTCTTTGTCTTTTCAATTCTTTCTTTCTTTCTTTCTTTCTTTCTTTCTTCATTATTCTCAATTTTGTTTCCATTTCTTTATAATTTCTTTTATTATTCCATTTATTTAATTTTTTTTTCTTTATTTCACTTTCTCTTCCCCACTCGCTTATCCCATTTAACCTTCCTCTTTTTTATTCTTTCTCTATCCTTCCTCACACAGTTCAAAGTACTTTTAAAGTGACCCGTGATGACATTCATTATGATCAATTCTATTATCACGCCGATAAACACCAGCCCAAATTTCGAAACCCATATTTTTTCTGATCCCATTCTCATTTCATTGGTAAAATACTATCTTGATCAGATATTAGAGAAACATAAAATAAAATCAAGGTGACCTAGATGTAGTCGTAAATTTTATGCTTACATTTTCTTTCCTCGCACTTCTCGCTTGTGGGACTCCCTTAAGGTTTCATGTTTTCCAGGTCATTTTAATTTGCTAAAATTTAAATGCAATGGCCATCGCTATCTTCTGTCCACCTGATTACTCTCTTCTCTTTCTGCTCATCATTAACGTTTCTGTTCCTAATTCTTCCACACCCTGTAAGCCATTGTGTTTTAGTGGTATGAATGTCTTCTTTGGGGTGATTCCGATTAAAACAAATAATGGTAAAGATAATATTAACCTCTTCGGTATTCATTGAATGATAAGCTAGTGTTCCCTTTCAGTTACGTAGGAGATGTATGCTCATCAGTCCACTTTATTTTTGTCCCCTTTTTCTCAAGTTGAATTCTCCCTCACCATGAAAGAGACGTCAGTTTTCTAGTGGATGCGGGACGAATTATATTTTTTCGAAGTTGTGCTCGTATAGCAATTTTCGCAGCGTAGCTTAGATGTGGCACAAGGACAAACGTATGGGGTACTCAGTGAGGATTGAACTCAGTACTCATTCGTAATTGTTCTTGCACGACAAGCTTAGTAACTACCTCGAGGTGACCTACAGTGATTTTCCAAGCGTAGCTTAGATGTGTCACAAGCTCAAAAGTATGGGTCACCCAGTGAGGATCGAACTCACTACTCATTCGTAATTGTTCTAGTACGACAAGCTTGCTAACTATTACACCACCTCGAGGTGACATATAGTGATTTCCCATGCGTAGATTAGATGTGGCACAAGGCCGAATGTAAGGGGCACCTAGTGAGGATCGAACTCAATATTCATTCGTAATTGTTCTAGCACGACAAATTTGCTAACCATTACACCGCCTCGAGGTGCTCCATAGTGATTTTCCAATCGTAGCTTAGATGTGGCACAAGGCCGAATGTAGGGTGCACCCAGTGAAGATCGAATTTATTGCTTAGCCAAGCTTGTTATTCATGTGACACTATTTAGCGGTCGAGTGAAAATTAAAAAGAGTGAAATAATTAATGCGAGAAAAGGTGAAATAATTAAGGCGATAAGAAGCTATCACGAAAAGACATATTGAGCGATGTTATTTTTTAAAAAAGAAAAGTGGTAAAGATTTTATTTTCATTTGCGAAGGAAAGTATTTTTTTTTTTTCGCAGAAGATAGGAAATTCGTAAGATCTCGGATCTGTCGAATTAATTTATGCTACGAGGCGGCGAATAAAAGATAGCCATCTGCCCATGGCAATAATGAAAATGTCAAATTGGTCAAGTGGCCTACGAAACAGAAGCTGGGAGATAATGGTAATCAGGTCACGCACTGACTGAGAATGGCATAAGTTTGGACCACCTCCAAGGAGAGAAGGAAAGGAAGGCAAAAGAGAAAGGAAAAGAATAAACTATTAACTATCCTTCGGAGATATCATTTGGTTTTGGGAAAAACACCTGTTTTATGTTCAGACCTTGCCATGATAAGAGTTTGTTACCGGGAGACATAATTAGCGACAGAATGCGAATATGTCCAGTTAACCACCTACTTGACGCTGGCGAAAATCTCGTTGATAAAGTCCAGGTGACATTCGGTTAAGATAGAGATTAAGGACCACACTACGAGTCGTAGTGGTTTGGTGTCGGAAAAAGAAAGAAAAGAAAAAAAAAAGAAGGTATTTTTTTTGCCTTTGAACAATAATGGTAAAGATACGAGAAGGAGGAGAGGCCTGTTGACGCTTCTGGTGGGGATTGGTGTGAGATACCACTGTGAGAGAGAGGGAAAACCTGTTGACGCCCTCTGAGGGGATTGGTGTGAGATACCAATATGAGAAAGGAGGAATTTGGGAGGACGATACCCTTAAACACCCATCTGAAGCAAAAAGAAAGTAGGGGACTTCCAAAAATGAAAGGTGATAAATTTTCCTGTCCGAAAACAAAGAAAATCCTTATTGTGGATTTGGAATTATCGAGGAACCCAAACCACGACAGACCCACACCCGGTTTTGGTCGGCGTCCATATAAACGAATGCCCCCAGAGCAGTTAGACACACAGAGAGTTACAGTTGCAGACGCAGTTGGGCAGACGCAGACAGAGTTGAGCAGTGAGCTCTGAGACCAACCTCGCAGGAAGCTGACTGAAGATCCACGCATCCCGACTTCGACTTCTAACCAAGAACAATTTATTTTTGAAAAACGACTTAGACTCACACCACCAAAACAAGTTTTACGAATATCACCTGAAGATGCGAAAAACCAGTTATCGAAAAACAACTTAAGATATTAAGACTCGCCTAACAAACACAAAGTGTCACGAAACCATAGAAGCGGTTTGGGAGAAAGACGAAGTCCTGTATTCAGCAACCAGATATAAAATATTTGTTATTCTTTTTTTAACAATTTTGAACTTTTCGAGTTGTTATTTTATTTTCTATTACATATACTTGTGCGATGTCACCTTTGCCCGAATTTGGCTTGCATTACGGCCCGGCGACTGATTGATTTCGTCTACCTAAGACCAAATCACAACGTGGGTAGGTTAAACTAGAAGTCAAAGCAGTTACTTCGGTAACCAGACGTTGGAGGCGAGCTGGGAACGACAAAGCTGATACCAAATCTAACCAGATTCCCATCCGAATCAGCCAATGGTTAGAACGTCACATTTGGTGCCGTGACAGCAGGATCACGTCACATTTGGTGCCGCGACCAATACCAAGTGACATTGGTCGTCACAGGATAGCACGGGGGCAGAGAGAGGCCGGGTGACGTCACATACATTACACCACCACGAGGTTCTCTTGTTGCGTTCGTATATGTTGTTTTTGTGTTAGCTAATGTTTCGTAAAACGATTGTTTCAATTTTTGTATTTAGTCCAGCACTAATTTCCTCTGATTAAATGATATTTCTGCCATAATTTATGATTTTGGAAGAGGAAGGGCTTTTATTGCTAAAGCAGTTTTCTCTCTATTTCTGAGATTAGGTATTGTAAGTATTTAGACTATTCATATTGTTTGGACTGCTGTCCTCATCTTTAGAAGAAGGTCGGAGCGTAGAATCGCCAAAACGTCGTGAATATGACACTAAAGTTGGAAAATAAAACGAATGATGTAAATAGTGTAAAGAACACAGTTTTGAAAAATAGTATTTTCATATTGGAAATACGTACTAGAGTTAAATTTATTATTTGCTCCACGCCCCACATACAATCAGTATATATATGAGACCAGTTAGGATTTCATATAGAAATTTTGGTATCATTGTGACTAGATTACGGATGGTAATAAGAATGTGAGATTTGGTCTAAGAAATGTATAGTACGTGTGAATCATTGTGATGAGATATGTTAGAAAAGGATAAATGAAGGCCAATCTCCTCCACCCCGTTTAGGGTCTTGTGCTATATTATCCGTATAAACAGTAATGATAGATGACGAAAAAAAATAAATAAATCGAATAATTATTATTTAGCATAATTATTCATTTGATAAATTTTCATTCAAACAATTTACAATTCAAATAAATGTTTTTTGAATAACTGTTTTCGAACATTATTCAGATAATCTTCATTTCTGTGTATGAAGTTGAATTAATTATAGATTATATATGGATTAAAATCAGAAAGAATAAGCAACAAGTAGGAAGCTTATATTTTTAACATGTTTCACTTTTATTAAATCTTCAACAGAGGATGAAATATGGCGAATAAAATGAAAACGCACGTCTTTATATAAATACTTATACTAATGAACAGCATATACTTATGTACCACTTGTACCCCTGAAGATGATCTTGGATAAAGATCGAAAGTACTTGGGAAATGAAAATAAAAGAAATTTAAACAGCTATAGTCCATTTCTCTCATCCTTTATCATCAATACACGGAAGGTTATTCGCGAATAGGAACGGATTTTATTAGCATACTAGCAGTAGAGCCCGGGGTTGCCCGGGTTGTATCAGTAAGAGATAGATCAAGTATCGACCATCATAAAGACTGAAAAATAAAATTGACAAAGATTATTGTTTAAAAGTTGACAGACACGCATGTCTTAATTAGTTTTTTTTTGTTTTTTGTTTTTTTACGAATTGGTCAAACGCAAACAAAAACATTGTTTTCAATCGTTATGGGTCTACCGATTGAATAGAATCTTATTGTAAACAATTGTCTTGTAAATGGAATTTTTAAAGCATTCTGAATGTAAAAATAAAGAAAAAAGTGTAAAGACAATAAGAAACACTACCTATCAAAAAAAAGTGAAGTTTTGTTGAAATCGGTTGAGAAATGTAGGAAATCCGATCCCATATATAAACGAACACACACACACATACACATGCACACACACAAACAACCAACTTGGGCTTTATAATAAGTATAACTGGATAGCTCGATATTAATAAGTATAACTCGATATGAGTTGTCTGCCTTTCATTAATGCCTCTTAATCGTGTGTTCCAGTTGCTTTCGTGCAAAAACAATTGTGTTTTACCAATTTCTGGCGCTGTCAGAACCACCATAAGGTAATTTTACGCAGTCCTGTGAAGTTTTGTTGAAATCGGTTGAAAAATGTAGGAAATCCGATCCAATATATAAACGTACAGACACACACACACACACAATCTGCGTTTTATAATAAATAGCATTAGCAGACATAATGTCTGCAATTTATTCAATTAGACATGTCGAAAAGAGAATTTGCTGCCTAAATACAAAAATTATATATATATATATATATATATATATATATATATATATATATATATATATATATATATATAATTTTTCAGGCTATATGTTTCTAAAGTCCACTGTCATTTATCCTTATTGCCAATGATAATGTGGGCTATCTTCGTAACCTTTTCTTTGATGTAGTGAGGAATGTCAATATCTGGATATTGTCAGCATTTTCTCTTCGATTTACATGTGCTATTCTGTTCTTGTCGTTCTTGAAAATACTCATGTCTCTGGTTTTTTGTGGATTGTTTAAATATTTCTAGCAAATTTGGCGCTATGCATGTCATCCATGTAAAACGAGAGAAAAACTAAGGTTTTATGCATTTAACATTGAATAGAATTAATTACTTTTCCTTCGACTTTGTTAATTTGATTCCATATTTAATCTTACTTACTTATAGACTTAACAACTGGAAATTAAACCGCAGAATCCTAAAACTGTGTCGTCCCGGGTAAGAAGTTAAACTGCATCCCCGTCCTGGGTAAGAGGATAAACTACGCCCAGCTGCAAGGCGGAGGTTTTGAGGAGCATAGAACCACCTCTTAATTGCTGGTGTTACCAAGTCCACCCTTACCCGGGGTGGTAGCACCTGTTATGGTCCCAGCTTTGGGTAAATAGTTAACTATTACCAGCAATATATTTTAAAAAAAGATATTACCAGCAATACAATTCTGAGGGAATAATATAATCAGAAACAGATTTTTGACAAAACAATATTACCAAGAAAATAAATGTTGTCGGCATTAAATAACCCATTGAGGTTGATATCCCATAAAACAAAATAGACCGAACCAAACCTGAAACTGCACATCCCAGTTTTTGATAAGTGGATATGCCTTTTTTAAGTTCAAATAGCCCATTCATATAGGAACGTTGAGCTAAACATCTGATTACAAAGCCACAGGAATCTAGTTAACAGTCCAAAGATATCATGGAATGATAATACCATCTCCACAAATTTCCGACATAATTTCAAATGATATTATTCTCGCTAGGCCGATCCTTGTCTGTTTTGATTACGTCATATGTGGGTAGCAACGGTTTTCTAGAAGGTAGCGCCAACAGACGACCTAGCAAGAAATGTAAGTTATAATGGCTCCACTGACGCCAACTAATCAGGTTAGAATGAAAATCATTCCCCGAGATGCTCTGCACAGTTGAGTGCTACGAGATTCATACTCGACTTGAACGAATTGTCATTGTTGCTCGTTGTCCCTTAATTTAAGGAAAAAAAAATTAATTTCCAGTTCGGTACAGTCGGGAGGTTTTCAATAGAATTCACTGAAAAAAAAAAAAAAAAAAAAAAAGCACCAATGAAGAAGACTATGAAAAAAAAAATATCGTTGCTTAAAAATGTGATTCGTTCTTTTATTTATCGAGATTTTTTTTCTATTTTTGCACCAAACCTAAGTCACTAAAAGCATTTCTTTCTTCTTCTCATTCTAGTTAGTGCCCCGTTGAATTGAAACGAAAAAACACTAAGGGGAATCTTAGTCTGTTGTTTTTTTCCTCTACATCTCCGACTTCGTCACCAGTTTTAAAAAATAAACATTCGCTTGAACAGTAGAAGCAATGCAATATTCATTCTAATGAATATCATTTTTCTTTCTAAAGATAATCGTATGTTTTGAAATATTAAGACATTATTGAATGCTGCAATTATTTATAAATATTATCAAATTCAAGAAATATTCTAAAAGCCGTCGAAGTCTTTTTTTTTTTTATTTTTAGTCATTTTGGAAAGGTCGGGGTTACCATTCTTAGGTGTCCGATTGTTCTTATGATATATATGTCAAGATATTATGTTATTCATATTTAACGGAAAATACCACAAAATATAAAACTACAATAATAAACAAAACGAATTTGTACCAACAAAGATATTTATATTTGTATAATGATCGACAAGAATATGGGGTTACTATTTTTGTTGGTGTTATGTCCCAATATTCGTAGATTGTAATGAAGTTTGAAAAGTTTCGTATGTTTGTAATGTAGTCCAGGAGATTTCGTACGTACGTGTATATGTGCGTGTGTGAATGTTTTCATAGCGTTCGACCGAACTGGGATCGGAATGCAGTTTCCTTTAAGGCTACATTTTCGTAGGCGAATGAAATAAAAAAAAAAAAAAAAAAAAAACGAATTTGTGTCTGATATTTATAATCAACGGAATCACGTGACAGGCTCGAAAAAAGACATTGAGAGATTTTGGCGGAATTATTTTTTTCCAGGTCAAAAACTACGTCGATGTTATCCTGACATGACTTAAATATCAAGTGACCAATCAAAAGTTGAGATGTTCTGAAAATATGTATTAAGCTGAATAAGCTCTGTGACCCAATTTTTTTGTACCGGAATCGACATTGATATTCGGATATGATTTAAATATTAAGTGACCAATTAGAAGCTGAGGTTTTCTGAAAATATGTATGAAGTTTAGTAAACTCTGTGATCCACATTTTGCACAGATATGCCCAAAATTTAACATGGATAAGAATGTTGAAACGGGATATTAAAACGAGGCAAATCAAACTAAAATGGAGTATTGCTATCAAATTTCGAAGGGAGCTGCTCACTGCTAACTTGCCTTGTTTGATGCGACTACGCAACTTGTGGATGATTAATTATTTCCCAAACTACCAGCAATTCCCGCCACATTGTAGTGAGTCTCTCGCTACACTATCGCTATTTCCATGGTACCTGAGTTACAAGCCGGCCCTGACCTCTGCAACTGGGACCCGCCGTGCCACGTACACGGAAATGAATCACGTCATTCTCATCTGATACCATTAGAAGAAATAAGATCGACTCGGTCGAAACCTTTGTAGAAAAGACAACCAATAGGATATTTTCCCAATCATTACAATCTTAGATTCTTCAATTTTAGGGTTAACCATTATATATTCTGCATAACGCTAGGAACTTCATTTTTTGCAATTTATTGCATTCGTGCAACTAAAACTCTAAAGTGAGAGACTCATAAGACTTGTATTAGTTAACCATTAGTACTATGAAAAGTATATAATTTTTTTACAATTCCATAAACTTAAAAATTCGATCCGACTAAAAGGTTTGGCTGGTTGGTGAATTAAATTTGTTTAGTGGCATATCAACGTATATGATATATTTAATGTTGAAACATAAATATTTTGAATGTAGTTTGATTCATTCAACTACAGATATAAGCAAGTCCTATTAATACAATATATAATATTAAATATTGAATATTAAATATTGAATTTTAAAACTGACCCAGAAAGAGCGCACAAAGAATATTTTCAATAAACTGAGCAAAATCTTTTCATACAATTGGAATTAAGATGCCATTAGTTTAGATTTCAATAGTACAATATATATACATATATACATATATATATATATATATATATATATATATATATATATA
>OZ010605.1:4580656-4640656 GCA_963932145.1 Acanthosepion lycidas
AAAAACAATTACTCATAAGTATCCATATATCCACCATCGTTCACAGTAAAATATAAAACTAATTATATTCTATAGTAAAACAATTTTAACCCTCTACAATAACTCTTCGCTATCTAATAATGTTTTTCAAAAGACCAACGTCGTATATCGTTTAAATTTACTTCCGGTTATTGTATGTCTGAAATAAAATTAAATATATATGTTGGTTTCCCGACCACAACAATATCAGGTAGGCTGACTTTGCACGTGTCAGATTCAATTTCTATTGCATATCATTTAAAATAGAATTCCTATCCACATTCACGTTTTAGAGAAATATTAATTGACAATGGAAATATACTCCAACATGAAAATAAAACCCAAAGACTTGAAATTTTTGGAGCGCTCTATACAAAAAAAATGCGACCAACACTAAATAAGTTTAATTATGGGCATAGCAACTATGTTTTAAAATGCCTAGAAAGGCAATGTTTTGGGCTGCACAAATTTTATTTTCTCTTTTTTTTAAATTTTCAGATAAATTGTATAATAATAATATATAAATGAAGTTACCTCCCTTATATATCCTAAAAATTTATTTTTAAATTGATTATGACGGAGCACGTTCCATGGGCATTTAAGAAAAAAAACAAATGATATTCTTATTAATTCACCTCTGAAGATGATCTTGGATGAGATTGAAAGACTTGGTAAAATAAAAGAAATAACCAAAACTACGGTGTCTTTCTGAGTTTAATAACATCCGTATGGAATCTTTCTGTGAATATGTGTGAATTAAAATAAAAAGAAATACACATAATATGTCTAGATTATTCACCATACATGCTTGAACGATGTTGCCCTGCCGATATATATATATATATATATATATATATATATATATATATATATGTATATATATATGGAGAGAGAGAATAGTGAGAGAAATATAGATACATATATATAGATATGATATAGATATGCGCAAATAGATAAATATAAAAAGGATATATATATATATATATTGTGTGTGTGTGTGTATGTATGTATGTGTGTGTGTGTGTGTGTATGTGTGCGTGGGGGGGTAGATAGAGAGAAGGAGAGAAAATGAAAAAAAATGAAAATGTTTAGACATAAAAAATGATAGATACATACATAAATTGCTAAAAACTCTACATACATTATATATATATATATATATATATATATATATATATATATATATATATATATTGATTTTTTTAGCAATGTCTCTCTATATATATACATACAGAGTGTCCATAAATATATATAGAGAGAGAGCATGGAAGAGAAAGAGCAATGAGTGTGATATTTGAAAATATTTAGACATGAAAAATGCTAGGTAATTAGTGACATAGAATTTGATAGATAGATAGATAGATAGATAGATAGATAGATAAATATATAGATAGATAGATAGATAGATAGATAGATATGAATATACTGACATATATGTATATATTGATATCACTATATTGACACACATACTCACAGACATAAACACACACATGTGCGTGCATATATATATATATATATATATATCGATAGAGAACTAGATAGCTAGATAGATGTTGCATGCTATTGAATGTAAATGCAAACTAGTTTGTTGCTTTTCCCTTTTCTCGTTTTCCTTGACTTTTATCCCTGCCTTCCTGATCCTGTTTCTTTCTTTTTCGCTAAACTTATTTGTACACATCTCCAGTGACACGTGTGCACATTCGCACACACATGCAATAATGCCCAGCAGACGCAACTTCAAACACACACACACACACCTAAATACATACATGCATCAAATGTAAAGAAACGAGAGGAAGAAAATGACAGTAATGTCGAATATAGAAAAATGAAGCTTGAAAGCTTTTTGCGGGCCACTCGGTGTCATAGTGACCCGTGTTCTTTGCAATTTTAGATCGAACAAAAACTAATCATTCAAAGGAAATAAAAGATGGAACCGCTGTTAATGGAAAGTTAACGCGCTAAGACACATGTTCATGTTAACAATAATAATAATAATAATAATAATAATAAGAAGAAGAAGAAGAAGAAGAAGAAGAAGATAGTCCATATGATACAAGAAGGGAAAATATATCAATAATAATAGTAATCTTTCAATTATGATAAAATACATTTTCTTTTCTCGTTTTTATAATGAATGCGATAGTTGTAATAATAACAGATACGCTAGAAATTATATAAATAATTGAAACAATTACGCACAATGAGAAAAGTCGTAACATTAATATTAACATTATAAAAGTAATACAAATAACAGTACTTATTTGTTTTAATCGTTTGAAAACAAACAGATATATAAATTAATAATAATATAGAAATATTATTAATTTTTTAATAACAAATAATTGAAATTTAACCACACAAATATTTTAATTAGAAAAGTATTAAGCATTGTTCAGAAACGGCAAGGGACAAACAGAATAGAAACTTTTTCTTCACGCAGTGTTTAGCATGATGTTCTGATAAATCATTACTTCTTGCCTAACATGGTGTTCCATGCTAAAGGACTGGTGATAAATGTACTCCTTGATTAGCATATAAATTATAGTACTTGAAATTAAATGAATAAGTTTGTACATTTATATCTGTGTATCTGATACGAGGAGTTATCATTATCTATCTTACTGGGGTTTTAAGCAAAGTATTAAGAAACATGATGTATTATAAGGTGTAATGGATAACATCTGGAAATGAGACATTGTTGAACCGTGTTCGAATTCCAGCTTATTCATTTTTTTTTATTTTACTGTGAGGTGCAAGGTCAGGACACCGGAGGTAGATTCTTACGGAGTACGTGGCACAATTTATACGGATAGGTGGTGAAGATAACGGATAAGCTTAGACTTGAAGAGGTAAATATTGTACTGCTCAGGATAACATCTTCTTGGTTGACGGTTCCGCAGAGACGTGGTTCACAGGAAGAAGCTGCTCAAGTGGAACTTACTTCTCACTAATGGAATACAGAAGTAATAAGTGTGGTTCGCTACAATGTGCGTAGCTTGGCATGTCCTAGCCGTGAAGGTTAGAATTGCTGGAGCTAAGGAATGTAGTTTGTTCCTTTGAAGTAGCGATAGCCCAGTGAGAATCTTGCGACATCTCGTCTGTGTCTGAGGAGTTACAAGGTAGAAAATATTTGTCACCCCAAAAGGCGCAGATAGGCTTTTGACGTCTTTCTAGTGTGGAAAGTGAGCACTGGGTTGCTCCTGCCGAAATATTACAACAGTTCTCTATTTTAAGCCTGATCTGCTTTTCTATATATTTAGAGGATAGAATGGCGAGTCAGGTATTTACTGGAGTAACACAGGGTACAGACCATTTTTCTGCATCTTCATCAATGTGTCGTGAGTACGAGTTCTTTGATGAGTTTAAGGGCGTTGCTTTAGATTTTATGTAACATGATTGTTGTGGTGCACTCTCTCTAAATTGTCTATATTGGACCCTTCCGCCTACTATAAGATTTGTAAGTGAGAAGGCCTTGGGGAAACAGTCGACCAGACTGTTCATCTGTCGAACTCTCTGCCTCAGCAGCGGGGAACTCAGACGAGGATTTGCCGTAGGGCAAAGTTTCATACGGGGAGGTAGACAGTCTTTAAACCCGTTTAGGCGGGTATTATGGATTCCTCCCCTTTTTCATATAAGTGGACTCGACCAGAGTGTTACTAGGACTGCTGCCGTTAAATACCCACAGTCAATCAGAATATGGAAAAAGATAGAAATTGGGAGCGTGAGCAGAGATTGTGATTGAGTTGGAGGTAGAGTAATAGTGTGAGGCAACCACCTGTAGAAGTCAGTTACAAGCACGTAGACTCTAAGGAAGTCCTACTTCGAGAATATATATATATATATATATATATATATTAAGGCATTAAAAACAAGAAATTTTATATTATGGACCATGATAGATTTAGAATAAAACAAACACCAGTCGACCGGTTTCGTCCCCTCTCATCAGAACTGTTAACGGGGAAATTATGAGGAAAAGAAAAGAAGTCTGTAATGCATGACATGAATGATTGGACAGGAAGAAATAAATTATTATAAAAGTTATACCAACCAAGATGCTAGAAACGCGGCACAGCAAGTCCAAGCAAACAATCTCTTTGTTTACAAAGAGTAGGTTGCCTGAACCTGATGTAAAGCGTCTCTAACACCTTAAGATGGAATAGCGAGTGCGAACTGGCCAAAACAGAAAACCAGTTCACACTGAAATTCAACGCACAAGTAGGATTCTTTATAAAGTGATCCGCAATCGAAGACCCATACGTGTTACGAATGGTATCACCCAAAGAAAATTTTTTATTCAGTATTATAGCAGGTACGTGTTGTTTAATTCTAACGTCCAACCGCTGTGTCGTTCTACATATGTAGTCGCATCCACAACTACATTTGAAATGATAAATAACAGAGTTAATATGGTGGGGGGGTAGAACATCTTTACACATAGATGAAAGTACGGACTTAGTTTGAAAAACAACACGAACATTAGCTGCAAAATAACACTGATGTGAACTCCATGAAATACGCTTGGCGAAGGATTCACTAATGCTACCCAACCACGGCAAACGAAGATAGACCGAACATTTACCCACTGAAGCAGGTTTAATTTTGTTAAACCTGGCAGTTTCATCTCGAATAACTGAGTGAACAATGTTCAACGGATAACCATTGTTCACAAAAATCTCAGTTAAGGAACTGATTTCATGTTTCAAAGTGTCATCCGAACAAATCATTAGGGCCCTATGTGTCAGGGTCCTAATCAAATTAATCTTTTGTCGTTTAGGACAAAAGGAGTCCCATCGAGTATATAATCCAGTAAATGTAGATTTCCTGTAAACTGATGTGATAAACGAGGAAGGAGTTCTTTGAACAAGAACATCTAAGAAGGGCAATGAACCATTGAACTCCTTATCTACTGTGAATTTAAGAGCAGGATGAACACTGTTGAGTAGGGAAAAAAATTGATCCACTTCCGATTCGTGGCTGAACACACAAAAAGTGTCATCCACATACCGAAAGTAAACCTTGGGTCGGGCAGAACTTAACATAAGGCTTTCTTCATAAAAACCCACAAAGATATTAGCCAACACGGGACCCAAGGGGGAACCCATCGCTACACCATCTATCTGACGATACATGATATTGTCGAAACTAAAATCGACAAACATGGTGGCAAATTTCATGAGTTCAACGAACACTTCTTCAGGTATATTAGGAGGAGTCAAATTACTACGATATAACATATCGCTGCAAATATCAATAGTCTCCGATAAAGGCACACACGTGAAGAGGCTGCAGATGTCAAATGAACACATAAATCCATCTGTGGCATCACAATTCCGAATGAATTTGGAAAACGAATCTTTAATACAAAAGGAACTGTAATGATGCAACACTGGTTGCAACAATATAGCAAGCCACTTTGCAACTTTATGCTGTGAAGACCCAATCATCGATAAAATGGGTCTCAACGGGACACCCTTCTTATGAATCTTGGGTAATCCATAAAGACGGGGACGAATAGAGCCAAGCGGTCTCAATTGCTCCGCCATTTCAGATGAAAGAACACCACTTTTTACCCACTTGACAAGACGTTTCAATCATTCAATATACTTAACATTTTGTTAATGTAATCATGGCGGTTCATAAGGACAACACCCGATCCTTTATCCGGTTTCGTAATAACCAAAGAATGGTTATTCTTAAGGGATTTAATAACCTTATGGTGTTCACTTCTCCATTTCGATTCAGAGAAAGAAATAGCAGAACTAGCATAAGAATGAGCCAAATCATTCAATTCAGCTCGAAAGTCGCTGGATTTATCACAAGACACAGGTTGAAGCTTCGAGAGTTGAGCATAAAATACTTCAAATTCAGAAAAAATATTCTCCCTACTAATAGAAGTAACAGGAATGCTAAAATCTAGACCATGGGCCAAGATAGCAAGCTCAATCTCTGAGGGAGAATAAGACGACAAATTAACTACATTTTTTGTAGCATTAGGTTCAACCATACAGCCAAATGTTTTGGAGATAAGATGTTTTAACGTGTTCATTTGACATCTGCAGCCTCTTCACGTGTGTGCCTTTATCGGAGACTATTGATATTTGCAGCGATATGTTATATCGTAGTAATTTGACTCCTCCTAATATACCTGAAGAAGTGTTCGTTGAACTCATGAAATTTGCCACCATGTTTGTCGATTTTAGTTTCGACAATATCATGTATCGTCAGATAGATGGTGTAGCGATGGGTTCCCCCTTGGGTCCCGTGTTGGCTAATATCTTTGTGGGTTTTTATGAAGAAAGCCTTATGTTAAGTTCTGCCCGACCCAAGGTTTACTTTCGGTATGTGGATGACACTTTTTGTGTGTTCAGCCACGAATCGGAAGTGGATCAATTTTTTTCCCTACTCAACAGTGTTCATCCTGCCCTTAAATTCACAGTAGATAAGGAGTTCAATGGTTCATTGCCCTTCTTAGATGTTCTTGTTCAAAGAACTCCTTCCTCGTTTATCACATCAGTTTACAGGAAATCTACATTTACTGGATTATATACTCGATGGGACTCCTTTTGTCCTAAACGACAAAAGATTAATTTGATTAGGACCCTGACACATAGGGCCCTAATGATTTGTTCGGATGACACTTTGAAACATGAAATCAGTTCCTTAACTGAGATTTTTGTGAACAATGGTTATCCGTTGAACATTGTTCACTCAGTTATTCGAGATGAAACTGCCAGGTTTAACAAAATTAAACCTGCTTCAGTGGGTAAATGTTCGGTCTATCTTCGTTTGCCGTGGTTGGGTAGCATTAGTGAATCCTTCGCCAAGCGTATTTCATGGAGTTCACATCAGTGTTATTTTGCAGCTAATGTTCGTGTTGTTTTTCAAACTAAGTCCGTACTTTCATCTATGTGTAAAGATGTTCTACCCCCCCACCATATTAACTCTGTTATTTATCATTTCAAATGTAGTTGTGGATGCGACTACATATGTAGAACGACACAGCGGTTGGACGTTAGAATTAAACAACACGTACCTGCTATAATACTGAATAAAAAATTTTCTTTGGGTGATACCATTCGTAACACGTATGGGTCTTCGATTGCGGATCACTTTATAAAGAATCCTACTTGTGCGTTGAATTTCAGTGTGAACTGGTTTTCTGTTTTGGCCAGTTCGCACTCGCTATTCCATCTTAAGGTGTTAGAGACGCTTTACATCAGGTTCAGGCAACCTACTCTTTGTAAACAAAGAGATTGTTTGCTTGGACTTGCTGTGCCGCGTTTCTAGCATCTTGGTTGGTATAACTTTTATAATAATTTATTTCTTCCTGTCCAATCATTCATGTCATGCATTACAGACTTCTTTTCTTTTCCTCATAATTTCCCCGTTAACAGTTCTGATGAGAGGGGACGAAACCGGTCGACTGGTGTTTGTTTTATTCTAAATCTATCATGGTCCATAATATAAAATTTCTTGTTTTTAATGCCTTAATACGCTTCTGTACCGTTTCAAATATATTCAAATATATATATATATATATATATATATATATATATATATATATATATATATATATATATATATATATATATATATTATTACGACTAACCGCGTTCCTGGATTTACTAACAGAATTATCCTTTGTATTATTGTGTAAATACATTTAATTTCTTATCATTATTTCTTGCGTTTGTCATCTATTGGAGACCGAATTTCATCTAGGAATCCACAACAGCGGTTTCAATGGGAATATTTTTGGCCGAGTCTACGGGTTCGGAGTACACTCAATAAACCGGCCTTGTGCCACATACAACCTCGTGGTGGGCTGTTAAATATTAACAGTCGACCATACTGTTCGTAGCTGTCGAACTCTCCGCCTCGTCAGAGAGGAACCGGGGCGAGGCTTTGCTGCAGGGTAAAGTTTCGTCCGGTGAGGTAGACAGTCCTTAAACCCGTTTATGCAGTTTCTACGGGAATATTTTTGACCGAGCCTACGGGCTCGAAGTATCTATGGTAAATTAGGTCTTGTGCCACATACACGCCTCGTGGTGGGGCTGTTAATTATTAACGGTCGAATAGATTGTTCAACTGACGAACTCTCTTGACTTGAGCAGTGAAGAACCCGGTCGAGTCAAAGTTTTGTCCGGGAAGTTAGACAGGCCCTGAACCCGTTTATGCGAGTTCTAAGGGAATATTTTTGGCCGAGCCTACGGGCTCAGAGAATCCACGGGCTCGGAAAACCCACGGTAAACTCAGCCTTGTGCCATATACATCCCTCGTGGTGGAGGTGGTGGTGGCTATTAAATATAACAATCGAATAGATCTGTTCCAGCTGTGCTGATCAAACTCTCTGCCTCCGGACAGAGAGGATCCCCAGACGAGGCTATGTTGAAAGTCACTCACGTCTCAGGAAACAGATACCCGGCCTGTTTTTATACTGAGTCTACGGGGAATATTTGGCTGAGCCTACGGGCTCGAAAGCCCCACATTAAACTTGACCTTGTGCCACATCCTACCTCGTCGCGCGGCTGGTAAATATCAACAGTCTAATAGATTGAACGCTGGGTCAACCGACACACACTCACTAGTCGTGTAATACTCTTCTGTTGTACTTACTGTTTAATATATGATATATCTGCAACATATGTTTTGTTATTTCTTTAACCATTTACTTGGACCCCAAAACGATCTAAACCCATGTGATGAGAAAGAAAAAATCACTGAAACAAACAAATAGAAAAAGATTTAATGGAATAGCTTTGAGCAAACGTAAGTTAAGGATTTGTTTTGTTCCGAACTAAAATCATATTCAGATATGACGGGTTGAAATTGAGGCCCAGTAGGAGACCTCCATTCATCGTGTCTAGTCAGAGTTCAGGGTCTGATCAGCGATAATGGAATCTAACTAGTTTGGTTTTCGAGGCATTAAATGTGAGCAACCATTTTTCCCTACTGTGATGTCAGAGCTATATCTGAGGAGTGATCATCTGCCATTCCATTTTCTGCACAAAAGCTGACATAAATAGACCCTAATAGACGTGTCTGTATCTTGGAATAAGAACACGGGAAGGTGGGAAAACCAAACCAATATCTGGCATAAAAAGTCAGAGAAATATACCTTACAGCACGTCAAGTTATCCCTTCTGTTGGAATCTTTCCACCTCGCAAGATTACTTGGAGATACCTGGCATTATTAGTAGAGTATAAGAGCTTGGAGCAGCTCAGGAACATTTGACTCTCACAGAGCATTTTATAGGCAAGATGGACAGAGGAAAACAACGCGTAACCTACCTTACGAGCATGTTTAAATGGATACTAAAACAAAGTTTAGAAGAGATAGGAAAAGGACGAAATTTCTTAAGATCTACAGGAAGTTGTGGAGATCCATGATTGCAAACATCCTAAAATAGCATGACATATAGAAGGAGAAGTTTTTTCTCTTCTCTCATATTTGTTGCTATTATCAGAAATTTTCGGCCGAAGGTATGATATCGATAAAATTGAACAGAAGAACAATAATACTATATTCGGGTATGTTAATTAAAGTGTTTAATTCAAAATTAGATGAAGACTCTTACATCGACAGACTCCTGAAGAAGACTGACGGACAAAAAATAATATTAAATAATCTCAGGAAATTGTACCAAATTTAAATAATTTAATATTATTAGCAATTGATAAATTAAAATAGCTGAATATTTATTATCTAAATATAATAATAATTTCAATTCTCTATTAGAGGACACCCTTCCGGGCTTCCATCAGCATGGCTAATGCTAATACCCAGTAGAATGACATATTGCACCCTCTCAGGCTGATATTTTCTGGCGATATAAAGCAGAAAGATTATATTGAATCAAAAGCTAGGTCTGCTGCTACGAAAGATGATTTACTGTCATGCTAGACTTTTTTTCAACCGTCAATCTATCTCAAACATTTATAAATCTACAATTAGTCTTTTGCATTGAAGATTGCTGCCACGTCTGACCTGTAACTGCTGCTCCATATTTTCTTGATAAAATTCAAAAAAAGAATCTGCAATGTTATTTGTCTTGACAGATTCAATCACGTAACGTAGCGTCTCTGTTCCTTTTCTATTCGTGGTATTTTTTTCTTATGGCTTCCTTCTATGGAACCTGAACCATTTAGCGTCGTCTAAATTGGCGGTAAAGTCTCATCATTTTAAACTTGAAATGCTAACAGTTTCTTCTCTCGCCCTCCTTCGCTTTGTGGAACTGGCTTCCGGTTTCTTGCACTCCAGCTTTGATTTTAAAAAATGTAAATTTTGTTGTTCTCTCGGCTTCTTAATGTTTTTTTTTTTTGTTTTTTTTTCTCGTATTTTTTCTTTCAGTCATAGTAACTATAATAACTAGAAGCATAAGCCGTCTTCGACCGGATCTTTCATTACTACGAATTTTTGCCATTCGATTGGAGAAGTATAACTTTAAAGTCGGCCCCAAAAAAGATTAAAGATTTTCGATTTTTCACCTTCAAGGCTGTAATTTTTTCCAGCCAATTTGAACTCAAAACCGGCACCGAAGAGTTATCTATAAAAGAAAAAAAAATCATCGAAATCGGATGAAAACTGAAGAAACGAATAAACAATATCCTCTTACACGCACGCACGCGCACACACACACACACGCGCACACACACATGCATACACGCACATTTTGAGAATTATAGATAATATCATGTAATAATTTAAACTATTTAGTTTTATTAAAGTTTTTTATGATATATATATATATATATATATATATATATATATATATATATATATATATATCCAAGAACAGACAGTAAATAGTAAAAGCTTGCTGAGAGTTATAATGGACAGAAAGTGGTGGAGAACCATTGTTGCAAACAGTTTGCACTCAAAACCGGCACTGAAGAATTATCTATCAAACATGAAATGATAATCGAAATCTGATGAAAACTGTGGAAACACAAACATCCGATCACACACACATACATACATAGACACACATTTTGAGAATTATAGGTTTTAGTGGCTTTATTGCCTTGATTTGTTTGCAATAATTTAAAAAATAATTAGTAATGATTATGACATTAGCTCTGAACTGACTAATATTTTGAATAATAATAGTTGCTAAAAATCAAGCAAATATTTTAATCTTGCATGAGACCTAAAGTAATCATAATATATAAAGGTTAGTTCCTCTCGTTATTGAAGCAATAAAAACAGCAACAAAAATAAAATTTGAATATAATTGATTATTTAAAAATCCAAACTCAGAAAGCTTTTAAGATAGACATAAAACATTAGTGAATGGTGGAAATATTAATATATATGTTGTCATCAACAATGTCCATCAGATATTTATAGGTGAAACAATAAAATTAATGTTTCACGCTGTTTTGGTCAGAGGACAAATATACTTATCATAAAGCAAATACTGTCAGATGTAGCCGTTCTATTAGTGCAGAGACTGGAAATTAAACATTATACTTTTAATGTTCCCTACCTCATGACAATTAACTACATTCGGCAGCAAGGCCTCCGATCGGGAAATTGAAGGTTTGGTGAAGCGTAGAACCACCTCTTAATTTCTGTTGTTCCCAGGTTTACCCGTACAAGGTTTGGTAGCACCTGTTAGGTTCCCAGCTATGGTCAAATAGTGGAAGCCCAAGAAACAAAGCAAAAAATGAAAGTATGAAAATATATTTATTATAGTAAAATCACCAAAAATATATATTTATCTGTAATGTTAAGATATACTATTTCATTCACAATATTTAGATTTTAGCATTAAATATCCCATAGATGTCATTATGCTGTTAAACAAATTTAACAAATCTACCCACCAAACTAACTTTTTTTTTTTTGAGTGAAATGATTAAAAAAAATAAAAGATTAACGGTAAAAGTACTGTCCTGTCCATAGCTAAATATGTCCGTATTTGAACAATTTGCGTTGAAACATAAATTACCAAAGACGTGGGATGCAAAACATCGTGAGGCTAGCGAAATAAACCAACAATAAACTACAGAAAAATCTCGCTGTACAAGACGCAAGAGCAAACTGCAAAGAAATGTTTCCTGAAATGTTTGGTGTAGACCCTTGTGCCAATTAATTGAAACAAAGCAAATAATTCCGTTATTACTTACTTTTTTTTATATTTTCCCAATGAAGCATGACTCAATTCACACGTTAGTACTTTGTATGTCCATTCCAGTCGTTACTTGCAGATTGACCACAGATTCTCGATTGTATTCAAATTAGGAGAATTTCCGGGCCAGTCTATAGTACTTTGATTTGCTCACTGGTAAGGCTTGCCAGTGGGTTCATGCAGTTTTATAATTTTTGTAAGCTTCCTTGGAGTAACATCCATCGTAGACAATGACCATAGGACAACTAATCGATAGTCTAGACAATAGTGTCTGGGCGTGATAAAAATCTGATGCCATCACTGATGACACAATAATTTTCAAGGCCAAACAAATTAAATCATACACCCTGAAAATTAATTCATATTAGTGCACACCATTGCAAATGATCTGATCTGAGACAAAACAAAAAACAAAAAAAAAAAACTATTACACCCTGTCACCCCAATGGGTCTAAAACTGCCCGTATGTTGAAAGAAAGGAAACTAAAGCAGTTGTTTCAATTAATTTGCCCAAGATTTTATGAACTCTAAGAGTAAGAACAAATTAGTCCACTTTATGTAGATATGTAGGAAAGATAAATGTTAAATCTTTACTTGAAGAAGCTAAGTTTGTAGTAGTCGCGATAGAATCTTTTCTGGAATCTATTCCACTAATTATCCGTTCAAGCGGGGCTTTCTTATTAATGGAATACGTCGGCAATATTAATTATTCCTTCCTGTGTACAGAATGTGGCGTTTCTTATCTGTGAAAGATAGAACTAGTGGATCTAATGAATGTATCCCGTCAGAATATTTTCAATGGAAATAGCTTTAGGTCAGGTAGACGCTTTTGAACTCTTTCAAGACTGGAAAGTGATTAACGTGAGCCTCAAATCCAGATATGTTAGAAGTATATGATTTTTGCTCGGTCCGATCTGGCTCTTGTAAAGTAGTACATAACCAAACGTATAAGATACGAACTGGAGCACTACATGGAACCCACCATTTCTCCAGCATCTTTGGGGATGTACGGCTTCTACTTGAGGTCTGGAGTGAACTTATGACGTAATACCTGATCAAATAAATATATATCCTTCTTAGAAAACCCATTCAACGTGATAAGTGAAAATTTGGGATCTGCTCGCTGAAGAATGAACGCTACGTGTGTTTTGTTTTTCTGGTATCGAATGCGACAAATCAGTTTTCCGAATTGAGTTCGTTGAGCTTAGTTAGAAGAGAGATCGGCTACCAGACTCTGGGCATTTAGATTTCTGTGAGCTGCGTTTACATAATGTTGCTTCATCAGAATAGATATTCACTAAATGTTGGTGTATATATTTAGGAAGAGTGTTTCTATAAAGCAGAGAGTAAACCCGACAAGCTAGTCTTGTGGGACGCCTGCGCTGATGTGATGAGGTTCAAAACATTTAAACGTCGGAAGTTTCTTAAGATGTCCGACCTAAAGCATATGAAAGGAGGCTATTGAATAACATGACTCAAATTTTAGATTTTTTTTTCAGTTTTGTTTTTTAGCAATTTTGGTTATTGGGCGTAACTATACTTAATACAAACTCTTCTATGTTCAAATTCCTTATTCCCCCTTCTAAATTTGTTATAACTCATACATACACATATTTGTGGAATCGAAATCTAGTTCTCTATCATCAGCTAATTTCTGAATAGTAAACGATTAACTCGAACATGTACTGCTCTTATTTAGAGAAACTGCAGATCTATAAGATCTATAAGAACGTCTCTGAAATTATTTGACAATGAATAATTACAGTATATTTCATTACAGGAAAAAGAATCTTTACATCTTCCGTTTTTTTCTCTCATAAACTGGCTTTCGGTTACATCACGTTGAAATAACGGTTCCTGTACGATAACCGAAGTTAAGCAACGTCGTGCCTATCCGTAAATTGATGGGGGAACAATTGCCAGTACCAGATGTTGCAACTTTACATCTGCGGGTTAATTAATGAATGATTACTCAGAATTGTTTATCGGAGATCCAAGTTCTAATTCCCGTTGTTTTTTTTGTTTTTTTTTTTTATATTCACTTACGTGCAAATACCATTGAGAAAGGTATGACTCCACCTCTTCTCCCTCCAGCTATGGGTTAATTAGTAACAAATATATCACTACACCATTATTTTCTAGAAATAAATTTTTACACTCTAACAATATTTTCTGGATTTAAATAGCCAGCAAATGTTTGATAAGCTGTAGAAAACTAATCACTCTCGCATAAACCTTTGAGTCATTGTTTTTTGCTTATCGGCATATTAACCACTTTGGGTTATTTAATGTCGAAATTTAAATATATATTTTTACAGGTTGTTTCTTTTTTGAGATAATAATGGTTTGAGTGATACAAGTCTTACTAATTAACCCATAGCTGGAGAAAAGGATTCATAACTTTCCCAACAGGATTTGAGCGTACGTGAATATAAAGAACACACCTGAGATTGGAACTCGGCTCTCCGATTAACAGTTCCGAGCCATTATCCATTAAACTGCCCGCACATCCACGCTTACAGTACCTGTTATTCCCATCTAGTTTCTGATCAGGCTCGATGTTGCTAAAGTTGAATTGTATTTTATTCTAGTCTTTACAAAGTATCCTTAATGAGTGATAAAAATTATCTGGGAGAGGATAAGGAACAGTTCTTTGCTCGGAAAGCTGAAAGGATTCCTCAAGAAAATTAATGACAAAATTTAAAAAAAAGGTACCGTTGATTTTTACTGAATTGTTAAGAGAACATTTATTTTACTGATAGTCTAGCATCCGTGGTTTTGCGCACAAACTGTTGTGCTTCAGCTGCTGGTGGCGGTGTGGCATCTGTTATGACTGTACAGGTAAACACGGGAGAGACAGTTTCGATCCCAACGAATGCCTGTGATATTGCTTTATAGTTTTCTTTCTGTCGAACACGCTTCTCCTCGGTAGCAATCGTTCGTTACTCAAATCTTCCCAGCAGCCCTATGTGTAAATCCCGTCTTCAGCATTAGCGATCATTGGCAACTTCTTCCCAATTCTCGATGTCCATGTTTATCGCCCTTATGTCCCTATTGTAGACGCCATTTAAGGGAATATGAGATCACCCTTATAACCCTCATGCCGGTGGTCAGTTACCCCATACAGAAAGAGATTCAGAATCCTCCCATCCTGTATACGGTGTATATTTCCAACCGGAGCTATTTTAGAAGGGTGTATAAGTTGGTAACTGGGCACAGGTGAGAAACATCGCATAGGTGATACAGACAGCGAAAATAAAATTTAAAAAAACGGTAAGGCTGTTTGGTGTAGAGGCTCCAAATCTCGCTGCCATAGAGCAGCAAACTGCAACGCATGTCAGAGAGACAGCAATTTTTGTGTTCATTGTAAGCTTTCTCTTCTCCCTGATTTTCGAGGTCTGCCTTACTTATAAATTATTGATTGATTAAGACATTTATAAAGGGATACATTTTGAAAACGACATGTACGATATTTACGAATTCAGAAAGTCACAAAAACTGACTCTTTGGAAGCATACATAGTGAGAATGAAACAACTGATATTGGAATTATCTTTTCTTAAATTTCAGGTTGGTTGGTTGATTTTGTAAAGCGCTATATCAATGACGATGGATTATTTGAGGCCGAAATCTAAATATTTTGAACAATTTTTTATTGCTTAATCTAAATATATTTTGAGCGGAATTGAATGCTTTACACTACAAATAAAATGGGTTATGTCTTCATTTTGCTACAAAATGTATTGTTGGTAATTCTTAATATAAATGGTATTTTTGTAATTTTTGCTATATACTCTATTATTGTTAATTTTTAGTGTACGTAGGGATTGTTGTTAATGTTTTTAGATGGAAATATATTGCTAGTATTTTTACTATAAAAACGTATATTTATACATTCATAGTGCTTTGTTTTTGTTTCGGAGTTCACTGTTTACCCATAGCTGGGACCCTTACATGTGCTGTCACTCTAGGTCAGGGTGGACCTGTGAACAACAGCAATTACGGACTTGTTACACTCTCATCAAAAGGTCCAATTCCTCCAATCAGAGACTTTGAGACTCATACCCAGGTCTATTTAATTCCAGGTGATTTTTGATAAAATTTTGGGTGTTGATTTTTAAAAAAAAATAGCCTTTTCGATAGTGCCATGAGGTAGGTTTTGTAAACATTTTTTCCGATATTATAACACATTTGAATAATTTATTAATTTCAGAATATGTTTGAATTGACTCATTTGGAATAGTATGTACATGTTTAAACAATAGATTATTTTATTAACCTGCTAGACGTCTAACTTGTGGGGATGGGCGCGTGTCGTAGTGCAGAAAGTCAAGATGTCGGGTCGATTTCAAATTCCACGTGAAGCCGTTGCGTTCACTTTTAATTCCCTAAAATCTACGAAAAGTATGAAACCCTCTCTTCTCACTCCAAATAGCAAAGCAGAGAGGGCTTTCTAGTCTTGTTTGGACACTAGACTAGACGAATAAAACCTCTGAATACAATGGGTATGGCTTTAGTGAACCCATCAGTGAAAAATCCTTGCATGGTAGAGAAACAGTAAAGCAGTGCCCAGGGTATTGACTGTTTGTGTACTAAATGGGAATCTGCAGGACACAAATACATACAATGGAAAGTTCTGTCCCACTAAAATGTATATGTTTGTCTAAGAGTTATTTTCCTGATTTTACAATGTTTGGTGGTCATTTATTGATGACTGATGTAATGAATGCTGGTGCCAATCATAAATACAGACTAATCTGGAGGTAAATTGGAATGTCTATTGCTTACGCCTATGGCCTACAACTACGACGAGGACCAGTCCATTACGGTTACCTGCTAGTTTGTCCTACTTGGTTACAGTAGTCCAAAGCCATTTTGCTACTTCGAACAAATATATCCCTTTCCGGGTCATATCAATACCTTACGATAAAAACTAATATTTACAATTGACAAATTAATTAGAATCTTATTGTGCCGTTAACGAACCTTTTATGGCACCAAATAAAGCATGCTATGAGAAAAGACTATTGCACTATTTATGTAAATCTTTTTAAACAAAAAAAAGTAACAGTATAAAACTTGGAGACCATAGCAAAAAAAAAGACTCGCAATTCATGCGACTGAAAAGTTTATAAGCTAAGATACTGTCATAAAATATGACCAAATGAGGATTATTTTTCCAACAGAGTACTCCTTGCAGTGCTTGTTGCAGTGCATGTATCTCATTGGTGAAGAAGCTTTCATCCTGACAGTCAAAAACATCACCAACAAAAGATAAACTGCAATCAACACTGCGATAATGGTTCACAGAGGAATTTTTTTTTCTTTTCATGTTGTGAAACAGATAATTGTTAGATGCCCCCAAAGAAAAAGAACTGGTAGAGTGATCAATCAGTTCAAAGACACACTGAAGAACATCACTCATTAAAAGCACAGAGCTGTGTGCTCCAGCATTGTCCTGATTAAACAAAACCCCGTTCGTCAATTTTTATCGACGTTTCGTCTTGATAGCCTTTTGTATTTGCTTCATAAATGAGGCATTGTACTCTCTATTTATGGTTTGGCTTGTTTTTAAGATAGTCAATAATGCCTATTGTATACCAAACACCTGAAGCGATTACCTTCGCTGAAGATGCAATGTTCAAAGAGTCCAGTTGGATCCGCCTCAAATAATGCCAGATTTTCCTGTGATGTGATCATCCTGGTGCGCTGGTGATCAGATTTCAGAAAACGTGGCACCCACCGAGCAGAAACTATCGTTATACCAAGTTCAATGTGTAGAATATTCTCAAATTATTCACAGGATATGCTAATAGCATTGGCTATGTGAAATTATTGATTGCAAAATTTTACATAATGCTTTTATAGTCAGTCTAGCCTCGTATTATCGCGTCTAGAAAAGCATGATGCAGGAAAAATCGTATTTTGTAATATTTTTTTACAAATATTTTTTAAAAGATGGGGAGAATATATTTAGAATAAAACTTGGAGACTAGAAAAAGTAACATTTACAATTTCTAAACTATTTATGTTGATGAGCAATGGCAATGTGAAATGCGGGAAAGTGACGTGCTAGCTTTGTGAATGCCAATCATATCGAAAGAAACCAGATCCATAGACACGATTCCTATTTTTATTCTTGGAAAATTCAAGGATATAAAAAAAAAGAAAAAAAATAATTTACCAGAATCTGAAATAAATTGCATATCTTGATTTTACATCAGCAGTAAGACCTGCAAAGAATAGAATCTAATCTCCGAATACCTTTTCACCAATCAATGTCGTTTATGTATAAATTCACTCAGAGGAAGAAATTACTACAAATAAAGAATGGGGTACTTCAATAGTTTAATGCTTATTAAGTTTGTTTCGCTCGATCAACTAGTACTGAGTATTGAATTTGATTCTCACTGAGTCCTCCCCACTTTCGGCCTTGCCCCATATCTAAGCTACGGTTAGAAATGGATTTGTACGACTGAAGAGTGAGCTCGATAGTTATTTGGTGGTCCGTATTTCTTGGCCTTGTACCACATCTGATTTATGCTTATAAAATCACCATAAAGACGATATATTGCACCCCACCATGTTCAAGAACTGAACTGAACCACAAGATGGACTTAATTACTGCTTTAGAGATTTTGGTAGCTTAAAAACACTGACAAGACCAGATATATTTCTAGTGTAACAGCAAAATTGCCCAATTGTTGGATTCAGCTATGAAACCTTGTATCTTAGAAATGATTAAAGATATCTTAATGGAGGCATTTAAAACACTACTGCACTCTACTTTGAGCAATAAGAATGTATAATTAATCTCTAAACTTAACACCGGTATCGTGATATAATCAATAATAAAGGAAAATGACATGTTGATCATTAATTAATGATAGCTAAGGATCGGAAGCTAAGTACTAAAATAAAGTTCCAATATATATTTATTATTCTAGGATCATTTTCCAAGTTATCCAAGATGATCTTCGACCTCTCTAACCTTCTTACCTTCTCCTGCTTTAACAAATTGCCTCGCAGGTTTCACATACGATTTCATTTTCAAGTCTTTGGACTGTGAAACTCCTCTCTCACGTGCCAAACGTCTCGTGAAATGAATTGGACGTTTTCTAATTGATCTTTTTAGTTCTAAGTTGAAATGATGATCCTTCTTGCTGTTGTGACATCCAGATCCAGTTTCCCTCTGTACTGTTCCCTCTTTGTTGAAACTTACTGTTCTTTTGAAGCTACTTGAACGAACTTTGAATATGAAGGTCAGAGTATGAATTTAGGAACCATTATTGAATGCCTGAATGATTTTTCCTCTCATCATTGCTCAGTTGGGAAGACAGTGATACTGACAAAAAACAATTTTAACTTGTTCAATTTCTATCTGAATAACTCAAAGACTTTTTCAGTGATTCTTACGACAAATAGTGTCAAGAATTCTAAACGCCTTATCTAAAAAACTGGAAAAAGAAACTCAATTAGTTTACTGATTTGTTTTGGATATTAAACATTTAGTGGGATGGACAATTTTGTTGTTACAGGCAATATATGCGTCTATAAAATATATAAATTTTTGTATCTGTCTATATTTCTGAGATGAGGTATTATGTACATTATTTAAATCATTTGGACTATTGTCTTTATCTTTGTTGACATATTTATCACAGCGTTTCGGACGTTGTACGCTCCGACCTTCTTCAGGTGGTTGGAATGTCGAACAGAACCATTTATTTCGTTCACTGGGTTAGACAGTTCTAGTTCCACGTGCCATGTCTAATGGATATCAGTTATCTTCTGTTAATTGCCCTATCCAAGATCACTACTGCTTTAACCAGGTATTGAACTTACACTCTTGGGGTCCTGTCACTGGATCTAAGTAACGTCTTTATCCACTGTGCCATGTGTCCTTGTCAAAACAATGATTGTGCATAACGGTTTTCATCCTCGTAAAAAACATCATCGAAATGAAGGAATGTTTTACTGATATAGTTATGAATGGGCGCAGGTTTGAGGAGGAGGAGGAGGAGGCGATATAAACGGGTGCATCGATTCTAATTGTATTCCAAGCTAAAATACTGAAGATGCGGAAACAGTGAATTTTAAAATTCACAAATTTTCTGTTTTAAATTTTGTACAAAAAAAAAAAGTTATATTTTTAAGCAGACGTGCTTAGACACACTGCAAATTATCGTATGGACAATGTCCTGATGACGCCATTTTGTAGTTCGAAACCCGTTACTTACACATAATCTTTTCACTTTATCAATCACTTGTCAAATAACACACACTCTCTCTCTCACACACACACACACACACACACACACACACACATATATATATATATATATATATATATATATATATATATATATATAAAAGTGAACATAGGAGTCAACACTTAAAGGTGACAGTCTGTTTCGTGTTAGATGCAATCGTCAGGCCTGAAACAGACTGTCGCCTCTAAGTGTTGACTTCTATGTTCACTTTTATATTTACACACGCTCTATCTCTGATATTGAGCACTTTATCCCATAAATATACCATACCTTAAGATTATATTTTTTCATATATATATATATATATATATATATATATATATATACACACAGTGGGGGGAAATAAATATTCGTACACTTGAAAAATTGTATTTTTATACATGTAAAAGCCTTAAATAAAACAAATCTCGGCACATTTTATGTATAAAGACAGATACTATTAAAAAACAATAATAAACTTGATTAATTCTTATTCTAACAGAAATTAATGCATTTTTTTAAAATTCTAAATGCTGAAAAAATATTGTACAAATCAATTATTAGAATAAAATAATCTATTAATTATGAAAAAAGTATATTCTAGAATGTTTCAGTAATGTTATAAATAATTTTTGTAAACGCTATTAGCCATTATCAAAGCATTCTACGATTTCTAGTCTTACGAGAAGGTTCTAATAATGCCTAAAGGTAAAGAATTGACTATTTCACAAAAAACAACACATTTTGTCTGTTTGGAAAGATGGGAACAGTTATAGAACGATTTCTAACAACCTGAATATTCCTTTTACTACAATTGCTTCGTTCATTGCAAGGTTTAAAACTCGTAACAGCGTCGAAAACCAAATACGAACAGGTGCTCCGAGGAAGATTTCTCTAAGATCAGCAAGGATATTAGAACGCCAGATCCAACAAAATCCACAGTTTAGCGGAGAAGAGCTGCAGGAACGTCTGCGGGCATTAGGGATTAAAGTAACCAAGTATACAATAAGTAATGAACTACACAAAAATCACGCATCCCAAGGAAGAACCCACTCCTCTTGAAACGACACAGAGATGCTAGGCTAAAAATCGTTAGAGAGCATAAGGATAAAGAATATTTGTTTTGGGAAAAAAATTATATCGACAGATCAAACTAAAATTGTGTTGTTTGTTCATAATTATCGAAATCATGTGTGAAGGAAGGACGGTGAAGCCTACTTACCAAAGAACTCGTTGCCAACTGTAAAGTTTGGTGGTGGTAGTATCATGATCTGGGACTGTTTTTCGGCAAAATGTTTTGGCAGAATATCAATAATAGATGGCAAGATGAATGCCGAAAGCGACCAAAAAATACTGCAAGACAATTTAATACGTTCTGTTGAGAGACTTCGGCTACCTCCTGATTGGGTTTTCCAACTGGATAATGATCCTAAGCATACCGCTAGATATACAAGGAAATGGTTAGCTGAAAGTAACTTTCATGTCTTGCAATTGCCTAGTCAGGCCCCAATCGAGAATTTATGGCGATATTTGAAAATTCAAATTGGGAAAAGAGCACCAACAAATATCAAGAATTTGAAGACAATATGCCAAGAAGAATGGGCCAAAATACCACTCAATATGTTTTATTTAAGGCTTTTAAATTTATAAAAATACAATTTTTCATGTATACGAATATTTATTTCTCCCAACTCTCTCTCTCTCTCTCGCTATATATATATATATATATAAATATATATATATATATTGGGGCACCGCGAGGCTGTGAGTTCATTCCTCACTGGGTACCGCCTACATTTTGCCTTGTGCCACATCTAAGCTACGCTTGAAAAATCACTATAGGGCACCTCGAGGAAGTGTAATGGTTAGCAAGTTTGTCTCGCAATTACGACTGAATAATGATTCTCACTGGGTGCCCCTTACTTTCGGCCTTGTCCCACATCTAAGAAACGCTTAGAATACACAAACACACACACACACACACACACACAAACACACACACACACACACACACACACACACATACATATATATATATATATATATATATATATATATCCGTGGGTAAATAATGAAAGTGGATACAAATAATATAAATATTAAAACTGATCCAGAATGTATATATTAGAAAGCATATATAAATAAATTACACAAATATCCTTGCATTTCAATTATTTTCTTTTAAACATCTTTCGTTCAGTAAATATGACAGTCATGGTAAATTTTCCTTATTTATTATATAATTTTTCCTGCATTCTTACATTTTTCCCTATGGTGGGATTGGGGAAGTCTATACCGTCCATTGTATCAAGCTCTCTCTGTGAATTCCTTCGCCGCTTTTAAGAGGTTACTGTATTGGCGTTCTTAGTTTATTTTCATGTTTTGAGTGTTTGAGATGTATTATTTGTGTGGTTTTTGAATACTTGTAGGAATGTTTATTCAAAGTAAACAGAAAAATGTAAAAACGCTAGAAAAACTAAGTAAAAGGATAAAGTTTCCTTGTCCTTCATATTTAACGATAACTATCTATCTATCTATCTATCTATCTATATATATATATATATGTGTGTGTGTGTATGTGTGTGTGTATTTAGGCAGCAATCCTTCATTCATGCATTGTTCACTGAATACGACAGACAAGGTGATTTGATTTAGTTTTTTTTTTTTTATACAATTTCTGAAGTGCTCTATTATTTTTTTTCGTTCCGATGATAAATTATATAAAAAAGTGTCCGAATGTTATTTTATCCAAGCGCCTTCGGCTATACATTTAGCCATTTTCATGGTAGAAATATATTAACTGTTAACAAGAAAAAGTTCCTTGCATGTTGCTTTCAGTTTCTCTATTGTTCTTTTTTTCAGCTAAAATAAATATATCGTCTACGTATTCGTAACATACTTGTTGACAATACAAATATAATAGCATCATCTACATGCAAAAGAAGACTAAAAATATTTGAGTCTTTCCTAATAAAAACAAAGAAAAACAATACTCAGTTATATTAAGTATGAACATTGACAAAATATCTTGACCGTGTTTTGAAAATGAAAACATTATGTAAATACATATAGGCAATAAACTATTTCTTGTTAACAGTGAATATATTTCAAACTTGAAAATGGCGCTCGGATAAAAAAGAACATTCGGAATCATTTTATATAATTTATCATCTGAAAAGAAAAATAAACATATATTACATCACATGAGAAATTCTATAAAAAACTAAATCAAAGCACCTTATCTTCCGTATTCAGAGAAATATATATATATATATATATATATATATATATAGAGAGAGAGAGAGAGAGAGAGAGAGAGACAGAGACAGAGAGAGACAGAGAGACAGAGAGAGAGAGAGCAATATATAAAAATAATACGTCAATTTCTCTATTTTTCAGGGTCTTAAATTTTCATGTGCCGTGCTGTTTTGTTGTTGTTAAGCGGTCGAAAAGGATAGAAAACTCAATTCTGTTGTTAGTTGAGCATTATGTGGCCCCTAGTACATATTGCGAAACAAGAGGAGGGGGGGAGATCGTATTCATCTGGAGCATAACATTACTATATAAGGCATGCTATTCAAAAGGACCGGATGTATGTGTTAAGGAATAGAGGTATGTAAATGGGAGCTTTAATGTATCCCACACCGACAGTCTTCATTACAAATGTATCCATATTCCTGGAGAGTGACATGAGCTTTCACTAAGGAAAGAAGAAGTGTTGCCTTACCTGGGAGCAATGGCACCGTGCTAACTTTACATCTCAGCCGGAGCTTAACTACGCTTCGGAAAAGAAAGTGACATAAGGCTCTATGTTTAAAGTCTGTGGTAAGTGGTATTTTTTAGGGAGAAACAACTGAACTGCGTTGTTCCAGTGGCTAAATCAGGATTCCATTATTGGAAAATCTGCCACTACGATTAAAGCTTCTTCTTTGCGGTACCACTCAAGAATCAAACACTTTAAAAAAAATATTAATAAGTACAATTGTGCTTTTCAAATGGCTTCAGTGGGTAACATTATAAGGGAAATGCAGGGTACTATAAGATTCGCTCTCCACAGCCAGTACCAAATGAATAGTCAGAATTTCAGGCACAGTTCTATTTCAACTGGTACAAGTTTCGAGCTTACACTGAGATGATACACAGTAGAAAAAGCTATGTTATAAAATTTAAATGTGCTCTGGAAATTGGAGCAACTTTAAAATGTGATAATTGATGCAGACAAGCGGCCTACTTGACAGCATCCGGCACGGTAAAATGAACCCACCTGCAATGAAATGGCAGTGGTTCTTCAAGTTGACCAATGTAGCAAGTGATGTATTGTTCTAAATCGACGGGACAACACTCTTCAACATATTAATAAGATACATAGATCTTATAATTCTATTCAGTATCCCTTGTTATTTGTTACTGGGGAAGATGTTTACAATTTTAGTATTAAACATCTTAATCCAAGCAATCTGAATGATATGTTAAGCAAAATGGTATAGCGTAAATAATTATATGCGCAGTTTTACGATTCATGGCGACACATTCAATCATTTTCATCACTCTCGAAACGTCTTTCATCAATATGCAGTTGATATGCCTGATAAAATGGAGTCTGAAATGCTGTGTTTCAATAGAAACAATCAAAAGCAAATGTGATCGGAGAATTATATTCATTTGTGAGATGCCGTAAACAATGATGTAGCATCTAGCAGTAAAGTTTTAGAGGAGAAGCTCGACATGTGCATGAAAGGACACAGGATGCCATGAACTACATACGTCACTATATTAGGCCAGAGCCCTTCGTGGCATTTACATGCATCCCAAAGTATAATGAAATTGAAAACTTTTCCTGTAACAAAAGATATACATGACCTCCTTGGCAAAGTCTTTCGCTGGACGATGGAGTGGCAAAAATGGTGGTTACCACATGCTTACATTCAAATTTGGATGGCAAAAATATCACTCTAATGAAATTGACAGTATACTTGCAGTAGTTTCCAAATCAATCGAGAGACAAGGAGCACTATGAAAGTAGTAAATGGAACATGGTATATGGCCTATGTAGGAGGGATGCTTTAAACCCACGTCGCCATGTCTGAAGAACTATGCTTGCTCAAAGAAGTTTTCTTATGAAAACACAAACTGGTAATAGCGGATACCCTTCTTACAGCCGTTGAAGCCGAGTTGATTGTGGGTTTTCAGCAAAGGTTTACAACATGAAGTTGACAACCGTTGGATAGTACCCCATTGTTACTTCGTGTCAAAGACATTTAATGCCCAATATGTGTTGACTTTTGCAATACGATGAAATCCATGAATGATTTTTGCAAGTAAGTCAACAAGGGATCAAATGTGGCCATGTTTGGCTTGCCGCAGGAAAATAGCTGAGATTAGGTAACCCAGTATCAAATGTGTAGCTACATCAGTAGTAATGTGGTATTTTGGTGCATATTTGGTTTCCGGCTGCATGAAAGACACTCAGCTATTGTGTTACTTGCAGTACATTTGAAAAACGGTCAATGTGTCTACTTCACTGACGCAAATGATATTCAGGTAGCACACACACACACACAGAATGATACTACATTACAGCTTTCTTCAATCTGTGCCAAAATGATCTTTTTGCCAGCACACTTTTGTAGTTCTACGTACCATCTTATTACGCTTAGAAAGACAAAAAGGAATGGGTGCGTAGATTGATAGGTCGAGATGTGCTGGAGCACATTGGCATTAAATTTGATTTGAGCCTAGGTTGAGTGTAAACTGTATATAATAGCCAACATGAATGCTTTTAACTTCGTCTCATTCTTCACGGAGTTTGAGGCCTAACATCCTTTCATGATCATAAAAATGTAAACGGACTAGTGTGAACGACATACCGAAAAGCTTGCTTGAGTTCAGGTTTGCTGGTCGTTGATGCTCATTGAGATGCGACAGTGTCCGAGGCTATTGTGTGACAATCCCCTGGGAATCTTAGGTCGCTCTTTGATTTCATATTGCAAACATACGAAAGGACATTACTTCTATGGTGTAGACATATAGGGATAGCTTATCTGAAGGCTTAAGCACCAAACCCAAGTCCAAATTCCAGCTAGATTAAATTTCCAACAGGGCGTTAATCGTTATAGAAATCTCTGTCATTTCTGTTAGAGTGAATGTGTTAGCGACATATGGGTTGCCCCAAACTCGTAGAACTGGGACAAATGCCATTCTTATCCATAGAAGTATTGAGAGAAACATCCTACGATATCAATATCATTTTGCATAATTTAATGAAAATGAGCGAAGGTTGTTTCTGGACGAAAGGAGATATTTCATACTATTGTTGACAGTGTCCGCTTATCCAAAGTTGGGAAAGGAAAGACATTTGTTACTAAGCTGCTTTTCGTCAAAGTTTAACAAAACAAGGGCAAAGCCTTGGCTTTTGTCTCATCTCATATTACTGCAACTTTACTGCATGGTGGCCGAACTGTACATTCAACTTTTAATCTTTCATTGAACTTAATTTCATCCGATAATCCAATTTACGGTATCAGCGAACCTTTTAATTGGCCCAAGTGCTAAAAAGGTGCAGGTTCATCGTGTGGAATAGATGTACTATAGCTCACAAGGCATCTCTGTAAGCATTGGTTCGAGCCACGAGATACATTAGACATTGTCAGTCACCTATGAGAGTTATAACACTCTTGCTATCTGGAGACTTTAGGCAAACTGTCTTTCATACGAAAGGGGATGAAGTCAGAGGATAACTCAAATCTCCGTTGTAGTGACATATTCGAATGTTGACTCTGGGCAGAAAGATGAGGTCAAAATTATTTGGAGCTCAGCTGTCAGCTCAAAATTTTGAGATTTGACAATGACAACTTACTATTAGATGTCAATGGAGAGATGACCATTAACCCGGTCTGTAATATTGCCAGCACTGCTGATGAGCTTAACGCAAAGTTTTTTTCAAATCTTGAACATAATCACAAAAAACTAAAATTGCTGGCTACAAATAATGAAGCGGTTACCAGTATAGATGATCATTCTGTTGCAGTCCCTCCCGGAAACATCTTATATATACAGGTCAGTGGATATTATTCCAGATCAGTATTAGGTGTTCAATTATCCCACGGAATTTCATAGTTCTCTAGAATCTCCCAAATTACCTTCACATATTCTGAAACTTAATATGGGATGCTTATAATGCTATTACGGAATCTGGAATCACCAAGATTTTGTTATTTCACCAAACCTGTGGTTAAGAATTTGACCCCACATGTATTTGAGGCATTGGTTCTTAACGGATTTGGAAAAGGCGAAAATATGTATAATCGCAGGGTTCCGCTTTTTCCATCACGGTCAGATATTTCATTCGTGTTTAGGAGACTTCAGCTTTTAGTATTAGGTCGGTGCAAAAATAATGTCATTTTTGACGATTTGTTTGATTATCGTTCACCCATTTATCCAACTTTTTTGACTTCCCTATTTGCTTTAAATGGCGAACGACTGTTGAGTGGTCGACCTCGAGTTCAACAGCAACTTCTCGTGTGGTTTTGCGAGGATCGGCTTCAATTAAGGTTTTCAAATGTTCGTTATCAATCGCAGTCGGCCGGCCGCGACCGTCTTCATATTCGAGGCTCCCGTCAGCATTGCGAAATTTCTTGAACCACCGTTGTGCCACACGTTCGTTAGTGGTTCCTGGACCAAATGCATCATTGATATCACGAGCTGTCTCGGCAGTTTTTGAGCCTAGTTTGAACTGGAAAAAGAAAATTGTGCGGATTTGAATTTTGTCCATGCTGTCGAAAAGCCTGCAAAAAAAAAAATGAATGAAGAGACTGAGAACGGTAACGAATAACAAGATTCGATAGAGTGAAAAACGAGCTTCAAAATTATATATAACATGGCTATATATATCAATGAATTAATTCAGAAATCATATATAAAAGTAACATATGTGAGAAAATGACATTATTTTTGCACCAACCTAATACAAATAAGTTTTGCTATGTATTTAACAAAGCACAAGGTCATGCTCTACCAGTTACTGGACTACAGATAGAAGTATCCCGCTTCTCGCATGTGCCGATGTATGTTGGTTATTCACGAATGGGATGCAAAACCAATTTGTTTTTTATACTTCACAAGGAAAGACGAAGAATATTGTGTACCAAGAAGTATTGTAAAATAAAAAATAAGTGCATTTTGTGTTTGAATAAATGAATTTCTAGTTATATTGTTGTATATTATAAATCCTGGGTAACGCCAGGTAGCTCCGCTAGTGTGTGTTTATATATATTAGGTTGGTGCAAAAACAATATCGTTTTTTGACGTTAAAAAATACGTCAAAAAACGTCATTATTTTTGCACCAACCTACTATATATATATATATATATATATATATATATATAGAGAGAGAGAGAGGGAGAGAGAGAAACAGAGATAAATGTAATTGATAGCTAGTTTGTGTTTATATATATATATATATATATATATATATATATATTAAAGAAAGTGCAGTAAGTTATATAATCCCATGTTCTTATTGATATCTTTATTTTTACAAAACAGTGGTCAGTGTAAATTTACATAGAATAATATTATAAATTAACTGCTTTAAAATGTTTTTCGCTACACAGTAATGACCATGTTTTAAAAACGGAAGCTAAAAACTTCAAATTTAGTTTTCTAATTAAATTAAAAATATTAGTTCCATTTCATCTTCAATCGAATATTGGAGTAACTTATTTTTTAAATTTACTGAGTTTTAAAAGGAATCAAAAATTCATAATTCACTGTTCCCAAGGATACAGAGAAATCCAGTCATCCAGACAAGGGGTGGTAGCGTGTTCATTTTTGTTAACCTTTGTTGTATCAGTTATTAGTTACGTTCGATAAAGTTTAGGGATCGTAGGGATGCATTTTTCAACGAATTCTGACATCCGTTAAATACATGTCGTCTGTTTTTTTTTTGTTTTTTTGTTTTTTAATTTTATTGTTAACGGCAATAATTCTTTAGGCATTTTTCTTATTTGTATACTTAAATATTTTTTGGTGGGTGGGGTGTTTAGGTTACAATATGTTTTATTTCACAACAATTTTAAATTATTTTCATTCTTAAATATTTAATAGACTATATTTCTTTTTAAAACAAGTAAATATAATGGAATTACTTACATTATATAAAAGTATTTTATTCGTATCAAATATAAGTATGTATATTACCAGCTCGCATGTTTTTAATATATATATATATATATATATATATATATATGTGTGTGTGTTTGTGTGTGTGTGCTTGCGTGTGTGTATGTGTGTGTGTGTGTGTGTGTGTGTGTCAACAAATATCGTCTTAAGATGTGCTATATTTATTGGATAAAGTGATCAATATCAGAGATAGAGCGTGTGTAAATATAAAAGTGAATATAGAAGTCAACACTTAAAGGTGACAGGCTGTTTCATGCTAGATGCAATCGTCAGGACAAACACACACACACACACACACACATATATATATATATATATATATATATATATATATATATATATATATATATATCGTAATATAATGGATAGCGGGTCACAAAAAGAATATACTCTTCTGAGTGTCGAGTTCGGATACAAGTCTAGTTACATCGCCCTATGGGCAAATATCCTTGGTGGGCTATGAATCCATCAAGTATTCTACACTAAGCAGTGTTTTAAGTAGTAGCATACGCTGGCCATTTTAGCGTTACTTGGAAGCAGTCTGTTAGAAGAACTTTGGAATCAATACCTTTGTAGGATCCTTTGAACAGCTTTTGTCTCAACGGTTCTTTGTATTTGGTTTTTGCGAAAAGTCTAGTTAGTTGTGGCTTAATAATATATTTACGAAGAAAATTCTCCTACCAATGAAACACAGTTTTTTTTTAAAAGACCTTGCTGCATATTGAAAATACTTACGTATCCTTGGTTACTAGCACTGATGTAAATGATCAGTTGAACAAAGTTGCCATGGCTATCAATGCCGAAGAATTGAAACATCAAAACGAACTGGATAACATTACATCTTGATAGTATTATATGTGATACGAAAACATTTTAAATGTATTTTTATTGCCTTCATAAGAGTCGAAAAAATAAACATGATTCATAAGAAAAAACAAAACAAAAATATTTTAAATAATTTTAATTTTGCTGACCTGTGTTATCGTCATGAGTAACCATCATGGTGAGAGAATGCGTTTACAAAAGACGGCAATAGAAACAAATACAACGTGACAAGAGCAACGGAAAACAATTTGCAGTAATGAAACGAACAACAATAATAAAAGAAACGCTAATAATGATAACGACATAGATTTTCCTTCTCTGCCTTCACACAAAATAATGAGAATGTCATTCAGTTTTAAATTGGGCGCCTCACCGCTTGCACATTCAGTTCCTCAAGTCATTCTGGCATTTTCATCCTATTTATTTCTCTTTAACACAAGCACACACCTATATATATATATATATATATATATATATATATATATATATATATATATATATATATATATATATATGCATATATATATATATATATATATATAACCATTATATATATATATATATATATATATATATATATATATAACATTGTTATTATATGTATATATGTAACCATCTTTTATGTATATATATATATATATATATTTGTGTGTGTATATATATATATATATATAACATTGTTTTATTAGATGTATATATTTTTATGCATATATCTATGTGTGTACATACATATTTGTGTATATATATATATAACATTGTTTAATTATATGTATATATATATAACCGACTTTTATGTATATATCTGTGTATATATATATATATTTGTGTGTGTATATATATATATATATATATATATATATATATATATATATATACATATATATGTATATATATATATATATATAACATTGTTTTATTATATGTATATATGTGAACATCTTTTATGTATATATCTGTATATATATATATATGTGTGGGTGGGTGTGTGCGTGTGTGTGTGTGTGTATATAGACATATATATAGGCGTGTATGTGTGTGTGTGTGTGTTTGTGAAACATTTCCTAATAACTTTTCTAATTTTCTAGGTATGCCCGGAGCGATAATCTTTAAAACTTAGCATGAATAATAAATGATCTCTTTTATTTTTGTTTAAATGAAGTTGGTGCTTGTGGTTGGAGCAGAGCAATGATGAAGTTCATTCCTGTTATGTGAAAAGATGTGCCGAGGTAGATGAAGGGGGGAAATGAATTAAAGAACATATTTGTTTGTAATCGTGGATTTGACATTTCTAGAAAAATAAAATGATGATGACGAAAGGAAACAAAATAAGTTTTGACAAATAATTACAGAGTCGATCGCATCAAGTGATATAGGCCTATATTTCAACATTATTTCAACTGCGAATTCGTTATTCTAAATATTTAAGATCAGGAAATTATTATGCACTCATTTACCCGTTGAGAGCCATCATGTCATATGCACAAAGTCGTTACATATTGTATTTTTTTTAAGCATTTCACCCCAATCAAGGCGGGAAGCCACTAGGACGCAAGGGGTTACAGAAAATATAGAGCGAGATCAGATAGGAGTGATAGAAGAGAGTATAAGGAGAAGTGTAGTGGACAGATCAAGACAACTGGATATGTCGATTGACATTACACTTGAAAAGCTGGAGATTATAGCTCTCAGGGAAACTGGAATAGGGAAAGGAGTTCCACAGGCGAGAGTGCGAGATATGAAGCTATTAGAGTAGAAGAGACGGCTACATTTAGGAGTTTCGACAGTGAAGGGGTGAGAGGGGGATGCCAGCCTCGTAGGGCGCTAGAACTCATGAAGTCTGAGAACCAGCGAATACAACTCCTCGGAGAAATTACCATGAAAGTATTTGTAAAACAGACAGAGAGAGGCGACGGCGCGTCTGTGAGAAAGTGACTGTAGACGAGATGCCAGAGCAGGGCCAATTATATTGCATATCCGCCTCTGGAGCCTATCAAGAACCCCGAGGCAAACAGAAGGGGCACCAGACCATATATGGCAGCAATACTCCATGCAAGGGCGAATTGTTGATTTTTTAGATCTGGAGGATCGATTCCGGGGAGAAAATATTCCTGGTGCGGCACAGGGAGCCAACTTTCCTTGCGGTGGACGAGGCAATTGACTCAATGTATTTGTTCCATCTCATGTCAGCAGTCAATGTGAGACCAAGCAGCCGCAGAGAGTTGCTCTCGAGAAGTTGAGCGTCAGACATTCTAATGGAGGGCAAGGAAGGATCTATGTGGTGATTAATAGAGAGTTGTCAGTAACATTCGTCATTGTAAGTAAATTAACATTTTATGTACAGCTACATATACAAACATAGATAAAAGAAGATACTATTGACATAGTGGATTACAGCTTAAAGTAATCCAAATAAGTAACTAGACCCAAAGAGTTAAGAGTTCAATACTTGGCCACAAAAGGGGTAACAAAAATTTGGTGAGTTGAGTTATTAAATGAAACTAACTGAAATTGATATATCCCAAAACAAAGGCCATGTCACATGAAATTAGAATAATGTACCACTGTGGACTAAATAAAGGGTTCGGTTGGAAATTACAGCGTATATCACCTTAAAACGCCCTGATCGTCCGACGAACGAAACGACTTTAATAAAGAGTGTTCCATTAAGATGGATTATATATAAAGGTGTTTCATTCAGATGGATCAAAATCAGCATTAAATAAATCAATGTTATTGGTGAAAATTTATTTATTTCTCTATTGAATTATGTTATTTAAGTCATGGCAATTATGTGTGAAAAATAATATCGCCCAAATGTCTGCCAAATAAATCGAAAAAAATCATTAGACGCTTTAATTTAATTCACATCAAAATTCGGTCAAATTTATTGGAACAACCTTTTTATCAATAAAGATTTTTTTTTTAACAAATTAAAATTTATTGAAACAAAACAATTACAGTTGACCACTGATAACAATTCCAGAACAACGTAACAATAAACAATTTTTTCTATCCTATGCCAGCCGCAATGATAGAGAAAGCATTACCTCGAACCATGGCCAGTGAGACACGCTGCAAGAGCCAATCCGTTTCGCGAGGATCGTCCCTTAACCGCGACGCAATCGCGCCAATCCTCCGAAGGAACGCCATCGAACGAGGGCCAATAACCCCAGAAGTCTCCGCTGCCACAGGAGTAAAAAAAAATCAATCAGCAAGAGAAGAATATTTAACTATTTTTTTTTTCATCTCTGCGTCCCGGGCGACGGATCCCGGCTCAACCGCCGACCTGATCAAATTACCAGCCGAAAATGTATCCGCACAGGTCGCATCCCAAATCAATGACTTCCTCATTTTAAAAGGGAAAATGGTAAAGCCATCTGGAAGGTTTCCCTCACCGCGTTCGAGGGCTACGCTACGGGTTCGATTTGGGAAGGGAACCCAGCTGTACCCAAGCTTCTTTTGATGATGCCGTTAATGACAGCATGCCGTGGAAAGCGGCCGGCACTACGACCACAGGAGAGAGGATGCAAACCAAACTCATCGATGGAGGCTCCACATCTGTATCTGTGACGCTCACATATTTTGAGTCCGAGATTCTCAGTAAAGATTAGAACAATATTCCAGTGGATGTAAATAGTTACAATATATCATCTCAGAAGTTACATACAGATGTAATAAGAAGATACGTATAGAAATGCCTACAGACAAAATAAAAACGAGAAATGGTAAAAAGGCAACAAAAATCTGCCCATGAAACGTGGCAGAATAAAAAATAAAACGTTCCCATCCTTGTGGATGACTAATTATATTCTACAATGCAACCTGTCTCACACACAGGAGATGTAAAAAGTCTGTTCCTGCTCTATCGCCATTTCCATGGAAAGAGTTCAGACGAAAATCTGTCAAGTTACATATAATGCAACGAAAATTAAACCAGTTGCATTCTATCATCGCTGATCAGACTCTGACCTATCAACGGTCACGAACAATAGATGTTCCCTCAGTGCTTTGAGTGTCTCTGGTTCAGGAGGTTTTGAGGAGCGTTGAACAATCTCTTAATTGCTGGTGTTCCCAGGTCCACCTTAACCTGGGGTGGTAGCACCGATTAGGGTCACAGCTATGGGCAAATAGTTAAACCCGAAGCCTGGTTAAAACACTATGAAAGTGTAAAAAACGGTTTTAATACCAGAAATACTTTGTAAAAAATTACTACCAGCAATAAATGTTTGAAGAAAAAAAACATTTACCAGCTATACATCTTTGAAAAAAATTCAGTAGGTTTTTGAAAAAAAAAATATTACCAGCAATACATTGTTGAAAAACAATATTATCAGATACACATTTTTGAGAAAAAAATATTACTAGTATTACATTTTTTGAAAATAAATTATTACCAGCAATACATTTTTGAAAAATAATTATTACCAGTAATAATATATTTTTGAAGGAAAAATATTACCAGAAATAGATTTTTGACAAAACAAAATATTACCAGGGAAAAAAATGTCGGCATTAAATAACCCATTGAGGTTGATATACCGTAAATCAAAACAAACTGAACCAATCAGTGCTTTGAGCGACTAGACATTAAGTGGAACAATCCATCGCTTAAGACGAAGATAAAATGATCGGTTCCCTGTAGAGCTCCTGTAAGTACCTGACTCGTTGTGCTATCCGATAACTTTTCAAGAGCTAGATCACGCCTAAAATAGAGTAAAGCTGTTGTATTTGAACAGGAGCTGTCCAGTCCTCATTTTCTCTTCTCGATATTGTCCAAAATCTTATCCATGCTCTTGTGGCTGACAGATTATTTTCCACTCTGTAACACCTTTCTCACAGGCGCGATGTAGCAAGGTCCTTTCTGCTCTGTCGCTGCTTCGAATGGAAGTGCTAAGACGAAATACTTTCCTTAGTTCCAGCAGTTCTATTCTTCAGAGCTCGGACTCGTCAGGCTAAACATACTGTAGAGAACCAACGTCATTCCTTCCGTATGCCATTGGTAGGAATTAGGTTCCACTCGAGTAGCATTATTCCCGGGAACAACTGCTCTGTGGAAACGACTCCCAAGGGCTTCTTTTCCCCATCACTTTAAAATTTAAACTTGTATTTCCGTTATCATCACAACACATCCTCCTAAACTGTGCATGTTATTTCGTAACCCATTACATGGAGAATAGTACAGGGTGAACATCACATCGTCATGGTATAAAGGTAACTAATGGGATATTAGAGCAATATATAGGTAAGACTGACGTGAGACCGTTAGCATGAAACAGACTGTCGCTACACGGTGTGCATTGATTTAACTGACCACTCTTTATATATATATATATATATATATATATATATATTAGCTCTATCTTTGATATTGATCTCTTTCTAATAAGTACGGCGCCTATAATATATAAATAATTATATATATATATATATATATATATATATATATATAGAGAGAGAGAGAGAGAGAGAGAGAGATTTATATTTATATACACACACTTTTCACACACACACTCACATACATACATATATATATATATATATATATATATATATATATGTATATATGTGTGTGTGTGTGTCTGTGTGTCTGTGTGTCTGTGTGTGTATGTATGCATTGCACAGGTGAAGACATACGGCCATATAACTTTGAATCAAATTTTCTCGTAAAATCACAAAAGTAATGGTAGGTTGAGCCTAGTCAGTGCCTAGATTACAAATCGGAGAACGGAGTTCGTTCCAATTCCAGTCACCGTATTTATATTGGATTGGTGTATAATTGTTAGGCGTTTTGGAAACAATATTTATAATGAAAAATGAAACATAAAAATTCAAAAATAACATTTTTAAATGATTATCCTCAAGCGTATGATTATCGACCTGAAAATAAAATAATATTTTTATTTAAAAAAGTAAAAAAAAACAGCAATTTTTATTAAAAAATACCTAATCTGATAATTATGCACCAACTATATATATATATATATATATATATATATATATATATATATATATATATATATATATATATATATATATCAAAGCGAATGATGCATTTCTTGTACACGCATCGTCTGTTCATTCACAGAGAAAGATAGATTTTGCCACCATAGTATGTTGCTAATTGTCTGGATGATTTTGTTTGATTTTATTTTATTTATTTTCAACGGGGTGTTTCATATATAAATGCGTAGCGTGGAAATAAAATTTGTTTTTTTGACGGCTTCATAAAAGGTTTTTCCCTTTATTGATTGGGTTAAACTTTTTAGCCCTTTATTAAACTATGAAATTTGATTTTTTTTTTTTTTTTGTGCTAATTATTTAATGCGAAATTTTGTTGATGTCGGCAAAAAACCGTTAGCTCATGCCTATGGTTTAATAATGTTTCATTATTTAGAAACATAATTATGTGTAGTTTTTCATGTAGGCATAAAGGGTATGGGTCATCCAATGTTGTACAAGTTCTTGTTCTATTTATTATTTTCCATTTTACTTTTGGTGATTTATTCATTTCTTTTAAACGACAAAACTATTTGGAGAGAGATGTCTGATTTCTACTTCTAATATTATTGAAGGAGCTTTTGTGCTGCCTCCACCTAATTTTAAATTCATTCTTCGTTGACCCAATGTATATCCTTTCGGTGTTAGGACTTTCAATGGATGAGATAGTGCATTAGTATACTACGGATTTTATGAGGCATTTATTTTCCAACGGGCTGTCTTCAGGGTTTCTACAATCACATAATTTTTCATTATTTTTGTCTGATTTTAGTTTAGGATTTTTATTAATACTGTTTTGGACCGTGTTTTTTCCAGGATTTTATTATTATGTTTTTTATGATTATTTCTAGATTTTCAGTGCAACTGTAACGTAATTTTAAGGTGCTTTTATTATTGATTTCGCTAAGTCTGCTTTTAGTAGGGAAGTGTTTTTTGATTAAATCTTATGACCTAGCTTAGCACTAACCATTTGGTTGAACGGAAGTTTATGCCAGATGATTTTTCTTTTCCTGTTTTTCTTTCTGTTAATGCTATTAAATATATTAACTTTGAATTGTTTCAGTGAAAATTAATTTTACACCAATTAGTGCTAATGTTTCAATAACTTATGTTAGTGTTTTTGTATCCGCTATTTTTTAGGGCTGTGTAATGGAAATTACTATGTTGTCGGAATATTTACTTATTAGCGGATCGTTTTGAAACATGAGGACTTTTGAGTAGGGAAGGAATCATATTTTTCAAAATATAATTATAATATATATATATATATATATATATATATATATATATATATATATATATATATATATATATATATATATATATTTGTTCTTCACTGTTTAGTACATTGGAATTTTCAGGCAAAAATTGAAAACTGAGTACTGTAAATTTTTAATATTATTATTTATAACCTGACGTAAAATTTAGCGGAACGGTCCATTTCCTTTTTTATCATTAAATGGACTGTTCCATTAACAGTAGTATTACGAGCAAGCTGAGATTGAAATTTTAATTTTCAGGGTAGTTTAAAAACTGATGATGTAAAATTGAACTCACCAATTCAGAGGCGCTTAGTTTATAGCGAAATATGTCTTCCATAAAATAAGTAATAAGAGAAAGGAAGATTCCCCTAGAAACAAAGAAAATATACATCGCTGGAAATATAATGGGTAATACTTTATATGAAAGTGAATATTGGAGAAATCTTTTATCCCAAGATAATACTTGAAGTAAGAAAATAGTTAATAAAGTTATGGTGAAAGGTGTCAGTTCATGTAATTAACGAGAAATATTTAAAGAGCATAGGATCAACAAAGAAACTACAGGCAAAGTCAGAAAAAAACAAGTGAAAAAGAAATTGTGAAACATGATGAAGAAGAAGGCATAGAGAATTTATCATTCAATGAATATATTCAAAGCAAGATAAGCCAAGAAAAGGAGTGCATCTTCTACTTAACATATCCAAAGTCGAACAAGATCCACAAATATTAGTAACTGTTACGTAGAACAATAAAGTTTAGAATTTGTAAATTGTCATTATGTACTTAAAGTATATATTAGGTTGGTGCAAAAATAATTTCGTTTTCTCACATAGTAACATATGTTAGAAAACGAAATAATTTTTGCACCAACCTAATATAATAAAAATAAAACACAATGATATAAAGAACAGAGACATACAGCAATATTGATCACGCAGACAGTAGAAATTCTGTTTCTTTTAGGTTGCATCTTCTCCGAAAATTATATATATATATATATATATATATATATATATATATATATATATATATAGAAGAGGAAGAAAAAGAAAAAGTATAAGAAAGAAAGGAGAGGTGATGGTTGCAGGGTGTGTTTTTTTACTCAAATCAAACTATCGGAATGGCCTACACTAAGTTCAAAGTAAGGGAGAAACAAAAGTTAAGAAGCCATCATATGTAAAGGTGTCATCTTTTACTTTTTCTCGGGAAAAGAGGATGTATCTTGTGTCTTTCTTTCTATTCTTGTTTATATAAAATAACGTATAAACATAAAAAAATGTCTTAAATAATTGTCGGACTTTCATTTTGTATGACGTCATTTGTTTACATTGGATACGCATTGAGCACAGATGAATGAATGAGAGGAAATCATGGAGAATTGTGTTTAAAAACAGTCAAATTAACCCTGCTAACCAAACGCCCCTCTGTGACCCAATCGGTTAAGTCACGTCAGGCTATATGACAGTTGCGTATAGGATGCATTTTCGATTCTTGTCGGAGAACACATATTTTCTATGAAAATTTCTCGGACTATCAGGCCGGTAAATGTTAATAATACAGATTATTATAGATAATAGTAAATGCTCTATTATAAATAGAGCATTTACTTAAATATTTGCATCTATAAAAAGAACATATAAACATAAAAAATGTCTTAAATAATTTTATATATTTGTAAAGATTCTTGTATGTTTTAGCTGGCATTGGATGGTAATGTTTTTTTCGTAATTGTATATGTGTCTGTCTAACAGGAGTAGTTCAAATGTTTTCACCTTTGTATGGTTATTCCACTGTAATCTGAGATTTGTTATGCATGTAATATTTGTATTATATATATAGTGCTCAAATCATAGCCAAGAGCTTAGCATTTATCACCAGCAGCAGCCCAAAAATTCCCTTTCTTCTAAAAGTGCTCAACTCGCAATATATATATATATATATATATATATATATATATATATATATTTCGGTAAAGCGAATCCTGTTCTTTCAGTCACTGTGTGTTTATCTAAAAATAAATATAGTTAAATTCACCTTCTCACTGCTGTGCACTAATGCTTTCGGGGTAGAATCACCCACTGACGCCAATTCAGCCGGGTCCTGAGCCTAGTTTGAGGCAACCGGATGTCTTGCTACACTGATGAACTGTGATACAACAAAACAGTCTCTCTGTGGATGGTTATATATATATATATATATATATATATATATATATATATATGTGCAACATATCTTGATCCCAATAAAGTATCATTTAGTAATATCTATTTTTTTTACACTGGCCCCTTCCAGTTCCCTAATCAGTTTCTTGCATAGGTTTTTATCAAGAAACTATTCAAAAACCTGAAAGGTTCAGTATTAAAATAGATGCAATATTTCTATACTAATCGATGAAATGCACACACACCGTGATTTTCCAAGTATAGTTTTGATATGGCACAAGGCTGTAAGTAGGAGCACCCAATGAGGATCGAACTCACTACTCAGTCGTAATTACCTTAGCGAGAGAAGTCCGCTAACCATTACATCGTCTTCAGGTGCCCATCCACATGCATGTATGTATGTGTATTTTGGTCACAATATATCTCATATTTATAGTTAAAAGTGCTCGATATCGGAGATAGAGCGGAAGTAAATGTAAAATTGATCTCTAATATGAATATCATGCGGCGACTGTTTTTTACAAGCTTGAACACAACCTTCAGGCTATTATATGTGCATGTGTGTGTGTGTGTTCGCGTCTCTCTCTCAGTGTATGTGTTTGTCTCTGTGTGTCTATATCTTTGTGTGTGTATGTCTGTGTGTGGGGTATCTGTATGTATGCATGTATGTATGTATATGATTGTGCGTGTGAAGGGAGAGAGTTATAAACAAAATTTCAAAAGACATATCTAGTTGAATCCATGTTTTACACATATGGCACTCATGATAGTTTCATAAGTCTATTTCAGTAGACGAGTTCAACTCCAGTAATTGGTTACACTTTTATTTGGCGTTAACAATCTCCATTGATATTACTATTATAATTATTAGATAGATAGATAGATAGATAGATAGATAGATAGATAGATAGATAGATAGATAGATATTAGGTTGGTGTAAAAATAATGTGGGTTTTTGTCGTATTTAACGTCAAAAACTGACATTATTTTTGCACCAACCTAATAGATAGATAGATAGATAGATAGATAGATAGATAGATAGATAGATAGATAGATAGATAGATAGATTTAGATTGAGGCAAAGGCATCCTTGTATTGTACATGAACGAGTAACGGTCTTTTTATTTTCTTCCTCTGGCGAATTTAATCTCCCATTTAGAAAAGTCAATCGATCATTTAAAATACGCTTATACACACCTAGGTGCACACCATCTTACAGCTCCTACTTCTCAGTCCATCATTACGTCCTTATCAGCTTATATTTCTCAAGTTTAATGCGCTTTATAAATTATGTAATGGCCTGGGCTAGTGCCTCAAATTTCATTGCAGTATTTAATATCTTTTAGAAATATTTTATAATCCGTGCCAATGCCCGGAGCGTAAGAGCTTTATTGCTGTAATATCGACAATAATGAGTGTAGTTTTTAAAAATATTTGCTCAACAAATCAATAAACTGTTGGTTATGGTCCAAATATCTTTTTATATTGGGAAATCTCAAAGGGTATTTCTTTTTTCTTTTTGCTGCTCTGATATTAAAACAGAATTTGAGAACTGATATTTGGAAAAATATTCAATTATTTTTTTTATTTAATTATTCAGTCATTGTCGCTGTCCATATTTTCTTAGCCTCTCTACATTATCCATCAGCATCAGCAAGTCTTCAACCCGCAATTCTGCACTGAACGATGAAGAAGAGCCAAGTTCTCTGACCACATTTTTTTTAGATTGTTTCATGATTTGATAGCATTGCGCTTGGCATCGCTTCTATAATTATAAACCCTCACTTAGTACACGGGTACTTTGACCCAGCATTATTAACGTGTGAGTAAATATTGTTAAATATCAAGGAAAACTATCCAGTGGGATTTTCAAAATTCACACGGTAAAAATTGTGATTTAATTTGTATATTTGTTTAACGGCATACTAATTAATTGTGTCTCATTTTATGCCGAATATATATATATATATATATATATATATATATATATATAAGTTTGGTGGAAAAATAATGTCTTTTTCTGACGTTCAACTTCAAAAGAAAAACGACATTATTTTTGCACCAACCTACTATATATATATATATATATATATATATATATATATATATATATATATATATATATATATATATATATATATATATATATACGGAAAAACAAACAAAAATCTTAATATGCAATTATACTGTTTTAATGTTAATATTAAAACAGCATAATTGCATATTAAGATATTTGTTTTGTTTTTCTTCATACTGTCGGATCTATATCAATATATTTGCTTTTATATATATATATATATATATATATATATATATATATATATATATATATATATATATATATATATATTGCCGAGTTTTGAAGTAATGAAATATATATTATTCAGATTTTAGGCAGAATTGTTTATCCATTTGCCACAAAAGTTCGTATATTTATGACGAGTTCTATATTAATTAATCTGAATATAAATCTCAGTTTCTACTTTAGAAAGCTTAACCGTTTTAGGGAACTAAAAAAATTCAGATTATAAATAGTGTTAATCAAACTAGACAAGATGTTATTAACTACCAACATAATAATAATTGCACCTGAAAATAATATTTTAGTAGATGACAAATACAGTCAGATATGCGTTCTTTCATTGGCCGGATTTATTTAATCTGAGATGTATGAACATGTAGCGTAGCCGGCTGTTTTCTTTACTGTCGTATTATGAGAGATAATGAGAGACGGAGATGTGGATCTACAGAAGGATGCTAAGGATATCATGGACCGAGCATGTAAGAAACGATGATGTCTTAGCGAGGTTACAAACAAAAAGAAGGCCTATACTTAACATCAGAAAGAGGCAGCTGAAGTTTCTTGGAAACATAATAAGGAAGGAGGGCCTGGAGAATCTGATACTCATGGGTCAAATAGAGGGAAAGAGAGACAAAGGAAAGTAAGCGCGTGACATACCTTGCGAGCTTGAGCAGGTGGATGACAGAACGTACTCTGCGGGAGGAAGCCGAGAGAAGTTCCTTGCTGAGAGCTGCAAGCGAAGTAGGGAGGTGGAGAGCCTTGATCGCGCACGTCCTGAAAGTACATGGCACATAAAAAGAAAGATTTATTATAGACAGTCTTTAAGGTCATATTATGAGGGATAATAAAGATAGATATTTATTGTAGGCAGTCTTTAAAATTATATTATGGGGTATGATATTGATACATATTTATTTTAGACGGTCTTTAAGGTCATGTTATGAGGGATAATAAAGATAGATATTTATTGTAGGCAGTCTTTAAAATTATATTATGGGGTATGATATTGATACATATTTATTTTAGACAGTCTTTAAGGTCATGCTATGAGGGATAATAAAGATAGATATTTATTGTAGGCAGTCTTTAAAATTATATTATGGGGTATGATATTGATACATATTTATTTTAGACAGTCTTTAAGGTCATGCTATGAGGGATAATAAAGATAGAAATTTATTGTAGGCAGTCTTTAAAATTATATTATGCGGTATGATATGGATACATACTTATTTTAGACAGTCTTTAAGGTCATGTTATGAGTGAAAATAAAGATAGATATTTATTGTAGGCAGTCTTTAAAATTATATTATGGGGTATGATATTGATACATATTTATTTTAGACAGTCTTTAAGATCATGCTATGAGGGATAATAAAGATAGAAATTTATTGTAGGCACTCTTTAAAATTATATTATGGGGTATGATATGGATACATACTTATTTTAGACAGTCTTTAAGGTCATGTTATGAGTGAAAATAAAGATAGATATTTATTGTAGGCAATCTTTAAAATTATATTATGGGGTATGATATGGATATATATTTATTATAGACAACTTTAAGGTCATGTAATGAGGGATAATAAAGATAGATATATATTATAGAGAGTCTTTACGGTTATGTTATTAGGGATTCTAAGGATTGGTATTTATTATATATAATGCGCCCCCGCCTATTCGCGTTTCAGCATTCCCGGCTTCACACATTTGCGGACTTTTCTTTAGTACATATGTACTTGTTACTCGAGGAGACCCGAATATTCGCGTGTTTTTCTGAAGAACATATGTACAAATTATACGCTGAGAACTCCTTTGGTTAGCGTTTTCTTTTTCTTTTCTTTTTTCTTTCGTTAGAACATATTTAAAATATTCTTGTATTATTTTACTGCAATTTAAGTGACTTAAAACATATAATAGTCCATTTTATTGGCCGTATTGTACATCTTCGTTGTAAAAAACAAATGCAAAAACATGCGTAATGTTTGGGCTTTGTTCTTTATGTGCAGAGGCTGGATTTTTAAATGTGGCTTATGCTAAGCTGGGGGCATCATCACAGTTCTGCTTTTAGAAAATGTTTTTAATTTTATATTTTATATCTTGTTACACATAATTTATACAGTATTTTCAATGGTATCGATCTATGCGTAATTAAAAACGGTTATTGTACGTATGAAAGAAAATTTACGCTAAGTGTATGGTCACCGATACTATTTTTCAAAAATGTTTTTAAAAGGTCTGAAATTATTCTGAAGTGTTTAGGGTGAACGTTTAAGGCATTAAATCGATCTAAATCGTTAGAAATATCTTAAGAATGCTGACTATTGCAATACGTTCACGTGTTTTGAACTCTTAAAAATATTCCTCGTTTGTCCCGCATCTACAATTTACATCAAGAATGCTCAGAAAAAATTCAATGTTTAACAATATCCCCCAAAGCGGTTTTCTTTAAATTCCGTATGGCATTATTTCTAGTGTTCAGAACGAAATTAGTCTTATTGACACCGATTCGTTTACCTCGATATCCCTTCTCTATATGTTATCAATATATCAAAGTTACATTATTATATGATTTGCTATTCGCGTTCTGGTATAACGGATAATCGTTTAGAATGAGAACTCGAAGTGCCGAGCTCGAATTCCACTGGAGTTGTTCACATTTTTCATGCGCTTACACACTTGGGCATGGTGTGGATCCATCGCTTCTTGTCGAATAGCTGAACAAAACAGTGGTCGGCAATAGGGTTTACACAAGAAATAATGTCAACCTATTGTGGAAAAAATCATCTGCCTAGTCAGTCATGAATGGAAAAAAAACATGATCGCCGACGCTTGTTTTACGTATGGCGTTTAACTGACTTAATATCATTTTGGTGACCGATTTTTGCTGACACTGATATTCAAATGTTTACTGAAGTTGTCATTTTATTCATTTTTATTCTTATTTCTATGAACAATTTAGAGCAAAATGGAAAAAGTTTATAAAATTTAAGTTTACCCATCGAACTAATACAAAAATTCACGTTGAAAAATAAAGGTTATTGTTTTCTTAAAGAAGAGGAGAAACATTAAACGTGAAGATGTATAAACCATCAAAATTATGAAGAAACGGCGAATAAGAAAAAAAAAGATAGATGTCTAAGACAGAAATGCGTTCTTTCATCAGCCGGATATATTTAACCTGTTATAAGCATGTAGCGTACCGGCTATCAGTGCCAAAAATGGAATTCTCATATCGGTATTAAATTGAAGCGGACAGATTTGCATTCGGATTTGCACATATGACTTGAAAAGTTATGAATTATTTAATCTTCTAACACCTACGAGTTAACAATAAGACATTCTAGCTTTGGCTGGAAACCGGTCCAGTAGAAGGACACACATGAATTCAAAACAAGCTATGCGTGGATCAAGTAGCACCACTTCGCAGAAACTTGCTTGCTTCAAAGATCATATCAGCAACATACAGGGAGGCTTTAGTACCATAGTCTGCATGGTCCACAACAAACACGAGCCCTGAAGCAATAATAAGCGGACTAGAAGAACAACCCAAATCAATTATCTGCGGACATTATCTTAACAATATAGAATATTTCGATATCACTTTGTCGCTGACAGATTCGGAAAGCAAACAGAAAGACGCATTACACGAGATTATCAAGTAAAGCAAGTAAAAGGATCACTTATTAATCATATGAACATCAAAATTCATGTTTTTTTTTTTTTTGTAATGATAATATTATACGTTTTCTCATGAGACAACATTCGGTATTCATTGACCGAGCAGCCAGTGCCACTTTCTCTTGAATCAATTTTTCAGGAAAATAGATTTCTTAAGTTCTGTCCGCGTTAACTTTCTTTCCGCTATTGATTGGGGGTGGGGGTCTCGTTCATAACCTTTTGTTTGTTGTTGTGTGTAATGTCAACATCTTGACGATGTTATTTTTTTCTCTTCGAGTTACATATACTATTTTAGTTTTACTGTTGCCGAAATTCCTCACCTGTTTTTGGTTAGGATATTTGATAATGTCTTTTTTTGTGATTCTGTAGCGTCAGCTTACGAGATTCAAAGACGAATGGTTGTCCCTAAGTCTTTAATTATTTTGAACCATTTAAATTTGTTATAATATAAAGATTTTTTTTAAATTTCTAACCGACGGTAGTAATGTCTTTGCTCGACCTATGGATATAGAATATTTCCTTATATGGAACGGCGAATGTTACCATTACTATTTACAAGGGTCTGTTTGCATGCTCATAGGCCATCAACTGTTACATTCTGTTATACATACACATCTTTTAGTCTATCAACAGGTATATCTAATATGTTGGCCATGAATATTCAAAGAAATTTCCTTCGCCCCCTATTTCTTCAGCTCGAGGTAGAGTGTTACGTTAAGGGTAGTGTATAGACATAGGAGGTGAAGATAACAGATAACTCTAGACTTCAACCGGTTAATATTGTAGTGATCAGGGAATATCCTCTTGGGAGTCTGTTCAACAGAGCAGTGTTCCGCTGGAGGAAGATGTCGAGTGGAACCTAGTTCTCGCCGATGGAATACGGTGGGGATAATGTAGATGATTTGCTACTATGTAAATGGCATGGCCGAGCCCCTCGTGAAGGTTAGATCTGGCAGAACCAAAGAATGTAGTTTGCCCGAGTACATTCCATGGAAGTAGTCATAGTGCAGGGAGAGGGTCGTCACATCCCGCCTGTGGAAGATAGGTTGGAAGGTGGAAAATAATTCGTCACGTACAAGGATACAGAGACGATTTTGAAGTCTATCAAACTGGAAAATGAAGATTGTACAGCTCCCTCATAATGTAATATAGTAATAAATGCTACCACTTAATTGTATAATGATAACATACAATTAGTCAGTATCATGTCTATTTTATGTTTTATCAACATCCGTTTTCTTAGTTGAGACAGATTTCTCTGTTCATTTTTGCCCAGCTTTGAGCATACCATAAGTCGAATATGTGAGCAACAATGGGGATTTGCAAAGAATGGAAACTAAGATGAAGCATTTACTTAACATCAGGAAGACGCTACTGAAATTTCTGGGATGCGTAATAAGGAAGGAGGGCTTGGAAAATCTGTTCCTCAAGGCAGCGGTTGAAGGAAAGAGGACCAGAAGAAAACAGCGCGTAACATGCTTGTATGGTTTCAGTAAATGGATGGTAGAATAAGGTTTTAGAGAAATAACAAAAAGACAAAACTTACTAAGAGCTATATAGAAACAGGAAGATGTGGTGAACGATGATCGCCTACGTCGTGAAGTGTCACGGCATATTAAAGAGAGATAGGAAAGGCGTCGAATATCTACCAATGGATATCACTCATGCATTGATTTATTTAATGCTATTCCAGCATTTTTTAATACCCCGTTCTTTTGAAATTCTTTATTGTTATTCTGGTTTATTTCGTTCATTGTACTTTTACTTGATTGAATCCACCGCCAGTCTTTCTAGATTTTGGTATTTCAATTTTCTTCTTCGTTTATATTTCTGATAATTTCCTGATTGGATATTTCGATTTTTTGCTTCGTTATTTTTTTCACTCCTCGGTACGCCAACAGAATTGTACATATCTCAGTTCTCAAAATTTGTTCTCTTATCGTGTCTAAATATACTGCCTGTTTTTTTTTGTTTTGTTTTTTTTCGTGTTAACTAATTTTTGTTTTATTTTTGGAATTTTTTTACCGACAAATATATATATATATATGAGGTGCTCATGTTTTTCTTTCGACTTTTTTAATTTATAAAATTACGCAAGGTGCCAATAGTCTTCTTCCGCTTGTTAGTATGTACAAAGATTTTGTTTCCTAATCAACACCTGAGAAGTGTATGTGACCAACGTGACTTAAATATATGTTATTTTATTATCTTACTTTCTTTCTCGACTTTCTTTTTCGATGTCTTATATGAAAACTTACAATATGAAAATTCTTATACGAAATTTTCTTATATGAAGTTCTTCCTCGACTCAGAACGTATTTGTGTCTTTATTGACTTAGAAAGATTTCCTTTATCGACATTTTTTATGGAGTAATATATGAAGACGGATAGTATAAAAATTCTTATATGAAGTCTTTTTCCATGACGTTTCCTTATATGAAATTTTTCTTTCTCAACTGAGAAAGTTTTTTTTTTCTTTTTCCTTTCTTTCTTTCTTTCTTTCTTTCTTTCTATCTTTCTTTCTTTACTTTACTTTTTTTTTCTTTTCTTTTCTTTCTTTACTTTTCTTTTTTCCTTTCTTTCTTTCTTTACTTTTCTTTTTCGATCTTAATATTATACTATTTACTTTAATAGCTCTCAATAAATACCGTGGAATTTTTGAACTTTAATACTTATGCAACGTCTAGTTATCGCGCTGAAATGAAAAAAAGTGTCATGTTGCTATTGCGAGGCATTAAAAAGAAAATCTCAACAGATATCCTCATCATTCCTACCAACGCCACATCAACCGTGGACAGTTTTGACCATCCATTTTCAGCACTAAGCCTTTTGGCACGGTTACAACTGTATCTGTTAATATTAGAATTCAACTGAATCAAGCCTTCTATTGATTCGTTAGTTCACGAGTGAGGACCTGGTACTTTTAGAATTTGGCATGCCGTATTCCATTCCAGAAATTATGTGGATCTATAGTGTCTTGTTTCATGTCTTGTCGTTTTTACTGGTTTATTTTTTGCTAGAATTAATTTGCCGCTACCATAGGTGGGTTCTGGAATCTCTATTGTGTGACGAGTAATAAAAAAAAATGTTTTTGCTCAGATTTCTCACTTTCCTTCACATTCAGCCGATGGTCTCTAGATAGAAACATCTTCGCGATTTAAACGCGATGTCTTCTGTCATTTATTATATTCACAATTTGGCAAGATTCTTTCTTTTTTTTTATAGTAGTTTTTTTTTCTTTTCTTCTTGGAGGAAGTGATCGGTTTCAATGTTGAAATCTGAAATCTTTTGTAATTTCTTTCTTAAGGGATAATATCTGGTTCCAACTGATATCACTCCCGCTGGAGTGTTTCTCTGGACACGTCAAATCAAGTATAACTCTTCGTCATTCCTCCTTATCTTCATTACCATCGAATTCTACCATATTCCATTTGCATCACACAATTTCTTAGCGATACTCTATTGATCATAACACCTTAGAATAAGTGGATCTCCTATCTTATTTTCTGTTCAATCCGCGCCATCTTTCAATTTTAATGTATTGGCTGCAATTATTATCTATGTAAGTTTTCTACGAGAGCATTTTATAATGCATTAAATAACGGTAGTGAAAAAGGGGTAAAAAATAACATATGTGTTGTGAATGTTATTATGTGTCACCATTAAACTTTATAGAATATTATTAAATCAAATTCAAATCTCGTGAAATATCTTTTGGGTTTTCTCAGAAAATTCCGTATAGAAAATCCTTCATGAGAAAATTTAAAAATGAAATTAAAAAGGGAAATATATCTGAAGTTAGTGTAGCAATACTGCATAACCCGATTTTATTTATTAAAAAAAAAATCAGGTTAAATTAAAAATTTGATAAAACGTACTAATATGAAGTTTTAAGAAAACTATTTTAAAGAAAATAAAAAAAAGCTTCTTTTAAAATAACATAGTTTGTGTTGGGGTTACCAAATTAGGTGTCTAGTTTGCAATATAAGCTCTGGTAAAAAATGAAACAATGCTAACAGAAAAATTGCAATATGAGCACTGGTAAAAGTTTATGCTGAGATATTAAGTTTATAAGTCCCAAAAATTAATACATAGTTTCCTTTGGTTAGATCCAGTGACCAAATATTTGTAAATTCAATACCTGCCCACAGCAGTGGTAAACCGAACTTGGATTGTTGAGTCAAAGGGAATTAATTGGGACATCCGGAATAGGCATCGCACATGGAACTAGAATAATCTAGCCCGGTGCATGAAATAAAGGGTTTGGTTCGAAATTCCAATCACCTGAAGAAGGACGGAGCGTACAACGGCCGAAATGTTGTGAATATGACAATGAAGATGAGGATAACAGTCCAAATAATGGAAGTAATGAATGTATTTGAGTGTGACTAGCCTGTGTAGGGGTATTTTTGTGTGAAATGTTCACATCTCTATTTGCTTCAGTGTGAAAAGTTAATGACACAGACACTTTGAAAGGAGGGACAACTCTAATAGAAAGCTGCGTAAGGGTTAGCTTTTATTTATCCCCTCAGAGCTGCTGATACTATGTTTAATAACGGCTACTGATATTATTTTTATTAAGAGATTACACAATAATCACTGAGCATATGTTCTGAAGAATTCTAAACTAGAGATACGAAAAGCAAACAATTTAAATCTCTGACAAGAGTTACAAAAGAGACAGTTCAATATGCAAATTACAAAATAGATATACCAAAATTAAACACGGGCAGAAATTTAAATATTTACGAAATATTTTATCCATAGACCCAAAACGGGGTACCGAAATCGCAGTGTGATAGTGAAAGTTACCTTTCAAATGTTAAGCAACGTATTAAAAATGATTAAAAATTCATTGAAAACAAAGGAAAGTGTGCTGAACTCTTATGTAACATAAGTTCTTCTATAAGGCAGTAAATGCTAGACAGTCTCATGACATATGAATAAGGGACTTGAAGTAACGGAAGTTTGGTTCTACAGCGAATGCTGAACGTACCATGGATTGAACGTGTGAGCAACGACGATCGTCTAGAGAGAGTAGAAACAAAAAGAACACTTTTACGTAACATCAAGGAGAGACAGCCTGTTTTGTTTAATTGATGTATGTTGGGGACAAAGAGACCAATTTTAGCCTGACGAGAATTTATAAACTATAAACTGTTTGTGACATGTTCTGGAAGCAAGCAGTTGTGTTTTTCTGATTATCCCGTTGCTCGTCGACATATACATTTCTGTTCCTCTTTTATCTAACCTCGTAAAGACTACCTCTTGTTCGTTATCAATACGGTCCATGAAGAAATACAGAACACAGAAGAGAGTAAACCCGTTTAAAAAAAAAATATATATATATATATATATATATATATATATATATATATATATTATGAAGCAAGTATTTAGTTATAAGATAAAATATATAATTAGGTACTATTTTTCATATAATATTAAAAAAAAAATAAATTCCCAAACCTCTGTAAAAGCTATTATTCTAATTTTGGGGATCAGTCCTTATCACATCAAATCCCAACTTTTATACTTAAATAAAATGTCGAAGAACCTTCCCTATTAACGCTTCTGTATTAATGACAGAACGAATAAAAGCCTGTGAACTTTTATTCGTTTGCTATTTTTATGCAGGGAATAACATGGGCTGAACATGTGAGCAATGTGAAAGATTTAGATACAATAGAAAGAAAAAGGACATTTATACTTAGTATCAATGAGAGACGGTCTGTTTTGTTTCATTGGTGTAAGTTGATGACAAACAGACCAAATTGAATCTGAGACATGTTCTGGAAGCAAACAGTTGTGTATGTCTGACTGTTCTGTTGTTTGTCGACATATACATTTCTGATGCTCTTTTGACCAAACTCATAAAGACCACGTCTAGTCCATTTTCAATACCGTCCATGACTTCCTTCCTTTTATCAACTATCCTCCAGCATATTCATTTCATAGTTTTCCACAGAGTGACCTATAAATTTCAACGCTGATTAGTAAATGTACAATATTTTGAGATCTTGGTATAATGGTTCTTTTCTTTCTATTTGCTATCTGCTTTCAGGACGTAGGCGATCATGGCTCTCCACCTTCCTCTATCGCTTGCAGCTCTCAACAATTTCCTTCCACCTTCCCTCCAGACCACGTTCTGACATTCACTTTACGACTCGTCACCCACCTTTAAACCCAAGGCCGTGGGAGGAGAAGTTGCTAAATCTGACCGTTTACATCGAAAGAAATCACACCACGACTCTGTCAAAGCATTCATTCACTGGCCACCTTATAATCAACGAAGTTCACCATAGAATACGTAAAATAGTGAGATGAGATGGATTAAATTCAATACCATTAGAAAGAAAGAACAGTTATAAACACTAAGACAAATAGTAATCGTGAGAGAACAAATTAGTACTTACGTAAATTAGTAATTTATAAACAAAAAATGTAGAAATACCAAAAAAGTATACAATAATTAAATTTTGATACGTACATACTATTTGGAGACATGACCAAGAACTGATAAAGCATGTAGTTCTTAGTCGTGACTTAGGAAAGACTGAATTTTACGACTACCCCCCATCACGTTTAAACCCAGCTGCGATGTTTAGTATTCTTGCTCAATTCCTACTAAGTTAGATCTCCAGTGAGACCGCCATACTTGTGGTATATGGCTGCTGCTGATACTACGTTTATAAAGGCACTACACAATAATCACTGATGATGTGGTTTAACGCTTTATATCTTTCTTCACACAGGCAGCTTATTTTCTTATCATCATTTTCTTAACATTCACTTGACATATTTCAGAAGGAAATTAGAATAATACAGAATACTCTAAGCCGTCTACATAATAGAAAAATAATTCAGCAAATCCAAAAATTAAAAAAATAAAATAAAACGAGCATAAGAGAAGAATATGTCCTCTTACCGGACTTATTCAACGTTTACAACGAAGCCATCCCAATAGAACTAGAAGCCCTACCAGGAAACACTACTAGAGGCCACAGTCCGAACAACATTAGATATGCAGATGACACAGCAGACAGAAAGAAAACTACAGGAAATCCTACAGAAATTAAAGAAGAAAAAGCATAAGAAAGGATTAAACATAGATTGAAAGAAGACATAATGTTTCGGTGTTAGCAAAAGATCCAAACCAACATCTAAATTATAAGAGTAACCATAGAGTTACTCTTAAATTAAAACACTTGTAAGTAAATGTAGAATATACTGAGGGCTTGATGTTATGCTCAGCATGCAAACTGAAATTCCAACTGAGTTGTGAGTTGGATCTTCAGTGGGTGCTCTATACTGGCTATGGTGCCACTTCTAATCTACGCTTAATAAGTTATTATTCTGAGTGAAATATACATATATATATATATATATATATATATATATATATATATATACAGTGTAAGAGACCCGGATATAAGAGAGATTTTATCTGGTCCCAAATTACAGCCTGTGTTAATGTATATAAATGCGACCAAACCTGGATATAAGAGAAACCCGGATATAAGATACTTCCTCTCCTCTCCCGACGACTCTCTTATATCCGGGTTACACTATATATATATATATATATATATATATATATATACGAGTCTGGGGGTTCATTTTTGGGTAATCCTTCACATCACCGTTGTAAAATTATGTCAAATTTCTGCTTCTCTTCGACTGCTTAAAATAGACTGTTATTTTAGATATTTAAAAGATTTTTCGTCATAAATATCGCAGACAATGGCGTCATCGTCGTTTAGTATTCGGTTGTATCGTGTGGGTTCCGGCAAAATCTTTCTTCGTTGAGATGCCGATTCAACGTGAAGCGATTCTGAGAGGCGATTGTGTGATATGTTCAGCCTGGAACCCATATTGTTTCAGATTGCTGGGCAGATTAAACTGGAATCTAGGAAATTAACCACGGATTATACTCTGCTGTCGTTGTTATTCATCAGCAGGATTCTGGGCATACTGAGGTACAAGAACTGTCCCGTGACTTAAGCATTTAATAGCTGCGTCGTTCCCAATTATCTGTTACTAATGTTTAATTGTAATAAATGTATATACAGGATGCGGTAAAAATGTATTCGCCATATACCGCCTAGTAATACACTACAGGCAAAGGTTTACGAATCCCTGCATTTCTTTAAAAGAAAAAGCCGTGAAAAAGCCCATTCCAACTCTTTGGTTATTCTGTCGTAACTCCCCTATCTAGTTCACGCTATAGTAATTCAATGAGAGAGAGTTCAGGAGCTGAAGCTATCAAGTCATGATTACTAGAATTCTGTTCCTTTTTATTAATTCGTGGTAATTTTGATATAATTTAGAACAATTTTGGATCGTTAACTTGTTGAAAGGTGTTTTTACCAATTATGCATCAACCAAGTAGTAAAGCATGTCTTTGAAAAATCAAATGATATTTTCTTTTAACATGATTCCATTGACCTGAATCAAATCTCCTGCTCTCTTTCCCCAAAAATCTCCCATAACATTCTCGAATCCTAACCATTGTTAACTGTTGGAACCATTCATACTCCATTGTTTTTCACCAAGGTTTCTACTCACACGCTCTCTCTTTTTACAATCAAAAACATTCAAATTTGGATTCTTCTGTCTGTAAAATCATTTTACCACGCTTTCAATGTCCACTTATTATACTTTTCCCCATAACAGTCTTTTTTTACTTATTCACCTTCTGTAATAGGTGTTTATTGATGGATATGCACTCCCGAAGCGTCGCTGATCTAAGTCTGCTTTTCACAGTTGATAGCGACTTCAGTCACTGTTGAGGGTAATTATTTCCAGCTATCAAATCTGGAGCAGTTTCTTTTACTCCAGATCATCAAGTGGTTATCTTCAGCAACAGTTCTGTTTTGCTGCTCCAGATCTTTTCTGCCAACATTTGCACCAGTTTCTGTCTTTCTAATGAATAATTTATCTCCACACCTTTATATTCTTGGCTTTTTGTCTTTAAGAGTAGCCTTCTTTAAATATAATTTCAATTTCTACCATTACATCAATGGTAAACTTTTTTGAATTTGCCATTTTGTGCAAATTAGTTCAAAACTAAAAAAACATTTTTTTTAAAAAGGCTATAAAAATACTGATGTCATGGTAAATCTTATTCATCAAACAGAGAGAGTGACGTAGGTTTATTTTACAATATTAATGAACGATGAGTTAACATTTAAACCTGTATTAATATTTAACTTAACTTAAAATATCAAGCAGTCTATTGAATAGTTAATGGTGAAAACAACATATAACATTGCTCATACAAAATGTTAATAATTTAGCAAAATGTGTTGTAGAGTGGCGAATCCAAATCTTGGAGAATGACTGAACAATAAAAGCAAATACATTGTAGTTACTTAAACCTTATCCTTTATCTTAAAAATATATACCATTTTACGGTGTTTTCTGAAGAAATTAAGGGAGACAGCGTTTTTCATTTTTGAACGTAATCTTTACACACACCATATCGCTATTATTGAAGAAAATTACGATAAACGACTTTATGGTGTTTGCATGATATACATCATATGACGTTTGCCTCATAACCTAAATGTCCGGGTTTCAATTCTCGGTAATGGATGCATACTGCTGATGAGTCCCAAATAACGGAAGAAACGGTCGTTCAGTGCTTTCTGCATTCTTTTAAGTTTTCTTCTAGACACGAGGAATAAGTTAATTTTATTTTCATTCACATATATATATATATATATATATATATATATATATATATATATATATATATATATATATATATATATATATATATATGTGTGAAAATATATATATGTGTGAATATATATATATATATATATATATATATATATATATATATATATATATATATATATATATATGAGGGTCTTCAATAAATAAGGTGAATTTTTCGGTATAAGGACTTCTAATACAGATAGAAGCTTACTTTTTTTTTGTTTTACTTCTTTTTCACATGGATTTAATTTCTTTTGAAGATTAAAAAAAAACTGAGAGTTTTTGCGATTAACAAAGATGGCCGACCAAGAAGCATGCTCCAGGATTGAACAGCGGTCAGTTATCAAGTTTTTGGTTGCTGAAGTGTGCAAACCAGCTGAAATTCATAGGAGAATGTCAACTGTGTATGGTGCCACATGATTGAGCCAAAAAAATGTCTACAAGTGGGCTAATTTGTTTAAAGAAGGACTGAGCAGTGTTGAGAATGAAGACAGGCCTGGGAGGCCTACAGAAGTGAGGTCTCCTGGGGTGATCGAATCAGTCAATGACCTCATTCAGTTTGACAGAGGAACTACTGTGAACTGCTGAGGCAGGTTAAGAAAGACATAAATAACAAACGCAGGGGTCATCAGTCAGAAGTAGTTATCTTGCATCATATCAACGCAAGGCCTCTCCCAGCAGCCCAAACGGTGCAGACCATCAACGAGCTGGGCTGGGTACTGCTCCCTCATCCCCGCTACAGCCCAGACCTTGCCCCTTTCACTTGTTTGGTCCCTTGAAAGCGTTCACGAGAGGCCCGAAGTTTCAAAGTGATGATGAAGTCAAAAGTGTTGTGAGCAACTGGCTGAGACATCAGTTCAAAGATTTTTACGCTGAGGGAATACGGAAGCTTGTACACAGATGGGAAAAGTGTGTGACAGTGCTCGCAGACTACGTTGAAAAAAAAAGTAAGCTTCTATCTGTATTAGAAATCCTTATACCGAAAAATTCCCCTTATTTATTGAATGACCCTCGTATATATATATATATATATATATATATATATATATATATATATATATATATATATATATATATATATATAATCCTTAAAGACAAAAGCAAAATTTAAGATATAACCGAAAATTCTATTCTTTTCTCGCAGCTCTCGCTTTTAGAACTCTTTTCCGGCGCCATTCTTTGCAGCCAACTTTAATCTGCAAAAAATTAAATGCAATGTCAATCGCTGTATACTTCCCTATTGATTACTCTTTTCTCTTCCTGCTCATTTTTAATGCTTCTTTAACTAATTCTTCCACACCCAGTAATTCTGTGTCTTAGTGGCTTTACTGCCTTGCATGTAGTGAAACCTTTTTTAAAAAAGAAAAAAATTGTGTGGCCTCCTGCTCTTCAGTGTCGTCTACAGAACTTGAATGATAGAAAATTATGTGGGAATAGAACTGAACCCGAAACCTTTCAAGAATACAGTAACTATGATATTCTAGAGGGACGACCATTATTCCAAACACGGAAAAATCGAAAATGATTTCAATGTTACTGTGTAAAAAAAATAATACCAAAAACTATATTAACAAGTATCCTGTTTATGTTCAGAGTCATATGCTTTCATAATAACTACACAGACGAAGAGATTTTTTTTTTCTCGTGATAAAGTCACGAATGTTTTTCTTTTTTGGTTTTATTGATGCTAATGGCAGCCATACGAATTGCAGTGAAGCCTGCCCCTTCATTTCTTCTGATAGTTTCCTAACAACGACAATCCAAACATTTTTATAAAATGACCATCCACATTTTACGTGGTTGATCCAGACCTTGCTATTCAAATTAAATCGAATATTTTTTTAGAAGATTTTTAACTATGTTTTTGATTTTCTTTCCCGCCTTCTCCCCGTACCACTTGATATTATTGTCAGTTGAAGGTGATATCGATTCTTTTATTAAAGCGAAAACACTGCAAAACAAAGTAAAATCAAAATGTCAACTAGCTGATTTGATTATCTGGACTAAGATCTCGGGCTCGTGCGTTATTCTCGTCCGCTAGCGCGTTATTAAATAACGCCCATTAGATTTAAATAGAAAACTATTATCATTGAAAACTTAAGCGCTTCGCTTAATTTCTTGGTCGAGGGAAAGAGAGGTTAACACAAATTGTAGATAGATGAGGAGGAGGGGAAATAATAAGAAGGATATATGACAGACAGAGTAGGAGAGCGCTTAAATTGGGAAAAAAAGGGGGAATAATTGGACAAAAAAAAAAGGGAAGTGGATGAAAATATGTTCTTATAGATGTAGGGAAAGAAAAAAGTGATAAATATTTTTGGAAAAATTGTCTAAAAATATAAAAATAAAAAAAAATCTAAATTTAAGCGGAGAAACAAATGTAAGAGAAAGTTTCAAAAGGAAAGAAATGAAGCAAGGAAAATATAAAATATGGTGAAGAAAAATTGAAAGACAAAAGATTTAGAAATGAAAGACAAGATGAAGCTGAAAGACACAAAGATACAGGGAGGAATAGGAAGAGAAACTTTAGAGAGGAATGGATTTTCTTTTTTAACGAACAAAAATAAAAAAAAGTGCTGAGTGCAAAAGAAAATGTCGATGATAAAAAAGCGAATAAAATTAGAAGAGATGGAATTGTAAAAATGAAAATTGAATCTTGAACAAAAATAAACATGGAAACTGATAGGAAAGAGGTGAATTAAAAGATCAATTTAAATAAGAAAAGACAATGAAAAATAAACGTGAAGAAATGGAATGAATTTTGAGACTAGAAGAATAATAAAAAAAGATTAAAATGGGAATAATAAAATAAATTAGAAGAGGAGGAGAAAAAAGAAAACTATATTGATGGTGAAAATGAAAAAGAAAAGAAAGAGAAAATTAATGAAATTTAAAAGAATGTAAAAATCCTGAAGACGTAGAATAAATATTGGAACGCCCAGAAAAAAGGTGAATGAATGTTGTAAATAGTGTGAGAATAATAAAAATATAAATTACAAGAAAAACGGAAAAGAAGAAGAAACTATGAATGAACAAATGAATTCATAGGAGAATAAAAATAAAATCTTGAAGAAAAAGTAACTTTGGAACTAGAAAAGGCTAAGAACAATAAAAAAAAGATGATATCAAAATAAAGGAATGAAAATTGAAACAAGAAGAAAAATAAAAAAGGTGAAATTAAAATAAAAGAAATAAACTTCGGCGAAGAAGAAAAAATAAAAGAAGAAGAAGAAGAAGAAGAAGAAGAAGAAGAAGAACAGATTAAATTAAAATAAAAGAATTGAAATAGAAACGGACAAGAATGAGAAAGTGAAATTAAGATAAAAGAAGAAGAAGTAAAGAAAAAGAAGAAGAAGAAGAATGAAAAGATTAAATTAAAAGAAAAGAATAAAAAACTTGAATCAAGAATAAGGCCACGAAGAAAAACATGAAGAAAAAGAAATAAAGAATAAAATGAAAATAAAAGAATGAAACTTGAAAAGAGAGAAAGAATGAAACGTTGAAATAAAATAAAAGAATGAAACATAAAACAAGAAAACTAAATAAAAACAAAATTAAAATAAAAAAATTAAACTTGAAACAAGAAGAAAAGAAAAAGAAGAAGAGAAATACAAAGGTTAAATTAAAATAAAAAAAAATTAAACATGAAGCAAGAAGAAAATAAAAAGACGGACAAGGAAAGAAAAAATAGAAAGGTGGAATTATAAAAAAAAAGAATAAAACTTGAAAGAAGAAAAAACATGAAATGGTGAAATTTAAATGAAAGAATTAAACTTGGAAGAATATGAAGAAAAATAAAAAGAATGAAAGATTAATGCAAAATAAATGAATAAAGCTTTAAAGAAAATAACAAAAAGAAAAAAAAAACGAAGTAGAAAAATGAAATTGAAATAAAAATGTAACTTCATAACAGAAGAAAAAGAAGAAGAATGAAAAATCAAATTATATTAAGGTAACGAAAATTAAAACTTGACGAATAAATGTGTAAGGTATTAGGTTGGTGTAAAAATAATGTCGTTTTCTCACATATGTTACTATGTGAGAAAACGACATTATTTTTGCACCAAGCTGATAGAAGCCAATTGAATACTGAAACAAGAAGAAGAAGAAGAAGAAGAAGAAGAAGAAGAAGAAGAAGAAGAAGAAAAAGAAGAAGAAGAAGAAAAAGAAGAAGTTTTGCGCTTTTCGATTTGGAGAGACGAAATAGTTTTTCACTAATGAGTAGCGAGTTTCTGATGCAGGTTATGTGTGAATAAGGTCGTTGATAAAATTTCGTTTTTATTTAATTTTTTTTTTTTTTTTTTTCGTGCAAGACTTTATTTTACATTTCCTCATTTGTTTAATTTCTTACTTTTTTCTTTTATTTTGAAAAAAAAAAAAATATGTCAAGCCCAATTTTTGGATGGGTGTAATTTCCGGTTAGGAATGGCTAAGTCGCGAATCGCAAGGTAAACA
>OZ010605.1:4645656-4660656 GCA_963932145.1 Acanthosepion lycidas
CTTGTCCGTAAACAGTAACCGGTATCACCTCGGAATATCTCGACCTGAGCTACAATCTGTTCAAATGTTCCGTCTATGTTTCATCTAATACACGTGGAAAAAGCACGTATAAATATTTTCATCTCCTATCTATGAGTTAAATAGCAGAGTAAACTGGACACCATAGCCTTGATTGGTAACCATCCTAAGAGAAGAGAAACTGGGGATTCCAACCCATGTGGAATTCAGCGGCAAAACACACAGTACTATATTTCACAAGACGTCATGACAATCCACATATAATAAACAAAATTATCATAGAAAGAGACATGATCGACTACGTGAAAACAGAAAAAAAAAACATTCTAAAAAATAAACCCAGAAATATATCAAAAATACAAATCAAATACATAGCCATTTTTTTATGTTTAGCACAGCATATTAAATATATCGATATATGAATACGTTCCAATTTAGTTCCTTTGATAAGTAATAAATACAATTATTGCTCGTCTCGGTGTCAATTATGTCAATGTTCAAAGATATTACGAACAACGCTTTTATTGTTATTTCGAAAGTGTGTTTCTTTTATTTGATGGAAATTGTTTATTAACTGCTAAAATGTAAATGCATTGAAAGCAGAAAAATATTAGTTTTACATTATAAGGGGTGGTTTGAAAAGAATGTCTCAAAAGAATTGTTTATCTCAGTGACTAAAGAAAATTAGTAAGTAAGGGTGATACGTTCGTTGATTGTTTTGTACTGTAAGCCTTAATACAGTAATAAACCTATTATTTGGCTGAACTTATAATATTAAAATATTGAGTTGCTATCATTTGTTTTCTTCAAATTCTAGGATGTAGGCAGACATGGCTTCTACTTTTCTTTTTTGTTGTTTTATATGAAATTCCTCGGAAAGAGAAGAGAAAGGATGTTTGTTATTTTTTAATTGAAAACAAACCTTCTCTTATACTAGTTGACATTCACTGACAGACTAACCTTTCACTCAAAGCTGAGTAAAAAACATGCATTTATACTATTAGACTTGATTTATTCTTAATTTATTCTTGATTTATTCTTATTCTAACTGATAGTTCTAATGAACTATCAGTTAGTATTGTTTATAACTTACTAGCTTAAATGTCCCAGTCTTTGCCGACTTCTTAGCAAGCTCCTGCATAGAAAACGGAAATTATAACTTTGAAGAACTAATTTCGAATTCTTCAATTCACTCCAGGAAAATCTCTTTTTAACTTTGAGTTAATTCAATTCCAACCAAAATACCGATTTGGACCGAAACTCCGATTTGGATAGAAATTTCAATTCAGACCGAAAAATGTGTTCTTCAAATAACAGACTCCGTGCAAATGCGATTGAGTTGAGTTCTTAAAATTACAAACTCTGTGGAATTTCAAATCCTCACATCAAGAAGCCTTTCACTTCAACTGTAATTCCTTGGTTATTTGAAGATAGATCAGGTCATCCCATAAGTTCTATCCGAATTTTAACTTTTTGTTAAAATGAACGAAATTTAAAGAATATTTTATAATTTCTAATGGAGCCGAACATTATTGTTATGCTTAGATGCATTTAAATTGATCAAATTTTATTTCAGAGAACAATAAAATTAAATTTTGTTTGATTAAAACCCTGCTAACATGGAGGTAGCCAAGAATCATTTGAGGCACATAATGATTTATGAGTTCAAGAAAGGAAGCTCAGCAGACGAAGTGGCTAGAAACATTCACTCACTTTATGGAGAGGAATGTTTGAATGAAAGAACTTGCATAAGATGGTTTGCAAAATTCAGAGGTGGAGATTTCACCCTTGAAGATTAAAATCGAACTCGACGTCCAGTTGAGTTTGCTGAAAAGCTTCTTGAAGCAGCCCTTGAAGAAAATCCTACCTTATCAGTTGAGGACTTGGCAGTGGTTCTCAGTTCAAACCATACAACTGTTCATAGTCATCTTCAACAAGCGTCGTAGTCAGTGGCTTGGTAAAGGGGAGAAGGGAACTTCATGGGCAAAAGGTTCTTCTCTCAATGTGGTGGGATCGCCATGGAATAATCCACTTTGAATTCTTACCACCTAATGCAACAATTAATGGTCAAATATACAGTCAGGAATTAGAGCGTTTGAACCAAGCTTTGAGGAAAAAAGACCTGCTCTAGTGAATCAAAAAGGGGTGATGTTCCTTCAGGACAATGCGCGACCCCACACAGCAAGAATCACGTCACAAAAGATCGAAGAACTTGGTTGGGAGAAAATTCCTCATCCACCTTATTCTCCTGATCTTGCTCCTTCAGACTACCATTTGTTTCGTAGCTTATAGGTTCATTTGGAAGAAACAGCTTTTGTAACACAGGAAGAGGTTAAAATTGACATTTGTGAGTTCTTCGAATCAAAGCCAAAAGAATTTTACAGTAATGAAATTAGTAAGCTTGTTAATAGCTGGAAGGAAATTATAGATAATCAGGGAAAATACATTGCTGATTGAATCTGTAATTAAATGTAACATTTGCTCACTTGTTTTCTTTATTCAAAATTCGGACAGAACTTATGGGATGACCTGATAAAATTGATTTCCTCAATTCACAAATGTTCGTAATAATTCAAATTGAATTTTTAAAAAATAAATTCAAATTCACAAAGTTTTTTGTCTCACTTTAAACTCAATATAAATTCAAAACTTTCGAAATCATTAATTTATTTATTTCACTTAATTTAAAATGAAGAAGGCCGGAGAGTACAATGGCCGGAGCGTACAACGGTCGAAACGTTGTAATAAATATGGTGATAAACATGAGTACAATAGTCCGAATAATGTAAATAATGTACATAATACCTCATCTCAGAAATATAAACAGATACTGAAGTGCCGAAACGTTGTAATAAATATGGCGACAGAGATGAATAATGTAAATAATGTACATAATACCTCATGTCAGGAATATAGACAGATCCTGAAGTGTCGAAACGTAATAAATATTTCGACAAAGATGAGGACAATAGTCCGAATAATGTACATATTATTCAGGTTTATTGTTATAAGATATAATTACACAGTAAATTACCCAAGTGTCATATAATTCAGAAAAGAAATTATACTAGAAATATATCGCAGTATTAATGTAAAGACCATTTACTTACATCTCAAATGTGTAGAGTTAGCTTTTGGTAGACAAAACATCAATGTACAAGGCAAGAATTATTACAACTTCCCTGTATGCCTCTGGGACTTGGACAAATTATCGACGACGTTTGAAATTCTTTGGAGAATTTCAACAGCGTTTTCTTCGAGGGATCTTGAAAATCATTTTGAGAAGAGAGAACTAAGAGAGAACTAAGATCAGCGTACAGGAACAAGCTGAAATGGCCAGCATCGGAGTCATCGTCATAAAAAAATCGACTTCGATGGAGGGGGATCACGTCCGAATGGATGACAACAGGCTACAAAAGCAAATCTTTTACTCCAAAAACTCAAAGAGAATCGGAAAAGAGGTCTAAAAAAGAGATTCTGGGACCTTCTAAAAACAAAATATAAAGAAAGGTAATATTAACATCAACAGATGGAAATTCAGTGCAATTGGCAGGAAACACTGGAGATCCATTTTCCGAGACGGAACAACAATCTAAACGATATATATATATATATATATATATATATATATATATATATATATATATATATATATATAACTATATATAACGTATCTATCCATCTAAGTGGAGGATGATGACATTGTTTCGTTTGCCTCATATATATATATATATATATATATATATATATATATATATATATAATTAATTATGATATATATATATATATATATATATATATATATATATATATATATATATATATATATATATATATAAAGATAAAGTGTCATATAAAGTTAAGTAATCTAGTCATTTCTCTCATAATGATTTAGAAAAATTGAGCAAATTGACGATTAAATTCAGCCTCATAAAAAATGGTGTGGGGAGGCGCTCAGTACATTTTTATAGTATTTTGAGAATCGGTAGTCGCGTCCAGGTAAACCTCACTTAATTTAGATGAAGTTCTAAAGACCAAAACCCGTCACATAATTTTTCGCCTATATAATAAATTTTATCTTAAAATTGTTCTCAATATATAAGATTTCACATAACTTTTTTCATATATATATATATATATATATATATATATATATATATATATATATATATATATATATATATCTTCTATTCTGTTCTATCTATCTCGTTGTGCTAGCAATCAGGGATAATATGTACATTTATTAATACATACATAATAACTCTGTTTTTTTTTATATCGAGCCCTGTTTTGTTAACACCAGCAATATATATATATTAGTTTGGTGCAAAAATAATGACGTAATGGTGCCGTTTCTTGACGTTAAAAATAGGTCAAAAAACGACACTATTACGTCATTATTTTTGCACCAAACTAATATATATATATATATATATATATATATATATATATATATATATACTACAGGTAATAGATCCGTTGTTATATAATGCAGGTGGATCCTATAATAAAAAAAAAATATATTAAAACTGATCCACAGGAGCTCAATATCTTTTTATAACAGAGCGTATATATTTTGGCGAATTGAAGGAAAAGGGTCTGAATCACTAAATAAGTTGGAAAATTTTACTTTTCGCAAACTAACCCAATATTTTTGGAGATAAGTGCAAGCTATACTTGAAAGAGAAAATTAGGATAATAACACAGTCAAAACAAATAAATCAACGGAAAGAGATAATTTCGAAATGTAGACATAAAAACAGATTCAAAATTGCATAAGAACATTTGTATATGTATTTATTGTGGTGTGTATGTGCATATGCTTACTTATATAGATGTATGTGAGTACACATGAGTGTATGTATGTGTAAAAGGACAGAAACATATATGTGAATACATGTGTGTGTATGTGTGTTGCGTAGCATGAACTATTCCATTAAATGTCTCAGTATTAGCCACAATTTCTGAATCCATCAGTCAACTTATTTACTTAAATTTAATTGGTCCTAAGTTATCTTCCCTCATAACTTTTACATTAAATCCTTATAGTTTAAAATACTATTTATTTTAAATCCCCAGAAAGAAAAAAAAACACACACACTTTTTGCTAGCATACGGAGCACTCCATAGTAGTAACCGAAAGTTAACTGAAATTTAGTTAGAGAAAACGAAAGGATCTAGTCATAAATAAACTCCAATTTCGGACTACTTCCCCCGTAATGAGATAACTCAGCCCGCTCCCTCGAGTCACAAACACAAGACGCCTAATTAGAAGCAAAGCATCTCTCGGAGGGGAACTGATATTTAAAATAAATTCTAATCCCTACCTTCCAGACAAATACTCAAGAGCTGAAGACAGCTGGGTTCAGATCAGCCTGAGGCAATATTGGCTTTTATCATAATATATATATATATCGTATAACATATCAAAATCGCTACACAATTGCATTCATGTTTTGATGTGTATCAACGCATCTCATCAGGCGATTGTAAATTTCTGGCGAGTGACCGATTTATTTAAATTTAAAAAAAACACGATTATAAGGATTTTGGGCTTTACGAATTGAATATGAGCTACGTTAAATTTAATGCAAGGTGAAGAAGCAAAGTAAAAATTAAGACATTATTCGTCATAAATGGGTCATGACACGTAGATTTGAAATCAATGGCAGCAACAGACGTTAAACAGGAGTGGATGCAAATGGATACATATTGTAGATTAGACAATGTCATTTCCTAAGAAAAATTTAGTGGCAATCTAACAAAATGCTAGTTATATGCTTTTGAGTTTCCTATATATATATATATATATATATATATATATATATATATATATATGATTAATGAAAATCTTCGTAATCCGTAAGGATAATCCCAAGGAGGATGAAATTCGGATAGCTCAATATTAAGTCAGAGCGAATAATTTAATTTAAAGGAAAAAGGTTGACCACGTTAAGGTACCATTGCAATAATTTATTTCACCAGAGAATTTATTATTCTCTGGACCGTCAGACTTCACTTTCAATTCTTCTCACACTATCCCTCATTACCCTCTATGCCACCTTATATAAGATTAATGCCGCCATTCAAAAGTGTAATTTTCATTTTTCAAAATTGAAGTGAAGTCTGAAGATCCAGGGAATAATAATTCTATGGCGAAATAAATTATTACAATGGTACCTTAAAGTGATCTGATTTTTTTTAAATCAATATATATATATATATATATATATATATATATATATATATATATATAAGAAAAAAACGACCACTTTAAGGTACCATTGTAATAAATTAAATTCAATAAATTATTAAAATAGTACCTTCAATTGGCCTGTTTTTCTTTAAATTAATAAATATATATATATATATATATATATATATATATATATATATATATATATATATATATATATATATATATGGGGGGGTGAAATGGGATCAAATATAGATCAACTATTAGAAAATATGATAAGTTTAAGCACTAACAAGAAACGTTTATCAAATTAACATGTTTCATTTTATCAAAGTTAAAAATTTTAGATTGATAAATGTTTCCTAGTTGATCTTCATCTTATTATATCTATGTGTTGTTTGTGTGACACTCATCTAGGTACGGCCCAGGTTTCTTCTTTGTGCCATGAACCTTTAGGACATGGTCAAACTTGGCTCCCCTGAAGTTTCTGTTCTTTGTAAGTCATAATAAAACCTGTCTTTTTACTAGAAATACTAATCCTTTTCCTGCCAAACATTTACATAACCTCGTTACTTCGGTTATACGCTATCTTCTAGGTCTCCCATTGTACGCGAATTTTCCGAGCCCTCTTCCTCACTAAGTGCCCTAGAAATTTGAAGTATATTTTTTTCTGATTTCATATATAAGCTTACTTTTTGTTTCAATTTTCTCTAAAATTTGGTGTATTGTTTACATAATGGTGTTTAGCCAAAATATTTTGGAAAGGACCGAATTCGAAAAATTCTAAAGTAAGCACATGCCTTAAATCGACTTATGGATGACTCCATTGGTAATCCAAATTATTGTTAAAGGTTAAATTTCATTGATTAGTATGATTGATTAGTATTTTTTTATGTATAGGTAGGGAGAGGTTTATTACAGGTGTAATTAATTGCTAATAACGTTGATGTAAACTTACCATGGGTTTATATTTACTTTCAATAGTTTTCAAAACTGTTTGCAGTATTTTCAAAATGTCATGGGTTGATTGTTACGAGTAGAGTAGTTAAAAATTTGTTATGGTTGTTACAAGTTTGTGGAGAAAACGAGTGAAACAATTGGGGCCTGTTTGTGGATTTTAAGTTATTGATTCTATATTCTATTATTTGTTTACCACGTCTTGTTTTAATATTATTCAAATTTGTAATCACTCTTTATTTTGCGTGTTCCATTAATTGTATTGTGTTCATCTAGATGTATCGATAGATAAATTATGAGCAAACAAACGAAACAAAATCGATAGATATATTGATAGAAAAAACATATATAAATAGATTGATAGATAGTTAAATAGATTAATTATAAGAAATGCAATAGAGAGATATATAGATAGGCAGTTTATGAGAGACATATACTTACATACATAATGAAAATACTAAGATAGATACATTAATATATTGTGAAAATAAATATACCGATATATATATATATATATATATATATATATATATATATAGAGAGAGAGAGAGAGAGAGAGACAGATAGATAGATAGATAGATATTCATTTATATGCACATATCTATATACATAAAGGTAAATGTTTCGCAGTCGCATACCCACGTGTCAACACCACACACACAGAAGCATATACGCAAGCACAGACGCAGATATAAATGAATAAATACGTAGTCAGATATACAGGCAGATATATATATATATATATATATATATATATATATATATATATATATATATATATATATATATATATATATATATATATATATATGCATTAATATATCATTTGGGAATATTTAAGAGTTAAAACCTCGGAAGAACAAAAGAAGTGACTTGACATTATCACTCATGTATCATTTTTTTTCACATTGCTTCCCTCCGATTAAACTTTGACCTTGAATGTGTCAATCGCAACAAGTCTGGCATTTCGAAAACATTCGTTTGCTAATTCGCTTAAATACCACGACCTTATGAGCAGCAGTCTGCCTCGACCTCAGCTCGTCATGCGCCTCCAACATCTTTACATTAGGCTGGTCGACATGCCACTGGATTAAGAGTCGAGCTGCCCTTGCGTCTGTCCCATTTGTGCTTAGCGAGGGAATTTATAAGGGTCAGTTATTTATTCTCAGTTAAACCCGACTAATCAATGCTTAAGGGCGCGTTCTGCATTTGTCAAAGGTTTGCGTACCGTAACATAAATCTAAGCTTGAAATTTAATGCTGTGAAAAACCGACAGCCTAGCGATTTTCGTTGTGTGTAAATAATATATATATATATATATATATATATATATATATATATATATATATATATATATATATATATAAGTAAATCGAAAAAAATGAGATGAAGGAGAATTCTGAATATGTTACCATTTGTTTGTTCTGCTCCTCCTTTATTTTCGGAGACAGGAAATTCGGGAGAAGGTCACATATCCTAGGCATTATTTGAAGGCCATCAGAACCAATCATTATTCTGTGAATATATCCAATGTATGATGCAACAGTTATTTAACGATTTAACTGTTTCAGTTTGAGTACACAATGAAATATCTTGTAATAGTTTGTTTGTTTGCTTGTTTTGTTTTACGGCATATCAACCTCAATGTGTCATTTCATGCCGATAACGTTTTTTTTCCCCTGGTAATGGTTTTGTTTTGTCAAAAATCTATTTCTGGTAATATTTTTCCTCAAAATTGTATAGCTGGTAATAATATTTTCAAAAACTGGTAATGTTTTCTTCTTTCAAAAAAGTATTGCTGGTAATATTTTTTTTTCAAAAACGTATTACTGGCAATATTTTTTAACAATAATAAGTATTTCTGGTATTAAAACCTATTTTTACACTTTAATAATCCATTTTGCCTCAGTTTCGGGGTTAACTATTTGCCCATAGCTGGGACCCTAACAGGTGCTACTAACCCGGGTCAGGTGGACCTGGGAACATCAGAAATTAAGAGGCGGTTCCATGTTCCTCAAAGTCTCCTGATTAGAGGCCTTGCTGTTGGACGTAGTTTATCGTCTTAAACTGGACGCGGATGTAGTTTATCCTCATACCCAGGACGGTCTTGTAATAGTGCCCGGCAATCTATTAAAGTAACACACACACACACACACACACACACACACATACGTATATATATATATATATATATATATATATATATATATATAGTGGCTGACGAACTCTCAGATTCATAATTTTTCTTAGACTATTTGCGTATAAGCATGATTGTGTGTGTGAATGTGTATGTATCTCTTTCTTTGTACACACATACACACACACATATATTTGTGTATTTAGGCAGACATCCTTCTATCATGCACATGTCATTGAATACGACAGACAAGTTTTTATTTATTCACTTTTTTCTTTTTTAAACAATTTCTCAAACTATATAAAAACTGTCCGAATGTCCTTTTAATCAGAGCGCTTTCGGCTATACTTTTAGCCATTTAAACATTTTAGAAAATATACATGCAACAAACGATTTCTTATTTAACTGTTAAAATATTTAATCCTTGAAAATGGCTAAATGTGTAGCCGAAAGTGCTCGGCTAAAACGAACACACGAACAGTTTTTATATAATTTTCATATCAGAAAAAAAAATATTAGATCGCATGAGAAATTACATAAAAATCTAAATAAAATCACATTATATGTCGTATTCAATGAAAGTTGCCTATATATATATATATATATATATATATATATATATATATATATATATATATATGTCTGTGTGTGTGTGCGTGCTTGTGTTTGTCCCTGTCTCAGGGAGAGATCATTACAAAGGTGTATATTTTAATGAGATGAAACGGCTTAAAAACGATTCTTTTGTAAAACACCGACATCAGAAATATAATTATTTCCTCTTCATATAACGCCAATGCTTTAAATTAAAGAAATACGATAATTAATGAACGAGAAAGAAAGAAATAAAATAATAAAAAAATATCTAAATTAAATAAATAAATTATGTAAAGAATCACCAAATGATGAAGCAAAATGCCCTCATAAACTCAAGTAAATCTAATAAGAAGAATCAACAACCAAAATGTAAACAATAATGAATAACATGTGTAAACAAGCAACACTATAAAATAGCTACAAACATCCGCATTTAGATCCATATTTATTTCTGTCCAATAGCCTCTACTATAATTACCAACTCCAGAATAACCGATTGGATAACGCCATATATCTTATTACTCATAAAGCATTAATGACCAGCATATATAAATAGTCGAGCCAATATATGACACATTTGGATTGATGATTGACATCAAGACTGAAACAAGCCCTCGCCGCTTGCTGTTGACCTCAGTCTTCAAACACACACACACACACACACACACATATATATATATATATATATATAGTTTATTGAAAACTAAGTAACCCAAGGAGGATAAAATCCAGAGAGCTCAATGTAGATCCAGAGAGCTCAATGTAAATCCAGAGCAAATATATATTAAAGAAAACAGACAAATTTAAAGCACCATTGTCATAGTTTATTTTCACCAGTGACCTTTTAAAGGACGCTGGATCATCAGACATCACTTCCAAATGGTCAAACGAAAAATGAAAAAAAAAACAAACTAATATATATATATATATATACATATATATATATATATATATATATATATATACAAAATAATAATATATACAATAATACTATTATACCATAATTTTTTAATATATATATATATATATATATATATATATATATATATATATATATATATATATATATATATATATAGAGAGAGAGAGAGAGAGAGAGAATTAATAAATCTAAAATATTTGTCACTAAGCTGACTGATGCTACCTTCAGCATCCCGACGCCGGAGTTTCGTAGACGGACTCGCCCGTCCACTCGTCAGCGGGTATCATAAACTGATTGCTTATTCTTCTCATTTGTGCTATTTTATATGCACTAATAACTGCGTAAGTTTTTTTTTTCATAATATATGTGTGCCTGTGTGCATTTGCGCGCGTGTACCCATACAACAGGCTACTATATCCATATTATTTTTCCATGTACATGTCTTCAAGGATCATGTAGATGCTTTGAAACTCTGTCACAACTTGAAAGAGAAGATTGAGCAGCTCCAGACAAGATATGGAGTGAATACTCCATTTTTGGTCTAATCTGAGTCTTGTAAATATAGGCATGTCAGGTTGAATCAGATACTTTCTGGAGCGGTATAAATAGCTATTTTTTCTGCTGTTAATTTGAGTTCATATATACACTCAAATCAAAGGGCTTCTTTCTGAATGAAACATTCAGGGTGATTGCTGCGAATTTAGAGTCAAAAAAAGAAAAGGTAAGAGTTTGATTTTTGAAAATTTAATAGCTTGGCTTTTGAGATATTGAAAATTACTAGCCAGTTCTTCTTCTATTGCTCTGTTAAAATAGGAATCCATTTCTAAGCGAAAGTAACAGACTAGACTGAAATTCGAATTCGGCTCGTCTCAGAAAAAGATAAGCAGATTATATGAGGAAAACTAGATTTTGTGGATATAAATTGCAGGAACCGTCTTGAATCGTTTTTAAAATCATTTCCCACTAAGCAAGGCGTGAATGTTACTAGTACGCAGTGGGCTACAGGGAGTGAAAAGAAAGAGAAGCTGATAATAGGTTGAATTAAGGAAAAAAGATGAATGAGATTCAAGAAGATAGAATATCGCGATTGACGTTCAATTTACATTTTTGAAGATTATAGTTATCCAGGAAGACATTGAACAGAAGCGATTCCTACAGGTGATAACTGCGCGAAAAGAAACTGTTGGAGTTGAATTAGCTGTTGAATTTAGCTATTTCAACAGCAAATGTGTGTGACCTAGATGCAAATCTAGTGGCACACTTAAATTCATCAGAGCAGTTACCATGAAAATATTTGTAGAAAAGACAGACGGAAGCCATGGCAAGTCGGTGAGAAAATGACTGAAGTCTCGCGAATCCACGTCAGAATCGATTAAATTTCAGGTCCTTCTTTGGATTTTCTCAAGAACCTCGATATGAGTAGCAGGAGCACCAGACCAGATATGGCAACAGCATTCGATGCACGGTCAGATGGGTGATTTGTAAATGTGCAAGATGGACTCTGACGTAAATAATATTCTGGCACGAGACAGTGACCCTACTTTCCTTTCAGTAGATGTAGGTATTGATTCAATGTAGTCATTTCCCCTTCAAGTCAGTGGAAAGCGTGAGGCCAAGAAGGCGTGGTGTGTTGCTCTCGAAGAATTGAGAAGATACACGCTTGAATTGAAACGAAACTGACGAAAGCAAAAACAACAAAAATACCTTGACGAGTTTGAAAAAATGGAGGAAAAATTCGACAAATAGAGAATTGACATAGTAAAGATGTAAATATTGTTAAAAACTGTAAAACGCAGATATTTTTTTTTATCTCCAACATCCTGATGAGACATGGTGCACAGAGTGTTAGTTTTTTTCTGGATGCTAGATCGATATAATGACTAAATATTCATTCTGTGTTCTACCTACGATAATATCATCTCCGGGGACAAGGGTAAGTATTTACACCTGTCTCTCGGTGATAGAATGTGGGATATAAGGTGGGTTTAATGTGGGGTTCTAATATGCATATTTACAGGCCATGGGTAATTTACACCTCACCCGATACCACTGCTACGATGCCCGTGTTCCATTATTTAGAAAAAGCTGCCACGGCAGGGAATCTCCGAGATCAGGATTCTCCATAGAGGAGAACGAATACTATGTTTTTTTAACTATATATTATTCTTCCTTTAGTGATATCACTATGGTAATTATTATTATTATGTTGTAATAAATTCATAGCAAATACATTATTGTCACATGATTGGAGAAAGTGACACCAGTTTGTGAATATTTAAGTATCAAATACCAGCAAAATTGTTTCAAATTTGTGTTTAAATTTATTGCCTTCATGTGACAGTAGAAGCATACTTCAAACAAGAATAAATAGAATATATATATATTTAAAAATTCAAACAATGTGATGACGTCAAACTCATGTCGGTGTAGAAATTCAACTCCTTAGGTAGTTTAATATCAGACGCTGAAAAACGAGAAATAAAGATCCATACGAACAGTGAAAAGGCCTTCCAGATGATTAGCAAAGTATTAAGAGATAAAAAAATAAGTTAATCAGAAACAAAGAAAAGTATACTGAAAAACTGTGTAGTCGGTAACAGTCTATAGATCACTGAATACTGAACAATCTCTTCACTGATGGTGAATAGACCTGGATTCTACCGGCGAATGATGACAAACGTAGAGAGAGAACGTAGAGAATAAGGAAGTTTTAAGAAAAATACTAACTACAGGGAAACGTATATTTACAATCAGAAAAAGAATACCTAAATTAATTCGCGCATATACCGTAAATTAAATTCGTGCCCAAAACTATATGAATTTAAACGAGCTACCAGGCTGGCTACTCGTCCCACCATTTCACTGTCAAAACTGTGAAATGTAACCATCTCTTCTTCTCCTCAAACATCTTTATCTTCCGTACTTCCCGGCTGTGTAACTCCCTTCCGCTTACTTACTTCCCTGATGGCTATAACCTTCAAATATTCAAGTGTAATGTCAATCGACATCTGACATCCTGAGCTTGTTCCATGTATTTGTCCGTATCCTTTCTTCGAACGAAACCTCTCTACTCTTCCTCTCAATGCTCTCTAACCCCTTTCGTACTAGTGGCACTCCTGCCATTCTTGGTGTGAATTGCCTAAAAAAAAAAAGAAAAAAAAAAAGAAAAAAAAAAGAACCCTGCTGTGTCTTATAGTTTACTTTAAAATTCAATGCCATTTTGTTCAGGAAGTAAACGAACTCGAATCAAATTGGATTTGTTTACTTACCAGAGCGTACGGAGGGGGATGAATGTGGTTTGCTACAATACACGTAGCATAGCGAGGGTGGACGGACAGTTGCAGATAACACATTTGCGCCCCGGATAATTGCATACCAGACAATTGCGTTTCTGGATATTTGTGTCCCTAGATAAATTAATCTCTGGATAATTGCATACAACTGATAAATTTTTGAAGTTACCGTTTTTATAAAAGAGTTGTTTAATTTAATATAGAGATTTGGACATCAATAACTTTAATGAGTGTAAACAAGCAGAAAGGTAGTTATCATAAATAAAAGAACACAGAAACATTTATTTTTTAAAGCAAGAAAAAGGTAGCAGTTTCAGTTCACACAGCGGCGTGTACCACAAACATCTAATAGGTTTGAGATTTTATAGATTATATTTGTATTTGGAACCCATGACTATGTTCCGAAAACCAAACACACGTGGAAAAATATTTATGGACGAGGAAAATTACAGATAGCACTACCAGAAGAAAAACGCGGTTAAAACAAAAAAAAAATATATATATATATATTGGCAATGTGTAGAGCGATCTTGCATCACAGTTAATCTGTCATTGCATTTTAAACAAAAATAAACTTTTTATCTTATTTTGTTCCTTTAAAAAAAAATGATTACTACCTATGCTTTTTTTTTTTTAAATTATGTTAATTGCCTTTAAAAGTTTCAATAAATTATCAGAGGTACGCAAATATCCAGGGAAGCATTTGTCAAGGGACTCAAATGTGCAGGGATGCAATTGCATGGTACGCAATTATGCGGGACGCAAATGTCCAGTATGCAACTGTCCTAGAACCGGATGGCGTGTCATAGCCGTACAATTTAGAACTGTTGGAACAAAGGAATGTCTGAGGACTTTCCATGGATAGAGCAATGAGGGGGTTGCA
>OZ010605.1:4665656-4720656 GCA_963932145.1 Acanthosepion lycidas
ACTCGTGAGTACTAATCTTAGCGTTTTATTGAACAGATTACGTACTGCGCTGTATTCTATATTCATAGACTTGGCGAACATGGTCAACAATGTAACCCTCAAACTTGATTGGATCATTAAAGAAAACAATATATATTTTTGCAGCATGTATTCATCCAAATATTTTTTGTAAAACTCAGTCGAAAATGTTTGAAATGTTTTACTGCATTCATCAGTTTTCGAATGTTTTACATCACGATCAGAATAGTTAATCAACTCTTTTAATTTTGTTTTTGTTCTGTATATCTTCAACTAAATTCGAGCGTTTCAGTCATTATCAAGAACTGTATATTTTCATTAAGGTATACAAAACCTTGTAGTTCTTTGGCATGACGATAATCTATATCCGGCAGCAAGGCATCTAATTGGGAGAATGGAGATTTTGAGGAGTGTAGAACCATCTTTTAATTGTTCTTGTTTTCAGGACCACCACAACTAGCTCAGGTAGCACCTGTAAGCTCTAGGCAAAAATCACTAAAACAAATATAAAAATATTTTCATAGTAAAAATACGCGCAAGGCAGTTTTGTATATAAAAGAAAAATTTTAACCATACCTATTTATAGTAAACTAACCAACAATACATTTTATCATATGACGGATTTTAAGATTCTGAAATTTTCCCTTTAGTGTGAGCTGTATAATGTTTTAGTATTATCTACTAATATCGAACTTATAACTTACTTTGATGTGTGATGCAGTGATTGATATGTGCAGTAAATACATTAAACAAACTTACGAGAGAGTGCATGTATGACCAATGGAAGAATTTAATGTTATTTTTAACTAATAATATTGGAGATGATGTCTCTCAAACGACATGAGAAATTCGGAAAATCGTAAAACTTTTCTGTTGAATTTAACAAAACGTTTATATATATATATATATATATATATATATATATATATATATATATATATATATATATATTGGGTTTTAGGATATAAATCCGTCTTTTATGTATATTTCGGGTAAGTTTTTATTTAACTTTTCTTTTATTCTCATCATTTATTTTCGCTTCAGGACATAGATTATTAATAATAATGATATATATATATATAAAGGGTGTTCCAATAAATAAGAATTAAGTTTAAGCGGCTAATGAGTATTTTTCTTTCAGATTTGGCGGATGTTTGGGCGATATTATCTTTCATACATAATTGACATGTCTTCGATAACATGACCCAATAGAGAAATAAAGAAATTTTTACCAATAACACTGATTTATTTACTGCTGACTTTGATCCGATTTAATGAAAGACCCTTATAAATAATCTCCCTTTATGAAACAGCTTACCTATCTATCTATCTATCTATCTGTCTATATATATATATATATATATATATATATATATATATATATATATATATATGATTATGAGACTTTGAGGAGAAATGTTGCGTTAACGAATAATCATTTACTGCTTCTTTAAGCGTTGTATATCATACAAAAGCTAAAATTTATGGACTCAGTTGAAAAACAGTTCAAGAAAAGCCTTAGAATAATCCAGAACATTTACTGGGTAAAAGCCGCCTCCATGAATGAACGATTACACAAAAATAGAAAGAAGTGTAAGAGAAGGATGTATCTGCTCAATAGATTTTTTTTAACCTATAGGGCAGGGCGATATTGATAAAGATCAATAACATAAGATATGCAGGCGACATCGTGTTGATAGCAAAGACAGAAGGAAAGATGCATAAAATCAAACGCAATGTTGTTAATGAGAATATAAAGCTAGGTAATGGTAATCAAATGAAAGGAGACAATTTATGAACATAAACAAAAAGGAAAATCCATGATTCGAACTACAAATGCCTGATCTAAAAATCTTGGACGTAGAGAAATGTAAAGATCAAGGAAGTGTTTTAAATAATGTCAAAAATATTAAACAGAAATGCGAAAGATCATTAGAACAGCAGCAATATCCTTCTCAGTCATAGAGGAAATTCCATCAAGTTTTTTTTCCGAAATTCGTTTCTGAAGAAAAGTACAAGAAATAAGGTCCAAGGTTACATGTGTCTCTATCAATCCTGATGATGACTTAGGAATGTCGAAGACTCGGAACTTATTTCTTATACTTTTCTTCTGAAATGAACTTCGGACAATTGCGGAATTTATTTCCTCCTTACCCGAGAAGGATTACTAATAATTTGGAAAATTCGATCATTACAATTAATCGACACCGAATGTAAGTAGTTTTTAATAGTATTTGATATATGTACATTTAAGGTACATTAAGGTGTTAACTGTAAAATTCCAAAATACGTATTACCATAGTATGTGGTGCCGCGGATCCTGTATCAGCAACGCGACAATAAACACCAGCAAATGTTGGATGACTCGTCTGCTTTTCGTTTGGAAATGCAATCGTGTAGATTTAGTCGTGTAGCCATCATTCGCGCGGCCATATGTGAAAATTTTATCTGTCTGCTCGGAATAGGAATATCATTAAACGGATCAGTTTTCAGTTAAGTCACTACTACACACGTTTAACGTTGAATCAAGACAAGACGCACGAGTGACAAATGTAAACTAGTCTCTATGGCAACACAGCGCTATCTACCGTAAAATTTTAATAATTCAAAAATGAAGGATTTGCAAAAATATGTATATTATGTATTTTGCCCTTGTTTAGTGTGAGGAACCCGTCACCAATATATATATATATATATATATATATATATATATATATATATATATATATATATATATATACGCACACACACACACATATATATATATATATATATATATATATATATATATATATATATATATATATATATATATATATATATATATATATATATATATACACACACAGAAAGAGAAAGGAGGAGATAATTTCAGTCTAATCCATTACATTCACTTACGATTCATTACATTTTAAAAAAGTATGAATCCAGCTATGGGTAAATAGCAGGAGAGACTGCGTTCTATAGCCTCTGGTGGCAACCAATCTAGAAGAAGGACAACTTTGAATTCAAAACCTGCGGAGGGTCTTCAAAAAAATGTGGCTGTTTCTACGCAAACCTTCGCCAGTTCTGCTTTCAGGATATTTGTCGCATACGAGACATAAACAGAAAGAAACTGAACTGAAAGACAATCATATGTCGAAAACGACGGGAGAGTTTATTATTATTGTATATATATATATATATATATATATATATATATATATATATATATATATATATATATATATATATATATATCGGATGCAATGAGATCGAAAATAATATATAAATTTTGACCTTCACAGCATTAATCCAAAAGAGAGTTCGATACCAATAGCAGAGCAATAATTATTTATTATAATTATTTCATATAGACAAAAACAGTTTACCTACTACAAAGATTCAATTTTGTTTCAGTGCATTTCATTTGCGCCTAGTTGGTGGATTCTCACAAGTCGAGATGCAATTAAAATGCACTGAATAAAAAGTTGCATCTTTGTAGTGAGTAAACTGTTTTTGTCTATATGAAAAAATTATCATATATATATATATATATATATATATATATATATATATATATTACTCTGTGATAAATTATTTTCATTTGAACAAAAATAAAAATTCTCAACGAATAGTCAGTAAATATGAGTAAGATATTGTTGTTTTATAAATATAAATGTTTTTCTCCCATCCTTTAAAAAGCATTGTTTTAACAGGGTTCACAGTTATAACTCCTTCTGTTGCACCATAACCATTACAAGACGATTGGTCTTTTCTTCATAAGAATGGCAATTTGTATGTTTTAGCTCTTCTAACCTCTGTTTAATTCTAACTTGTTTAATTTAGTTTTACTTTGATGAGTCCTAACTGTCCCGGTATGTAGGCGTTTCTTTCAAGGCCTTGGAAGTAATCAAAATAAATTAATAAGAAATAAAAAAAAAATAATTAAATTAATTAATCGTCTGTCTGATTAATTGATTTTTTTACGTTTTATCAAGTTTACGGTTTTTGCAAGTTATTTAAATCTAGATTGTAAGATTTAAAAAATATAATAATAGTTTAGTGATACAAGTCTTACTAAGTAACAAATGAAGGTGTATGTGGTAGATTCATACCTTTCCAAATGATTTTTGTGCGTAAGTAAATCCTGTGGACCCAACGGGAATTTGAATTCGGCTCTCCGATTAAAAATTCTGAACCATTATCCATTACACTATCCAGGCTTACATCACCTGATATTCCTAAGGTGTCACCTATTTAGGTATTGACTAGGCTTGACTGTAAGTCAGATATAGTAATAGGAATTTAATCATAAACAACATATCGAGTCTATAATAAATTTTAAAACTCATTAATTTCACACACACGCAGATTAAGGCAATAATGCCACTAACATTGTTGATGAGACTCAACCTTGAAAAGAACATGATTAAATGCGATTATGTCGATTGACGTTGCTTTCTCTAAAGTATGTGAGAATAGATGTGTTAGATATGGTGGATATATTTGCACTTATTCATAGTTGTGTCTTTGAAGTTACTTCTTTTTCAGTTTTCGATCTTTATATAAAAGAGTAAAAACTATTTTCGTGACTGAGACATTTTATGATATTTGATTTGGTCATGTATGTTAGTTTCTAAGGCGATTATGATGATTTTCTCCTCTATACAAATTTACGGTTTTTGTATTTATTCTTGCCGGTTGATGCAATGTGCCTTATTTTCCGTTATATTTTTGTCATATTTTTAAATATTTCCCATATATATTTAGAAAGAGTTGTACTGCTCGGGTATTTACTTTTCGCAAAGGATGTTTTTTTAGTGTAGTTTCTCTGTTTCAAGACTCCTCCAGTGACTCCGATATATTTTTTCATGGTAATCATGATAATTTTACTGTGGCCTGAAACATGAAACACATTTTTGAAGCTTTGTGTTGACTTCAGTATCCACATTTCCATTTTATATCTACATACACTATTTCTCTGATATTGAGCACTTTTACCCATAAATATAGCAAACATTTCAACTGAGTTCATACGTATGTATATCGGTTTAATTCTAAATGTCTATCACATAAAGTTCAACATGTTTTTTTGAGCTTTTATTTTATAAAAAATTATATTGAATTAACATCAGAGAAATGCGATTTTGTCATTTATATCTCCCAGCATGTGTCTAATATATTCGTTAAATTAGCTTTTCTTGCTAAAAAGGGATCTTAAAAGTTAATACAGAATTTCAAATCATTCTTAATAACTGTGTATTTCTATTTATTTCCGTTCGGATCTTCTGTAATATTTGTATATAAAATAAATCCCTTGATGGCTTTTAAATTTAAAGTGCTTATTTAATTAAATAAAACAGTTTTCTGAATAGCATTGACGCGTGTTACCAAGGGACGCATTCATCAATGACTCAACAGTAGAAACATGTGCTACTGGTAAGCAAAGTTTTAGTCAGCAAATTAATCTATCATCAAGAACTAAAACATCAACTGAAATATCAAATAAACTTAAAAACATTTCAGGTATCATCTAGAATTGGAATTGGGAAGATTTCGCCTATCCTGAATCTATTCATAAATATTAAGAATGTGGAAATATAGTCTAAACAATTCAAATGCCTCGGTGTTTGAGTCATTGTTTTTAAGTATTTCACTACAAGCAAAGTCATAAGTACACTAAGATGTAATGGATTATTGAGCAGGTAAGAAAATGTGAAAATAAAAAAAAAAGTATTAAGAAGAGATTGCTATAAAAGAACAGAAATTTTTAAAGTTGACTGGGAGGCAAGAAGACGAAAGAGAGGTCTACAAGCCAGAATTTAGAGAAGAAACTGTTAGAAAAGAACTTACGGTTGCATCTAGCCATTTCAACTTCAAAATGATGAGACCTTGTAGCCAATCTACTACGACGTTTAAATTCGTAAATTCTACGTGCCATAGAGTAAAGTTCACCGGAAAAATTACCATTAAAATATACATGGAAGCTGCGTTAAGATTAATAACATTGCTGATTCTTCTTCTTTTTTAATTTTATCAAGTATTTATAAATACTTAGCAGACAATATATGGCAGACAATACTTCAAAGTTTTGGCGAGGGATAGACGTAAAATATAGCGAGAAAAAATTTTAAGCACAAGACAGTAAACCAACTTTCTTAGCAGCACATCTAGCGACAAATTCAATATAATCTTTCGACTTCATGTCATCGGAAAATTTTAGAATGGGCAGTAAGCCACTCTTCTGGATGTTAGCCCCAGCTATGCTGATGGGAGGGAAATTCGTTTTTCTGACGATTAAAATTAACCCGCCATTTCTTGTCCATTTAACAACATATTGTATGTCATTTCACAGGTCAGCTGCCAATATGACCTTATCGGAGTGGTCAGACTTATATTAAGACAAGAGTTAATACATGCGTCATTAACATATATAACCTCAGTTATAACAAATTTAGTATAGGAAATTGTTGTGACCAAGTAAATGGTTAAAGAATAACAAAACAAATGTTGCAGATATATCATATATTAAACAGTAAGTACAACAGAAGAGTATTACACGACTAGTGAGTGTGTGTCGGATGACCCAGCGTTCAATCTATTCGACTATTCCCCCAAGGACTACTCTCCTACTAATCTTATAGTAGGCGGAAGAGTCCCACATAGATTCTTAAGAGGGAGGACACCACAACAGAAATAAAAAAAAAGTTGAACACAGGATAGGTTTCCATAAGGGTTCTGTTATCCAACAACATAAGATACGGCAAAAAGAAAATATTACCCTTTTCTTGAATAGCCCCGTCAGGTCAAGCCGCTTATATGGATTTAATGTTTGGAGTTTACTAGTACAGATATGTCTAAATTATCAGCGATATCCGTTCTATGAGATCAATGATTAAAATTTCATTCCAGCAACTCAATCCTGGCGGTTCTAAAGAAAAATATACTTCGCCTTATCTTATAGATTTCTGATACAGAATATAAAAAAAAAAAAAAAATACCAAATGGCAAAATTCACATCACTTGAAAATTCCTGAAAGCAGAAACGTCGGTAATGGACTGTATATGTAATTAGAAAAGAAAATAATGGTTTCAGTAATATGTGGACATTCCACACGATCTTAAAAAAAATGTTAGGAAGGAAACGCGCATCAGTAAAAGAAATGTCAATAATAGTTGACTTGAGGAAATTCGTTTCTTGAAAAATAAGTTAATAGTAATATTTTATGAATTTCGAGTAATGCTAAATGTTTAATCAACGAATAACTTGCCATACATTTATTGACTTTAGATTAGTTCGTTATTCATAGTGTCCACGCACCTCTATGGTCTTTTGAACAGGATTAGCGGTTTATGTTTTATTTGTTGTTTAGGATTCTATTTCTTGTGGTTTCTAAAGTATTTTCATCCTTTTTGCCAAGTAGAACCCTCTTCGTTTGAGTGCCATTGTCACCTTGTTTGTAGTGAATTGATTAAAACAAAGAAATGTGCGTATCTTCTATGGTTAAAAACGAACGAGATATTTTTTTTTTAAATACCCAACTTAACTGTAAAGACTAAGTTTCCTACGCTTTATTTAAATTTTCTACTGATGACATCAGAACCGTCTTCTCCCACTCCCTGCAGTCCAGACCATCCTCCCTGTAACTTTCGGTTGTTCCACAAGTTGAAAGAGAACTTTGGTAGCAGTCGTTTGGAAGACGTTGAAAAGATGAAAGTGGCTGTATCAAGGGGCCTGGATACCTTCAATTTGGATGACTTCTATGGGATCTTCACGAAGTGGCTAAAGCAGAAAATCATTCCTATTGAATCAGATGATCTTACCTTGAAGAAGATTGGAGTTTTCTACTTCTTTGAAATTGATAAATGTCTTCTGGAATACATCTCGTATACATACACACGCACATATATATATATATATATATATATATATATATATATATATATATATATATATATATATATATATATATATATATATATATATCTTCATGTGTGTGTATATATATATATATATATATATGGTTATACATTATGAAATGGACAAAGTTCGACAATTACTTCTTTAAGACATTTTTTTTATGTTTATACGTTCTTTTTATACATACAAATATTTAAGTAAATGCTCTATTTATAATAAACAGTATTAATGACATTTAACGGCCTGAATGTTCGAGATATTTTCATAGAAAATATGCGTCCTCCGATAGGAATTGAACCTGTATCCAATAAAATCGACCTTGCTAAACGAAACGCTCCTCTGTGGCTAAATCGGTGAAGCAAGTCAGGCTATATGACGGATCCTTGTAGAATACAGGTTCGATTCCTGTCGGAGAACGCATATTTTCTTTGAAAATTTCTCAGACATCCCGGCCGGTAAATGTCATTAATACTGTTTATTATAAACAGAACATTTTCTTTAAATATTTGTATCTATAAAAATATTGTGTATGGATAAAAAATATCTTAAAAATATATAGTTATATATAATGTTATTGTTATTAAACAGTATTTTTTTTATCCAACTAAATCTACAGGTTTGAATATTTGAGAAATCATTTCGGAAAAATACGCTTCCTCCGGCAGGATTGGAATCTGCATCCCCTGTAGGAAACCGTTAACACATCTGACGTGCCTAACCACTTGGCCATGGAGGACTTCCGGTCAAACAAAGCAGGAACAGTGCTTTTGAACACGCATATTCTGCCGAATCTCGAAACACCTATATTTGCTGTGTATCGTATCCTAACGTAAACAAAGAAAATGTGTTTTACGAAATGAATTACATCTGGCATATTTTTATTTTTAATTTATTTTTTTTAAATATTATTCTTGATAGCCACCCATATTTGAGTAGAAGCTATGTTGTTTTTTTTGTTTTTTTTTGTTTTTTTGTTTTTAATTAAACAATGTATTTTATCAAACTATATCTACTGGCTAGAATATTCGAGACATTTTAGGAGAAAAATATCCGTCCGACGGTAAGATTGGAACCTGCATCCCTTATGAGGAACCGTCATTGGTTCTGATGTGTTTACCACTTTGTTTAAGCAGAAGTCCTACGCGGCTGTGCGGTCAAGCACGATAGATCCATAGGGGATCCAGGTTCGAATCCTGTAGGAGGACGAAATTCAACCGCGAAAAAGTGTCAGCAAATGTTCCTGTTGCTATACCCTCCCTGTTTCTCAATATTTGTATTTTTAGGCAGGTCACATGCGTGACCCAAGTGTCACATACGACACAAGTATAAAATCTGAATGAGGTTGTCGGATCCATCACTCACACACACACACACACACACACACACACACACACATATATATATATATATATATATATATATATATATATATACACACTACAGGTAAATAGTTATGGACCGCTCTCTATTTCTTTAACAAACATCTTAAAATGAGATATTTCTTTCTATTTTTGTTAAAGTAAATAAAAAAATATAAGTAACTGTGCAATGATTTGCTTTTAATTTGCAGCCTCTCTCTCAAAGTTCTCAAATCTGGATTTGTCTGTCCACAATAAATTTTCCTAAATTATGAATATTTTGTGTGAAAAACATTATATTTTGTTTTCACTTTTGACACCTCACTAAAATCTTTGTTATTACGAAAATTTTCAGCTAAATTAACTCAGCTAAGATGAGGGCACAAATTGAAATTTTATTCAAAGAAAGCTACTCTCTAAAACAAATTGCCAAAAGTTTGAAGATAAACATTTCATTATTGAAAACAAAAGACAGAAAATAAATGGCTACAGGTAGCTGGGATTAGTCTCGACAGAAATCAGTGTCACTCTTAACTGTGGAAAATCAACTTAGACAAGCAGAGATGAGTGCATAGCAATCAATAAACCCCTATTAAGGGAGGTGAATGAACAGAAGATTGTTTCTGATAAAGAGGCATAAGAACTGGACATTGAAAGAAAATGCAAAATTTATTACGGACAGACGAATCAAAATTTGAGCATTTGTGTATTTCCAACAGTTAAGAATAGTGGTAGGTTGTAGTAAACTACCGCAGAGAGCAAAGATGCCTTCGTTAGTGACGGTAAGTGGTGGTCAATATGAAGAAATAATTAGTGGCTTGTTTTTAACACGGGTTGGCTAGTTCTTTTGGCAGACAGTAGAAATCTGGTCTAATGTTCGGTTTGACTGGTTCTTTGGCCAGTCCGTGGCGACTTGAGACAATAAAAAATCCCAAATGGCATGAGGTAGAGTAGAATTCCTCTTGGTGATACTTGTGTTGTTGGTAAGTTTTCCAAATTGCTGAAGTACACTGTGGATTTGTGACAGTGAAGTTTGTTTTTTTGTTTTTTTTACATAGTTCTGATCTGAGGCGGAACTGTTTTGCAGAGAGACAGCTGGAAATCTGTTTCAGTTGAAGGGAATCATAAAAGAAGTACAATACCATTTAATTTTAAAAAGACAAAAAATCCCTCGAATCAGAAAAAAAAAACAACATTTTGGTAATTATGATGTAGCCATCTCCTGGTGGGGGTGGGTAGATGAGGAGATCTACTCCCCACCTGAATTAGTATGGAATGAATTTGATTGAAGAGTTTGAAGAGACTATACAAAGAGAGAGAATTAGCGTTTCTTTTCTTGACATGTGAAGGTTCAGCATGTATTATTTTTAAAAAGTTTTGGAAAGCATGCTAAGAATTTGTAAAGCAATGATTACGACACTTGGTGGTTTTATTGACGAAAACAAAATATGTTGTTGTATGATACTTTTTTTTTATATTTAAGTACTTATTGGTTTGTCAAAAAAACAAAAGAAATAAATAGCAGTTACAGAAATTTTATCTTTTACATAAAAAGATGCAAATACAGGGCGTAAAAGAGGAAATATATGACGTAAAAAATGAAATAGAGTGCGTAAAAATGAAATACACGGCGTAAAAAAAATGCAGTGCGTAACAAAGAAATACAGAGCATAAAAAATGAAAAAGAGGTCGTAAAAAGTCAGACAAGGCTTAAAAAAAAAAGAAATACAATACGTAAAAAAGAAATACACGGCGTAAAAAAAGAAATAAAGGACATAAAAAGGGAAATAAAGGGTGTAAAAAAAGAAATAAAGGGTGTAAAAAAAAGCAATAGCAGGCATAAAAAAAAATACAGGCCGTAAAACATAATGCAAGGTGTAAAAAATAAATACATTTCGTAAAAAAGGAATACAGGGCGTAAAAAAGGGATACAGAGGGTAAAATCTAAATACAGGGCGTAAAAAATCGAATACAAGGCGTAAAAATGAAATACACTGCGTTAAAAAAGAAATACTGAGATAGGAAGTTATGGAGAGCCATTACTGCCTATTTTCATAAAAAGGCACGACAAAGCAGAAAAAGAAAGTAGTCCTCTTTTTACGATACTAAATATTGCTGTTCTATGATCGATTCGTACTAGTTTAGGTAAATATGTAGATAAGCAGTGACGGAAGCTTTTGATGTTTTAAAACGATGTAATATTTGAAATGAATAAAATGGTATTTTTTCATAGGAATGAAAAAATAAATGGGAGAAGATTGCATGCAAAATTGGTTTCAGCAGACATTGTTTCGAAAACAGTAAATTATAAAAGAGAATCAGTTGTGACAAATATCGATTTCTCTCTCGGTAGTCTGTCATTTTCGGCAACGATAAATGGAGAAAAAAGTCAAATTTTCTGACACTTTCTTTATGATGAGGCTTTTTGGGATTTATTACTGAACTCATCTTTGACGTACTGGGCGTAAATGATAATAATGAGCATTCAAGATGAAAGAGAAAAATAGATATAAAAATAGCAGAGGATTAATAATCACAGTACTAACATATATATATATATATATATATATATATATATATATATATATATATATATATATATATATATATATATATCTTGTGTTATCTATATTTATCCATAAATATAGATAACACAAGCACACGCATATATTTAGGTGAATGTGTGCGCGTGTACAAATATAAAAAAAAAACATCGATAGAAGAGCATACACACACACGCACACACACATATACATGTGTGTGTGTGTGAGTGTTTGTGCTGTGTGTGTATTTGAGAGAATGTGTGTGGTGTGAGACACCGGTAACATGAGTAAAATATTTGTTGATTATTGTATATAAGATATTATAATATAGCAACTAAAGCTTGTCTTAAATACAAAAAATTTTAATCTCCGAAATACACTGGTCCAGAAACTGACATATATATATATATATATATATATATATATATATATATATATATATATATATATATATATATATATTGGTAGCAGACCTTTTTCATGCACATTTCATTCAATACAACAGAGAAGTCGCTTTATTTTAGTTTTTATACAAATTTCTACTGTGTTCTAATATTCATTTTTTTTTCTTTTTAGATGATTATTCAAATAGATTCTGTCCGAATTTTTTTTAGGATCTCCTTGGATTATATAGCAACGGATTTATTACCTGTCTATATATATATATATATATATATATATATATATATATATATATATATATATACATACATACACACACACATATATATATATATTTGTTTGGATAGATGTGAGTTTGTGACCCTGGGTTTCACGCTTTTGCGATCGTCAGACAAACTGATTAATTTTTTTTAAATTTTGGGTTTATGTAGATTGCGTATATTGGTGTTATTTTGGAAATGGTGGGGGAAACGTCGTCGTGGTGTCATCGTACTCACGCAAACATCGATGTATGCCAATACGCCCAATGAATTACGCAGACATACATACTTGGTCTTCTCTTTCCTATCATATCGCAAATTCCAACTCCTGTATATCATCTAACAAAATATATTAACCAACTTATTACTCCCGATCTTCCTAGTCAGCATTAGAAGTAATCCAAATCTTAAAAGTGAAAAACCCGACAATGAAATCATAGATTCACTTGATGTTGAAAACTTATTTACCAATGTCCCTGTTAGCAAAACTATTGACATAATTTTAAGAAATATATACAGTAACTCATCTTTACCCCCACTTAAAATTAATCCTAATATATTACGGAAACTACTATTAGTTTGTACTTCTGAAGTTCCTTTTCTCCGACCATAATATATATATATATATATATAGATAGATAGTTTTGACTGTCATGGCCTGCTTCACACTGTTGACCAAGCAAGTAAGGTTCGCGCTCTCCAACAAACTGTAACTAAGATCGGCTTAGCAGAGTGGCAGAATAAACCACAGATGTGCTCTATTCCAGAGCTGCAACTGGTATTTGCTAACCGGCCTAGTAGACAACTATCATCGTATACGAGTGGCCAGCCATTATATATATATATATATATATATATATATATATATATATATATATATATATATATATATATATATAAGACGTACTTCACAAGTAATGCCATCAATTTCTACCCAAAATCGCGAACAGCTACGAATAACTTCAGAAAACATCAGAAAATTATGAATGTTCTCTTCCGCCTCTTAGGGATGCTGTTATATAGACCTTAAGTGACAATATTATTTTTTTTAAATTTCTACACTCAGTGTTGCCACGATCTACTAGAAATCATCTTTGGACACGATGTTAGATTGCTTTGTGATGTTTCCATATATGAAAAATCATTTGAGATACTCCAAATGTTTTATCATTCAATTGCCTTCGGCTTAAGATCTCGTCCACTGAACCTGTACCAAATCTTAATCTACTTTGCCTTCTCAGATAGAACTGATTCTGAGAGTGAAATATTGAAGAGACTGAGAAAGGATGAGAGTTTTTTTTTGTTTTATATATATATATATATATATATATATATATATATATATATATATAGTTTTCGCCCGATTTATGTTTGACTGGAAATGTGTCTTTTAAATTACAAATTTTGTTAGTATAAATCGTAAGAACAGAATTAAAGATATTTAACAAAGAATAATGGAATAAATTTTCCTTTGAATCGTTCAAAATGTATTCAGCTAACGCAATAATATGGCAAATGTCTTCTTCTTCTATGTGAATTGCTGCCTCAAGAGATTCAAATCTATGGGTCTCTACTAATTCTTACCCGTTGCAGCTCATGATAAGGTTTTAGTTTTTACTATGTCTCCCAACCTGTGTTCTGTTGTACATTTACTAAACTAGATAGATTACTCACTTCTATCTGTTCTGCATTCAGTAATACTTGTGAGTGTTAAATTTTCCAAACTTTCTTTCCTCATTATGTGTTTTAGAAGTTTCGGATTCTACGTATAAGTGTACATTTGTTCGCATTTTCTTTAAAACTTCCTCATAACTCACATGTTCCGTCCATTATATCCTTCTATAGAATTCCATCTCTTTTGTCTCAAGTTTCTTCTACATCAGTGAGGAAAGAGTTCAGCATCCGCTGCCATATAGGAGGAATGGCAATTTATAGCATTTGGCCATTCGCCCTTACTTTGAAGACTGGTGCCCCAATCTCGTCTGGTGATCCTGCTATATATTTTAGGCATTATTGATATAATCCAAATAATTTGATACTTTTTTGACCATAACCTGGCATCTCAGCTTCTGTCACTTAGACCTGCATTAACATAACTCGCTTGTGTCTTTTCTATAAATATTTTCACGGTAATTATTTTGATATTTTTTCTCTATGGTACCTAGACTTTATGAAATTCAGCGCAGTATTAGATTATCAGTAAGGTCTTATCAGGTTACAGATGAAATGGCCAGATGTTACCGTAAGTTCTATGATTACAGATTTTTCTATCGCAATTTTCTTTTGTTGAACTCTCTTCCATTTTCATGCTTCCATTTGAAATTTCAATAGATTTTTTAATGCAATGCTAATTGTTATGTTGTGTCACCTTACATCTCGTTCTTTTATTATCCTCTCTCCTTAAAAATATATTTTTCTCATATTCTTTAGAACTCAGTTGTGCCATAGAGGTTTTATTGACTTGCTTGGTAATTCTTCTTTATGGTTTCCAATGAAATTCTATCCTTTCATCAAGCTTAACTTTTGGGAAGCATATTTATTCTATTTCAATAAGCCTTGGATTTCCGGATTAATATTTTCCTTCCTCTTTTAAAACACTGACTAGATATTTGGATATTGTTCCTGGCTCATTTTTCCATCTCCAACGTCACATTCTTGCCATTCTCTTTATTTTACTGCTTTTCGATGATTTCCGGCATTTTACATTTTGTGTCTGCATCCATCTCTGTTATCTGCATATTTCTGAAAAAAAAAAAAAAAAAAAAAAAGAAACGAAAAAAAGAAAGAAAAGAAGATTCACATTAGATGACTGATATATTAGGCTTCTTGGCATATAAAAATTATACTTTTTCAAATATGTTTACATACTTTTTAAAAATTGGTATTGGCGAGTTTATCACTCACAAACATACATACATACATACATACATACATACATACATACATACATATGCAAATACAAATCCCATACAACGACAAGCATTCATTGGTTAATTAATCACCACTACCTTATAGACAATTTACAAATCGCAGCAAAGCGACAATTTTCTAATCGCTCTATTTTTATGTAGTCAGTTTTGCGCACTTTTGAGAGAGAAACGGATCACAGAAGCTTTGTTAAGTCTCCCCAAAGCTCGCTCGCTGATTGGTCAATGCCAACCAATCAGACCGTCTGTACGTGAAGAATAATTATTCCCGCGTAGCGATCTGGAGCCTATAGTCACTTATCTAAGCAAAAGATTTTTTAGCGAGAATTCAGCTGCCAAACGAATCCATGACAGTTGAAACCATGCGCCAATATTCTCACTGACACACACCACTCACATGTATACCTTGTATACACTCACGTAATCTTTTCTAACACCGCAAAACTTTTAAGAACAGTCATTATAAGAGATTATCATGAATATTATTCCAGTGAACTTTGAAATACTAAAATAACAGATAAAGAGAGACAACACATGTTTATTTCAACCTTTTCTTACTTAAATTAATCCTTTCTTTCACATCGTTGTTTGATTTTGTACATCTTGCTAAATACATATTTTATGTGTAACTATGTCTTTTGCTTATCCTTTTCTGCGTCAGCCCTGTTTCCTAATCTAAAGTTAATTTAATGTGGTGATATCCGCCACAGTATAATCCCTAGCAATGCAATAAAGCCACTATAACACAAAGGATTACAGAAGAATTTGCTACTGAAACATTACTAATGAGCGGGGAGGGAAAAGTATAATCAGGGTGACAGTAGATAGCGTTTGACATTAGATATACATTTTTGCAGATTACAGTTGGCTGGAATGCATGGAGTCGAAAGGGAGTTCCACAAGCGAGAAATGCGCGAAAACAAACTGTTAGCATAGAATTTACGGCTACATCTAGCCAGCTCATCTGTAAATTGATGAGATCTCGACCCCATTCTAGAATTGTGCTTAAATTTTAAAAGATCGAGGTACCATAGCAAAGAGCGATATTTATTTTTAATTTATTTACAAAATATGGCACAAGCCAAAATGGGGAAATGGATTGTCTTCTTCTGTCTTAAAGTTAAACTTAGCTAGCCACAAACACTGAGCCAAGCATACAGGAATATTACTAACACCACAACAACACATTCTTACTCAGTTTTCTCACCACATCCACCATAATACTCCATTGTCTCTATGAAAGTCCTAACTAGCACAGCAAAGAGCTCACCCGAAAAATTACCATGAAATTATTTCTTGAAAATACAAAGTCCGTCAAACTTACGGTTGTGTGAAGATGACTGAAAACAAGACGCCAGATCAGGACCGATAATATTGCTGATACTTCTTTGTATTAATTGAGACTGCATACGGCATAATTTGAACCTATTGGAGAAATACGAATTAGAGACAAAAAAGTACAAAAATTTAACTGCTTATTATTATTATGATAAACAAGGTTCGTATACAAATTCTCATATAATTGTATTTTGATTTGTCATTGCAGTTTATGTAACAGTGTTTCCCCTATCGAGGGCTGTTTGATTGATTTGAACCTTTCAGTACCCTTTATTCTACATGCAACACCATCACTTAATAAGACACCAGAAGTGTTGAAACAAAATGTCTATTTTGTAGTGAATTGCACACACAAACACACACACACACATATATATATATATATATATATATGCATTTCTCCTCCTCGTTAACACAACTCGGAGTGCCATAAACAATGCAACCTTCAGGTGCTGAATTCAGACTGGTCTTTATATAATTTAAATGTTATTAAATATATCGGCTAGTCACAATTATCCTAGAGTTCATTTTTCATGCGTTGATTTCTGTTTTTTTTTTTAATTTTGTTTTTTAAAATAATCGTAAATAATAAAGACAAATAAAAGAAGCAAATACATACACTGTATATATTTGTTTTAGAATCTATTTAATCATGTGATTTATTCTCAGAATACTCCTTCAATAAACTTCCCCATATAAAAGATACAGCGAAATCACATGAATTTGGACAATGCATATTAATTCGAATTCCTCGATTCCAAGAATACAAACATATATTTAGCATTTATTTTCAAATAATTTTGATTCAGTAACTATGAAATAAGTATTATTCGATGCATGCCAAAATTAAAATTCAAAATCCTTTATTTCCGCAAATTAAACCAAAATTCATTGACAGTTCATTTTTCTTCTTTTTCTTTTTTTTTTTAAAAATTATTTCCATGTTTTCATCTTTACTGTAAACCCTGTCTTATATGCAATTATCTTATGTTATCAGATCAAAATAACTTCAAGAGGACGTAGATGACGACGGTAGATTACCCTGTGTTCAGCACTATATATAGGGTGTTTCATTAAGACGGATTATATATAAGGGATTTTCATTAAAACAGATCACTGTCAGCAGTAAATAAACCAGTGTTATTTGTGAAAATGTATTTATTTCTCTACTGGATCATATTATTGAAGTCATGGCAATTATGTGTGAAAAATAATATGGCCGAAATATTCGTCAAATCTGAAAGAAAAAGAAAAGAATATCATTAGACGCTTAACTTAATTCACATTAAAATCGGCCCAAATTATTGGAAAACCCTAATATAGGCTTTTTATCACATACTGTTTTGAACTTTATAATTTCCTTTTGTAAATAATATTCATTTAAATAACTTTGGCGTTGATGCTCTAATAAAAATAAGTCTAGATAACACCAATGTGTGTCTCTGCATGCGTTATAAGATCAAAAACAGTTTCAAAACGAATGAGGGCTATTTGCACTGTCTATGGAAATACAGTCGCAGAGTTCAGGAAATGTCAGCCATTGTTTACTCAGTTACGGTCGCTGATTCTTACCCTCAAAGGTTCACCTCATTCTGGACGACCGAATTCTGTCGACTGTCAGTCTCTCCGAAAAAGATTTTTAAAAATTTGTCAAATCAGCACAAGTAATATGATGATGTTTCAATACAACTCGTACAACAATGAATAAACTAAAGTCTCACTAAATGTCAAAAAGCTTTCACGTGACATATGCTATTCTACAATACTTAATCACGGTCTGTTCGTCTGTTAACCTTCCGTTAGAATCTTTGATATTAACCTCCCCTTAATACTACGGAGTTTTCTCACAGCATTAGTACCGAAAAGTTGTCAAACATCCCATTTTAAATATTATGCATAGATTATTTATTTATTAATATTATTTATATAGATTGTATTAAATATATTTTCTGGAATTATATAGAATAAATAATAAAGAAAATTACAAGCGCTTTTATTTTGAAAAATCCTATTACAAAGTCAATATTTAAACAATTAATATGTAATACTCAAACATGCGATCTTAGCACGTTTCAACACTGATTCGCATACGATCACTCGAAGTTAAGCATCGCCGAACCTGGTCAGTACCTAGATTGATAACTGCTAGGAAATAACAGGTGCTGTAAGCCATGGATGTGTGTGTGGTGTATGGACAACAGTTCGGAATTGGAAATCGGCACTCCCATTTCCAGTTAGGTTCGCTATAGTTTCACTTATGAGCAGATACTCTTGGGAATCGTATGTCTCCACCTGTTATCCCATCGATATAGGGCAATTAGTGGGATCAGGAAAATCAGTTAAATTAGTAAATCAGCAAAATGAAAATTCCCAAAACATTTTCAGACTTTAAATAACCTGAAAATGGTTGAAAAGCCGTAAAAAATCAATCGACTAGAAGAAATATAAAACAATTTATAATCACTCTGACTTATATCCAACCGTTTTTCTCTTCCCGGAGAATAAGGTTACATGATCTTTTCATTCCATAATTCTGAAAGACAGTCAGTTTGGGCATCTGTTTGTAATTCACGCCAATAAAAGGAATCAAACCAGAAACCACTTTTAGTTACTGGACAAAGGTCATCAGAAATCTTCTTGAATAATCATGAACATTTGACACACCAGTTGTTAAGTATTAAGATAAAGCAGTTTGGACTAAAATAACGTTTAAGTAATAAAATATGCTGACTTAATAAACGAAATATTTATCTGTAAAATTACTTTATTTTGAAATGTGTTCAAACAACACAATGCATAAACGGATTGTTACAATCAGTGCACACACTCGAAACATTTATAGAAATGGTCTTCATCAGTGATGATTTTTTGTCTTTTATAATCATATTAAATCATTGTTTGAAACCCAAGAAACTGTGTTCACGTGTATAATAAAGCAAAGAGAAAATAAAACCTGAGAAAGTAATGTTCTGGCATTGGTGGGATAAAATCTTCAAACATGGAGTGTAATATCTGAAACAATAATTATTGAAAAAAGTGAACTTTGCTGGCAATTCAGCAATACGTATTAATTTTGAATTATTTTCCAACCTACAACAACACTCTCAGAGATTAAACATCGCAAGTCTCTTTTTTCACAGACGATCTACATTCCTTAGTTACACCAGTTTTAACCTTAGCGGCTGGGACCCGCCATACTAGGCGTATTGTAGTGAACCACATTCATATCCTCCGTATTTAATCGATGTGATGTAAGTTCCACTCAAGCGGTTTCTTCACGCAAATAACTCTTCTATGCAATCGACTCCCAAGAGTATGCTTTTCCGATCACTATAATGTTAACCTCTTCATGTCCAACGTTACTAATATATTACTCACATATACACATAAATTGTGCTACATATTCTTTAACCATTTATCTCTCACTGCAGAATTCACGTAGTAAAATATTTGGTATTTTAATGTCCTATCACCTTCATTAAACTCATGATCTTTCACTGTCGAATTATTGCTTTTTTTCTGACATTTACAACATTTCGTGGTAAATAAATAGGATACACCATACTAAGACGTTAAAAAAAAACGACAAAAGGGTGAATTTTTTGCCCTCAATTATTAAGTTACTTTAACTTGCCTGCTAGATGATGTTCTCATCTGATACGGGGTCTCTGAAAGACAGAAGAAAAATATTTTCCCGAGATGTCTAGATAGTCGCTTCTCGTTTGCAATTTTCTTCATTTTTATTATCAACGACAGATAAGTGTCTTCAAGCAATATATAATATAGTGCCAAGTATACAATAGATATCTTTGCAAGAAATTGTTTTCCAAGAAAATCATTGCTTGACAAATTCCATTGATATCTCCTAACGTAAGAAAAAACAGGGCATTTAATAATTCCAAAAAGTCAACGAAATATATTTTTAATTGAAAATGGAGATCATTGATTGCTCTAACAAAAGCTTCCGATGATCGCGGTTTTTCAAATAAAATTCAATTCTTTAACTATTCGGCTCATTACGAAAATCTAAAAAATAACTAAAGTAACTCTCTCTTTTATGTATAATCGACTCTCCCGTCTTGTAAAAATTGCAGTTAGACGGGAGAGACCATCATTTATAAAATAGGGAGACTTTTCAATCAACCTGTATAGTTATTGAGTTTGCAATTCATCACGAACAAATAATTCAATATTGTAACATGAAATATATATTAACGTTTTTTCCCCGAATAAGACTCTAAGAGAGGCGTGGGTTGTTACTGAAGGGAGTTAATTTATCGATGTATATTTTGTAGATGTGCGATAGAATTATCAAGTCTTAGATGTAAATATCTTAACTAATGGAACTATGGAATGTAGCTCATCAGAACACTTTTCATGGAAATAGCGGCCGAGTACTGATAAGCCTGTGATGTTGCCTCCATAGTAAAATGTCTACAGGGCAAAATAATTTATCGCCTGCAAGTCTGAAGGATTATTCTTTTTTGTTTAACTCTGTAGAGGTTGGAAAGAAAGTATTGAGAAGCCCCAGCAAAGATATAAAAGCCTTTATAGACGACAGATTGAATGTTCTACGTCTTCTGATTAGTTAGCCTTCTATTGGTGGACTATAATGTGAGTCAAGGCATTTTGACTAACTCAATAGTACATATATATATATATATATATATATATATATATATATATATATACACAAAAAAAAACTGCAACACTTAGTCGCATTTAAAAAATTGAGCACTTAGTTTATATTAATTGGTAACCAAGATCATTTGTTAAAATTAAGGAATATTACTGATTAACTCACAAAGATGATGTAACGGTTTACATTAAATATTAAATGAAATTAAATGTATTCCTTCTATCTCAAAATGAAACAAAATCAGAATTTATAGGCTTTCAATGAGGGAGTATTTATCTTGCGTACTTGTACAGTGGACTTAACAAGACGATTTAATGAACAACCGGAGAATACCATGGGCTGAACTTGTGAGCAACGGCGAAGTTTTAGAGAAAATGGAAGCAAAAATGAAACTTATATTTAACACCTGGAAGAGTATGTTGAATTTTCTAAGGCACATAATGAGAAAAGACGGCTTCGAAAATCTGATACTCACAGGACAATTCGAGGGTAAAGGAGACAGCGGAAAAAGAGAGCGTTGGCGAATGGATGGCGGGAAGGTTTTAGGAGAAATAAGAAAAAGACAAAATTTTTTAAGACCTACAAGGGACAGAAAATTGTGGAGAGCCTTGATCGCATATGTCTCGAGGGGACACGGCACATAAAGAATAAGATAAAAAATAAAAGAAAACATAATTTTTGATAGCATGCTTTTCGTTTTGAACAGTGTTTCTTTATATACAAATCCCATTGTTAAATGCGTGGGTGTTGAGATTCTTGTATGCTTTTTCTATGTTTAAGAAAAGGATTTTCCTTTTATCATTCAGCATCAAAATCAAAATACAAAAAGAGATATCTCCACATTAATCTTAATTCAATGCTATTTCCATCCTGCATTTCGTATAAACTCATTTTTAGATATGATTAGAATGTACATAGAATAAACTAGAATAGCAAACGCAATAATATGGTAGTTTCATGAAAAAAAAAATATTCTTACTTAAACCGACATTTTAATGTCCAGAACTTATGTGATGACTTAAATAAACTTGTGAAATATTTATGGAGAACAGAATGTAAATTTTATGGGTGCTAATCATTTCCCCAAATTTATATTTTTAATAAAAAATATATAGATTATACATGTCTACAGCCTTTAACAAATATGGTTTGAATTAACAATTACTACCTGTAAAATCCCGTTGGGAAGAGCCAGAAAATATAACCACTGGTGGACCCAAGCATTGTGAGTAAAATTTGGGAAATTAAACAGTTTAGAAAACATCAATGGCTGTGCTTCTCAAAAGTGACCTAGTCTTTAAATGTAGTGATCTTGGTCAAATATTGATATCTCCCTAAATTTAAGTAAGGGCTGTTTAGTCTAGCTACAGCATAAAGTCCCGGTAGATGTTAAAAAAACAAAACAAAATTATCATGAGAGGGCTTTTGCAACAGGAAGGAGCTGGTCCCTCTGTCAGATGGATGTGCATGAAAACAACAACCAACTCATTATATATATATATATATATATATATATATATATATATATATATAGTAAAAGGCTTCAAGATTATATGCCCTTCCAAAAGGAAAACCAATCACCCATATATATAAATATCTACTCTAATCACCCGAAATAAATAAACAAATCCCAAATACAGTAAATGCTAGAATAAATAAACTATCCTCCAGTAAAACCATTTTTAACCAGAGTAAATCGGAATACAATAAAGCCCTATTTAAAAGTAATTTTAAACAAACCCTTAATTACATAGATAAGTCAGTAAATAGAAAACCCACTAAACCCAAAAATAGGAAAAGAAAAATTATATGGTTCAACCCACCTTTTTGTAACCTCTCCAATATTAATATAGGCAAATACTTCATAAAACTGATAGATAAACATTTTAGCAAAAATACATCTCTGAAAAAAATATTCCACTAAACTATATATATATATATATATATATATATATATATATATATATATAATAGCTGGCCCCTCGAATTCGAGGATACCCGTCTAATAGGCTAGCTAGCCAATCTCTGTTGCAAACGCTCGCTCATGGACATTTTTGTTTGATCAACACCTATAGATCCTACCTGTGGTTTGTATTGCAAATATGCTGAGCGGAACTTAGTTACAGTTTCTAGGTGAGAGCGTGTTATCTGTTGTGATCAACAAATTGAACAAGGCCAGCATGCTCAAGCCCTCGGCTACGAAGACTTGACTACCCAATTTCACTCACAAGGCTTGGATCAACACGGCGTATGGTTTTTCAAACACTTTCCAAATGTTCCGCTCGCTGGAATCGACCTAGATCCATGATGATAACATCAGAAACTCTGACAAATCGACCATGGTGAAATTCGAACCCGGGTCTCATGGCCAGAATTACATCAAATACAGTAATATGTTTACTTCTAGTATGATTGATTGATTTGGGGTTTTTTTTACAGCTTATCAACCTTTTGCAGGTTATTTAAAGCCAGAAATATTTTTAGATTGTAAGATTTCTTTTGGAAATAGCAAAGATTTACTAATGCAAGACGTATTAATTAACTCATAGCTGGTGGGAGAAGAGGTGGATTCCTCCCTTTGCCAAGGATCTTTGCACGTAAGTGAACCTAATGAACCCAATGAACCTAATCGGAAATGGAACTTGGTTTTCCGATTTCCAATTCCGAGCGATTGTTCATTACATTACCCACACATCCAAGATTACAGCATCTGGTATTTCCAAGCAATCACACATCTACGTACTGACCAGTCTCAAAAATGAATAACTTTGGTAATCATACAAGAACCAGTGTTTCAATACAATATGATCTTGATGTAGTTTGGTTTAAAGACAGGTTTAATGTTGCGACCATCACACATAAAAGGAGTACTGACAGAAATTATCTAATTCCCTTGACACTTGCCTTCTAGCACGCCACAAGCATCAGGGATTGACCCTGATCCTATCTATACGTTCAATATGGAGATGCAGCCTAGAGCAACGAAAAAGAATTGTAGATGACTAATTTAGAAGTTACAGAATACAAGGGAAGTAACTCTTACCAAAAGAAGAATAGATACTATTGAAGATATCAGAGCCAGCGCTAATTATCCCTAAAACTATAATTGGTATTTATTATGTCTAACTTTTGTGTAATCGATTATTAAAATGGGAAAATATCCTATATGACATGTTTCGTCATTTGAAAAGGTTTCTTCAGATTAAATAATATTTTTTTTATTGATACGTTGGGGTAGGAAACAACGTGACAAATGTCAGTTATAGTTAGACATGAAGAAAAATGCAGGGACAATTAACTTTAAATTTAAATTAACTTAAATTTATCATTTTGAAAATAAAAATGGAAACATTATATAAATACATACATGCAACAAGCTAATTCTTTAATATATTTAATATTTTTCAACATTGAAATGGCTAAATGTGTAGCCGAAAGCGCTCGAATATAAAGAACAACTAGACAGTTTTTATATAATTTATCTACCGAAAAGCAACAAATTATTAGATCACTTGAGAAATTGTATAAAAAACTAAACCAAAGCACCTTGTCAGTTGTCGTTAATGAATGTGTGTGTGTGTGTTTGTGTGTGTGCGCGCGTGCATGTGTAAAAATGTTTGCATCATTTCGATTAATACTAGGTATTTACAATAAGATGAGTTGTGACACAAGGTCTTTTTTAAAGCGAGCGCGTGCACCCGGGCCAGGAACAAAAATTTCCCGTAGTCCCCGCAACCGTCGGGTGTGCTGACCTCTGTGCGAGCACCGATCACTCTCTCTGGTGCAATGAGAGGGCGCGGTTTAGGGTAGCTGTTCCTCAGGCCTGGGCACCTCTCAGTATAATTGTTCTCAGTTGCAAAGGAGTCAGTCCTTTGACGGAGCCGCCCCTGGGTTCCCTCTGTCCAAGGACAGAGACTCAACTGAGAGATGATAAATAATGTGTAACTCACTACTCATGAGAGTGTTTTACATTAAGACTATTGACATGAATGTTTCTGTCATTGTAACATCCAGATTTCATCAAATTTTTTGTCGATCTGCGTAACAGTAATTTGCTGGTAAAAGCTGGCGAATGCAATGCTCTGTTGGTAAAATAACAACAAACATTACATTAATATTCACAGTGTCTTTTTAGTACATGTTTTATTCTTACTCCTTAATAACTTTCCTTCTTATTCTTTTGCACTCATTAGCACCTTGCACCTTCGTGGCTTTATTACCTTGCTTGAGATAAAATGATTAAAAAAAATAATATAGAAGTCAATAAATCCCCTCTCAGAATTTCAGTTAGAAAATATAAAATGGCTATTTCTTATTGCGCATATGCAAGGGAAACCTACAGATCGACATTATGAAAGACATGCATAAACTGGCAATTTATCAAAATTGATAATCTCTTTATGCAAGTAAATGTTTACTCGTCATTTATGTAGGCGATTTAACAATCGATAACTAATTACATTTTATCGATTAATATCTCCATCTAAATCGATAGCGAAAATATACGAATGAACGCATTAAGTCAAACTTAAACCGTTCTGGCTATGACTATAATCTACATCCGCGTCGTCGTTAAGACGGCAAATGATATTCGAGACCAAAGCCTCTGATGAGGAGGCTTTGAGGAGCGTGGAACTATCTCTCACTCGTTAGTGTTCCCAGATCCAGCCTGACCCAGCGTGGTAGCGTCTGTTAGGGTTAAAACTATGGGAAAATTGTTAACCACGAACTGGTGACAAAACTCTAGGAAAGTGTAAAAATAGTTTTAGTACCAGCAATACATTTTGTAAAAAATTTACAAGCAGTGAATTTTTGAAGGAAAATTATTACCAACAATACATTTTTGAAAAAGTAAAATATTACCAGAAATATATTTTTGAAGGAATATATATATATATATATATATATATATATATATATATATATATATATATATATATAATTTTGAATTTTATAGTATAATTTAATATTAATTAGTTAGAATGAATTACATTTTAGTCTAACCCTAAAACTAAATCATTAAATAATTATCATAACCAAAGTTAGTTGTCAAGGGTCTTGAATTCTCATATACTTGTATTTTGATTGGTCATCCCAGCTTATGTAACAGCGTTTCCATAATGAAGGGTGTTTGACTGATTTGAACCTTTTAGTACCCTTTATTCTATATTCAGCACCATTGATAAGACATGAGAAGGCTTGAAACAAAATGCCTACATTTTTAGTTATTTTCTAGAATATTTATGTTATAATTTTCGAATAAATAATTATATCTTCGCAAGCCGAATTGAGTCACTGTCGGGCGTGTTTCCAAAAATAAATACGCTAAAAATCCACCTTCATCCCGACCGTGCGCCGACTGCTTAGTGGTAGAATACCCGCCTGATACCAATTCAGTCGGGTTTCGATCCTAGCTAGAGGCAACCGGATGTCTAGCCGCACATATGAGCTGCGAAACAGTCTGTCTGCGGATGACATTTTATTTATATATATATATATATATATATATATATATATATATATATATATATATATATATATATATATATATATATATATATATATATATATATATATATATATATATATATATATATATATATATATATATATATATATATATATATATATATATATATATATATATATATATAATTATTTATTCGAAAATTATATATATATATTTATGTACGTATTAAATGACCCAAAACTTAAAACAGCCTTTAAAGGATCTAACATCAGTTAATCGGGTTCAGTAAATTTCAGTTTCTTATTAAAAACAATGAAAAAATTACGGAAGTTTTATTTAATATATCAAAATTAAAGATGTACGCTAATTTAGATATTTGAGAATCATATGCAAAAAGGACGGAAAGTTCTACGCGAGAATGCGAAATCGCATTGAGATTATAAAGATGCCTTCGAAAAGCTGAGCAAAAGAGAAAAATATTTTTAGAAACAGACTTCTGAACTGTTATATAACATTAGTCCCGCTACATATAGCAATAAATGCTGGACAATCACCTCACAGATGAAGAAGAGACTTGAGTAAGCAGAAATGTTTTTGTGCAGAAGAATACTGAAAATGCCATTGGCCGAACATGTGAGTAACGCCGAAGTTTTAGAGAAAATGGAAAAAAAAAACGACACTTATACGTAACATCAAAAATAGACAGTTGAAATTTCTCAGGAACATAATGAGGAAATAATGAATATGAAGTTTTAGGAAAAATAACAAAAAAGACAAAAATTATTAAGAGCTACAAAGAACACCGAATTGGAACATACGTGATCATGGCTTCCCACAATTCCCTGTCATTTGTAGCTCTTAAGAAATTTTGGCGAATGGTGACAATTTACCCATCTCACCCTGTATTTACCAGCTGCCTTGGTTAAATTGTCGCCATTTTATATATTTCATTACGTGCATGCGCATTGTTTTTGATTTTGTCGACTGCACGGTATAGTAGGGTCATTTGGGCAACGTCTGCGAGGAAAATGATCACCATAACGGAATTCACTCTGCGAGAAATTTGGAAACGGTATGCTCTACTACTTGGCATTCGCACAGGAATATGCATTACAAACATTCCAAACTTCTTGAGTGTCAATCTGAGAACAGTGTAGAAGATTTGGAAAGCGCCTGGTGATTCTAATGGTGATTACGAATTTACGGCAGGACAATAATATGGGTTGTTAAACACCCCACTATTATCACTGTGCTCATATCCAACATATGATTTCCGCAGATTTTCAGAAAGCCTCGTTGAATGGGCATAGCTGCAAGTACTGCGGGCCAAGAGATTCCATTGACACATATAATTTTTGCGCGCACTTTTTCCAGGTGCCATTTTGCTTGACTGCCGCCATATTGCGATATGCAATAGATAAAAAAAAAAGAACAATCACGGGCCAACCTAAAAATACGAGAATGAATTTGGGAATTTTGTAACTCAAATGCCTGCATGTTATGACAGGTGTATCGGGCTTTATATATTGCCTCCTCAGCGCCATTGTGTTGGCGAACTGCTCTCCGATTCGGTAGCAACAATAAAATAATAATAATAACAACGACAATAATAATATTAATAATAATAATGATAAAAACAATAATAATAATAATAATAATAATAAAAACAATAATAATAATAATAATAACAACAGCAAATATAATGATAAGACGTAGAAGTAGAAGAATGTGACGACGCCTTTCAGAATTCGTGTGACCTTTGAATTATGGCTAAATAAAATACTATCTAAGAACAAAACAAACGAAAAATAATAAACAAATGATAATAGCTTCTTTGTTTCCTTGTTTCCTTCCCTACTGTTCCTCTTTCTCTTCTTAATTCATTCTTCTTTTTTCTTTGTCTTTTTTCTTTGTCTTTTTTCTTGTCTCATAGACACTCTTGCTTCGTAGTTATTTTCTCGTGCCATCGATTCACACTACACTGTTTTGCCTCGTAAATTCACTGTAAATTTTAAAATTCACATTTATTTTTTATCGTTTTCAATATCTGCGCCCACTTCACCGTGCAAAACAGTATTCCCCGTGTTCAGCTTGGTCGTCTCGTTTTTATCTTCAATCGGCAGCCCTTTTCTTTCTCTTGTACTCTCTATACCCTCGACAAACATATTTTTTTCTCCTCCTCCTCCTCCTCCTCCTCCTCTGGTTCTGTTTCGTTCCACTCATATCGTACATTTCCACATCTTTATTTTCCCATCGCTCTTATTCGATCACTTTCTAGTCTTTCATTCTTGTCTTCCTTTTGTTTCATAAAGCGCTAAGGGGCACCCGATCATGTGCGCATGCGTAGACATCAAAAGCGGAAGAGTTCATTCAAAGCGGGAGCAATCGATTCAATAATGGAGAAGTTTTATTTTCAGTCGTTCATAGAAAAAATATGTTTGTTTATAAAGGTAGACCGATGGATTTTCCTGTTTTATCTTTTATTAATATTTGCAACACAATTTACATTAGTGTGACCGTTTATTAGCTTGACATAATGTGTGTATTTATGTACTCTGTGTGGAAATATCTCTTTTTATCCTATGTATACGAATTGCAGTGTTTGTCGATTTACATTCACCAGTGCTATCTATATATGACCATATCTCTCTATGTTTGTGTCCAAATACATGCAAAAATTTCGTACGCTAATTTTCAAGGAAGGCGGGGCACACTCAGCAGACTGCAATCTTTCGTCTATGATTGACACTAGTTACAGTTCCCTACTTGTAAAATGTGCAATATCTCCATATTGTTATTCAGTGGCTGTTGTCAGTGTACATGAAGATAGTTTTTTTTATTTAATGTTGATTTTCAGTGACACTTTAATTTCCTCTCGTTCTTAGGTCTTGGAAGATTCTGTCCTAATATTTCGCGTAAATTATTTAAGTAAAATCGAAAATAAAGAAAGTTAAATGTGTCTGTTCCGGTAGATGGAGAAGGCACTGTAGAATAATGGATAGTGGCTCCGATTGAGATTATTATGACAGAATCTTTGAAAACCTAAGAACATGAGGAAATAGTGCCGCTGAAAATCAGCATTCGAAAAATACAACTTTATCTGTACGAACACTTTAACAGTCTCCGAGTTCGAATTCCAGTCGAATGCATTACATTCATTTACGTGCTAATACCCTTGGGGAAGGTATGAATCCTCTTCTCCTCCAACTAGCTATGGATAAATAGCAGGAGATACCAGGTTCTATAGCCTTGGATGGCAACTGGTCTACTGCAGAAAGAAATGGCATCCTACCGCGTAAAAAAATCTACCTCGTCAGTCTCGTATCGAAAGATGCGTGATCGCCTAAGCGTGTATCACGCATGGCACATAACTGACTGACTGACTTTCCAGTCGAATCCATTACATTCACCTACGTGCTAATACCCTTGGGAAAGGTATGAATACCTTCTTCGCCCACACCAGCTATGGATAAATAGCAGGAGAGGCCTGTTTCTATAGCCTTGGATGGCAACTAGTCTACTGCAGAAAAAAAATGGCAACCCACCGCAGGAAAATTCTGCCTCGACAGCCATGTATCGATAAATGCATGATCATCTAAGTGTGTATCACGCATGACACATGACTGACTGATTGAATGATATATGGACGTATTCTTTAGCGCTGGCTCTAGAAATCATATGCTACAAAACCATGCAGGACATGTCTTACGTAAAACACAAAAAACGCAGACCAAAAATAGTCCAGTTGCAAGACCTTCATAGATTTATGTTTATGCGAAAGTGAAAATCAACACCTGCCTCAACTGTAAGTAGAACTCAACAGAGCGATCCCACTTTACGCCACGCTTGCATCCTGGTGACAGCCATACTGTCTTTCAATAACTTACATTTATTGTTATTTGTTTTATAATAAGTTCCATCTTAATGAAGGCGAAATGACACAAAAACGCAAGGGGGTTGCTGGGTGTGAAAGAAAATAAAAAAGACCTTAGTTACGAGAAAGCCCGATAAGAATAAAGAGTTTAAGTCAGAAAATGGTGACTGATGTTGCATTTACATTTTTTGAATATTGTAGTTGTCAAGAAGCAATTAATCAAAAGGATGTTACGAAGGTGAAAAATACTAGACAAGAAACTATTATAATATAACTTAAGGTTATATATTCCTATTTTAAGTGTAAAATGTAGTAGACCTTTTAGTCAATCTAGTAGTATGCTTAAATTCATGGTCGAGCTACCAAGGGGTAAATCTTATTTAAAATATTAATATGAAGTCACATCATGGCGGTGAGAATAGAACTGAAATTAAGATGCTAAATCTTGATCAATAATATTAAAGGAATTTCTTTGGATTGTGGCAAGAATCTCAAGATATATAGCCGCAGTTCCTGAATAGTTATGACAGCAATATTCAATGCACAGACGAATAGTAGATTCATAAATGTGCAAGATGTCTTCTAACGAGAAAAATTATCTGGCACGATACAGTAAAGCAACTTTCTTAACAGCAGGCCTATCAATTGTTTCAATATAATGGCTCCAAAATCAAGAATGCGCAAAGAGTTACACTCCTGGATGTTAACATCAGCTATGTTAATGGAGGACAAAAATGGTTATCTACGGCGATTAAAACTTTTTAGAATCTATTGTACTTACTATTAAGGCAGAGCACATGGCCAAGTCGTGAGAACGTTTGCATTCTGACCATGAGATCCGGGTTCGAATCTCACCATGGTCCATTTGTCAGCAAGGAGACTTCCTGATGTTACCGGACTGGAGGTGTCGATCCCAGCGTGCGGCACCACTGGAAAGTCCCTGAAAACAATACCACGGTTTGATCCAAGCCTTGTGAATTAAATTGGGTAGACGGTATCCTTGGATACCGTCGATAGCTATGCTACAAGAATCATGTTTATGTGGCCGTTGTTGAGCGTGCTTGACAGCCGATAAAAGGAATTTGAACAGATTTTATCGACTTGTTTAAACTGTTGATCACGCTAAATGACATGCTCTTTCCCAGAAACTAAAACTAAGGTCTGCTCAGCATAGTTGCAGAATAAACGCAAATTAGACTGAACAAGCGTCTGCAATAGGGATTGGTTAGACGCCCTAGTAGACGGGTATCTTCGAATATGAGCGTCCAGCTATATATATATATATATATATATATATATACTATTAAGACAGGAGTAAAGAGGTGTGTCATCATTTGCTTTTCATTAATCGTTAGAAATGAATCGAAAAAAGAAGCGAAAATTACTATTCTATGATTCTAAAAGCATTGAACAACAACGACAGGAAAAAAGAAAAAAACATATATATATATTGCAGAATGGAGTGTGGAATGCGATTTGCTTGGCATGATGGTATCGTTTTGGTGTCATCGTGGAGTATTTTGGTCTTTCGCCAGTTTCCTTCATTCTGATCTTTATCACTCTGCTCCACCAGTTGTCAAATATATGTCGAGATGATAAAATCATTTCAACTCATTCCTTTTATCGGCTGTCAAGTGGTCTATGTTGTTGTGCCATCACTTAGGGGAAGTATCTGTCAATCCTCATTAGAAATACTAGAAGGAGAACGCACGCCAGACGGACTCATCATTTACATATTAGCTCGGTGACGGTCTCCCCCAAAACACCTTCTTTCTTCTTTTTGTTTTCTATAATGTGCTAATTCTTTCGGATTGCTGATTCCACAGACCCTTCATCTGTTCTTTTTATATTCCTATTCTCAACTGTTCTTTAGGTAATATAATAATGTTCTACGGTTAGACTAGTTTTCGAAAAATCCAGAATAGTGTACAGCGAGGGTCGAGCTGATAGATACCTACGCTAGACAGCATTACCAGACTGTCATGAGAGATCTGAAGGTTTTCTTAAACCTTATTTTATGTACTCTGTCCATTCAGGACGTCGAAACAATTTTAGAAATTTAAGTAACTTACGACAATTACTGCTAGTATTTCAAGTGAAACATGTCATTTATAGAACTTAATTATATTACTGTTAGTATTTCAAAGGATATATGATATTGAAAGAATTTACGATTAATATAGCTAGTATTTCATGGGCAATAAATTATTCAAAGAATTTTAGACGATTAGTTGTAATATTTGTAGGGAAATAGAATATAAAAAAAAATTTCGATGATTTGTCATTTCCAGACAAATAAGATATTCAAAGAATTCCAAGCTAATAATGCTAATATTTCAAATTAAAAAAAAAGACATTGAAATTACGTGATACAATTTAGTATTTCAAAAAGTCCTTCGAACGACTTCAGACTGTACTACTTTACAAGAGAAATATGAGGAATAAGCTGGAGACTAAAATTCATAAAAATCCAAATAATTCACCTAACATTTCTGAAAATCTAAGATCATTATTAGAATGTGTGACAAAACAAGAGTAATAAGACGAACAAAAGAGAAGCCCAAAACAAATAACCGAGTATAATTCATTTAAAAAATTCAAAATAATTATGCCTAGCTATTAAATCAAGAAAAATAACATAAAATAAATAATATTAAAAAATGAATAAAAATGGTTTACCTAAACCAGGAAGTCAATCTACGGCTATTGCTGTTAGTCGTGTAATGACAAAAGTTCACAGGCGTATAAATTTTAATTCAACTGAGAATGCAAGGTTCGTCTCGATTGTCCTTTTATAGTCCCAGTAAACAGAAATATCTCTCTCAAGAGGAGAGTAACAAAAAAGCGGTGGCCACTCTTGATTGTTCCTAACAAGGTGGAAAGCCAGAGAAATAAGGTGAAATATCTAATTGATATAGCTTCATCTAAGATACTTGAATAATTTTACAAATATATTTTAAGGCATCGGTTCGCAAAGACAGCAACAAATCAATTACTAAGCCTTAAAATGAATTACTAGAGTAAGTAGTAGTGTGGAATAAAAATAAGCAATAATTAATTAAATTAATAAACATGAAAAGTTAAAAAATTAGAATCCTTTCAAATGCAAATGAAAATGCTAATTAACAATAAAGAAAGAAAACAGATTATACAGTAAATAGTTAAATATAATATAGAATACTCCCAACTTGCATCATAACAAGTATTTTATCACCGAAGAAGCCAAACATAAAAAAATTATTCGTCTTTATTTTCTGACTGTCGAAAGAGGCGATCGTCTTAGACAGTTTCTGAAAATCCTGTTGCTAACAACAATCAAAATTTCTGTACACATGTATGTTCTTTAAAATATATAAATATTTCTCTGAAATGTATAATAAAGCATTTTATCATTTTTGCCTCTACTTATGTTGCTGTATTAGTGATATGATTTTGGTAGTAATTTTAGAATCCCGTTTGGGCTGATGATAATATTTTAACCCAAAACAAAATAAATATATATTTAAAAAATATATATTCAAACAAGGTCAAAGCAACAGAATAACCCCACAATTAGTTTTACAGCAATAGGTTCAAGAAAAGTAAATTGTTTGAATTAAGTCTGGTTTAGTTTGTTTTGTTTACGCCATATCAACCTCAATTGGTTATTTAATGCGGAAAATATATTTTTGTTGCTGGTAATATTTTTTTTTCCAAAAATTGTTTCTGGTAATATTTCTGGTAATATTTTAACCAAAAATGTATTTCTGGTAATAATTTTTCCTTTGGAAATTTATTGCTGGCAATATTTTTTTTTTCCAAAAATTATTTCTGGTAATATTTCTGGTAATATTTTAACCAAAAATGTATTTCTGGTAATAATTTTTCCTTTGGAAATTTATTGCTGGCAATATTTTTTTTTTCCAAAAATTATTTCTGGTAATATTTCTGGTAATATTTTAACCAAAAATGTATTTCTGGTAATAATTTTTCCTTTGGAAATTTATTGCTGGCAATATTTTTTTTTTCCAAAAATTATTTCTGGTAATATTTCTGGTAATATTTTAACCAAAAATGTATTTCTGGTAATAATTATTCCTTTGGAAATTTATTGCTGGCAATATTTTTTTTTTCCAAAAATTATTTCTGGTAATATTTCTGGTAAAATTTTAACCAAAAATGTATTTCTGGTAATAATTTTTCCTTTGGAAATTTATTGCTGGCAATATTTTTTTTTTCCAAAAATTATTTCTGGTAATATTTCTGGTAATATTTTAACCATAAATGTATTTCTGGTAATAATTTTTCCTTTGGAAATTTATTGCTGGTAATGTTTTTTTTTTCCAAAAATTATTCCTGGTAACCTTTCTGATAATATTTTAACCAAAAATGTATTTCTGGTAATAATTTTTCCTTTGGAAATTTATTGCTGGCAATATTTTTTTTTCCAAAAATTATTTCTGGTAATATTTCTGGTAATATTTTAACCATAAATGTATTTCTGGTAATAATTTTTCCTTTGGAAATTTATTGCTGGCAATATATTTTTTTTACAAAAATTATTTCTGGTAATATTTCTGGTAATATTTTAACCAAAAATGTATTTCTGGTAATAATTTTTCCTTTGGAAATTTATTGCTGGTAATATTTTTTTTTTCCAAAAATTATTCCTGGTAACCTTTCTGATAATATTTTAACCAAAAATGTATTTCTGGTAATAATTTTTCTTTTGGAAATTTATTGCTGGCAATATTTTTTTTCCTTTGGGAATTTATTACTGGTAATAATTTTTTACACAAATGTATTGCTGGAATTTAAATCTATTTTAGACGTTTTGACGCCATATAGGGGATTAAGTGTTTGCCCATAGCCGGGCCCGTAACAGGTGCTAACATCTCGGGTTAGGGTAGGCCTGGGAACACCAGAAATTAAGAGCTAGTTCCATCTGAATTAAATTTTTTCATGAGTAATTATTTATTTGAATATAACATTAATATAAAGAAAAATCCTCAATTGCCTAAACATTCCATAGAATATATTAAACAACGCCGGCTATTAATTGTAATATTGCTTTCCGTTTACTCATGTCCTGGTAATAAAATATAAAACGCCACAAACAATGGAAGATTTTATTTGGTTTCCCAACTGGAATGATAACTGAATTTCAACTTGATACATATCATGTGATAAATATATTTTTCTCAGCTTACTCAAAGAGCAATACTGATGTAGACAGTTCTCTTTGATCGGATAATCAGCGGGTAACGCTTTTGGCCCAACAAGCTTTTCTGGCAAGGAGAGTGGCTATATCCTCAGCGGAAATATATCAAAAGGCAGATTAATCTAGCACAACGAAGTATACTGGCCTCTATAGCTATATGTATCGCCAGTACAGGTTACGACACGGCATTATAGATCGAAAAGCTTCCTAAACTGATTCCCCCGACAGAATCAACGACCACATGTACGGGATCTAGGTGAACTTTCAAGTTGGAAGATACTGGCTGTGGTTAGAACAGGATACTGATGTCTGTTCTTACCCAAGAAAATCTACAAATGAAGGAATTCTTCACCGGCTTTCAATCCAGATACTGGAAGGTAATTGATCAGTTGTTCAACTACATACCCACCGTACGACCACACACAGTTACGAGTGTACCTGCTCATTTGACAATGATCCTGATTTAGTTAAATTTTACTCGCATATAGCAGCTTGAGTTACATAACCATATTGCTTGTACAGAAATCACTGAATGCAAAACTTAAAATAATAATAATAATAATAATAATAATAATAATAATAATAATAATAATAATAATAAAACATGCATAATTTGTCCCTGCTGTTCACAACAGACAGAAGTATAATGTTGTATGTAGTATTGTGTATAGCATTGTAGACCTCACAGAAAAAAAACATCAATATATCCCGAAATATATTTGTTTATATGTAAGAAACGCATCAGTTAATTAACACATCACGATCATAAGTGCTCTAAGTGTACTACAGCTATAGTTGGTGTATCTAGGGCATAATTTCCACACACACACAAAAAAAACAAAAAAAAAACCTTTCTGGTCTAAAAGTATGAAAGCTTCTACGCGGCCTTGTGGTTGAAGAAATATTTTCCATCCTACAACCCCTCCCCCACAGAGGAAACGTTGTCAGCCTCTCACTATTCTATCTCTATTTACATGGCAAATTGTATAGTGAACTACATTCCTTAGTACTAAACTTTACAAATAAGATACGCCAGGACATGTATGGGAGGGACCTTAACTTCTGCAAGTTTGGCGCTAACCGTTACCTTTTAATTTAGAGTTACCTTTCTCTTGTCTATGTCGCTTTAGACTGTTTGGAAAGGTGTTTGAAAACATAGGCTATATCATCGGCATATGAGAAATGCTTGTACTGAGGCACCACAAATGGCACTATGATAAACCGTGACTAAAATTCTCATGTTGTCTGAGCAAGACATTTGGATTTTATGTGAACCAGAAATGGTATTTCCAGGATCCGGAGAAGGTTATAATAAATAATAAAACAAAACTCCTGTTGGACTTTCATATCTAATCCGCATATGCGTTGGAACATTTGGAGCCTAAAATTACTGTAGTTAATAAACTCAAGAAAACATATTATAGTATAGCTGGCCCCCTCATATTCGAGGATAACCGCCTACTAGGGCGTCTAGTCAATCCCTATTGGAGATGCTTGAGAACATTATTCAACCCCAGCAGAGCTCACCTGTTGTTTATTCTACAACTATGCTGAGCAGATCTTAGTTACACTTTCTGGAAGAGAGTTTTATCTTGAGGGATCAACGATTTGAACAAGGACAGCACGCTCAAGACCTTAGTTACAATGATTTGTGACTTCGTGCTACTACAGCTATCGATGTGCCCCAGGATTCCGTCTACCCTATTACACTCACAAGGCTTAAGTCAACCCGTGGTATAGTATTCAGACACGCTGGGATCGAGCACTCCAGTCCGATAATATCAGGAAGTCTCCTTCCTGACAAATCGACCAATGGTGAGATTCGAACCACTCGATCACGTGCCCATACTCAAGAAGAAGAAAGGGAAAAAAAGAAAAGAGTAACAAGTTTTTTTTTTTTTTTTTTTTTAATTACAACTGGAGATAGAGAGAAGAAACCCTGTTTTAAATAAGTGAGCACAACTGAACTCCAGGAATTTGAACTAACCGAAAATACAATAAATAATCCGTTAAATTTAATAAATACTTTTATATTTTTAATTTTGTATGGCGCAATTTTGAAAAGCTAAAAGTGCATGGAATACATGACTCATAGCATCATTTCCTCTTGGGCACATCGAAATGCTGCAATGGTTAGCAATTGTCTCGCTAGATCAATTACAACTAAATAGTGAATTCGATTCTCACTGGGTGCTTCACCCATTCGGCCTTGTCCCACATCTAAACTAACAATAGATAATTATTTGAGAACTTCACCGTTATGTAATGGCCTTCATGCTTATCTTGCTAGATCAATTATGACTAAATATGAATTCGATACTTTCGTCCTTTGGCCACATCTAAGCTCCTCCTAGAAAATCCTCAAAGCACCATTTCATCTTGCATTAAATAATGCCAAACTGATGTTATGATCACAAAATTGTCTTATATTGTTCGTTTAAATATGCGATAAACGCCATAACTAGAAACGAAATCGAGACTTTCACCTCTGCTCGAACACCGGCTACCGACAGTAAAACGCAACTATCTATATTACCAAACCCAAGACAACAACATATATTAGGTTGGGGCAAAAATAATTTCGTTTTCTCACATAGTAACATATGTTAGAAAACGAAATTATTTTTGCACCAACCTAATACTTGCAAGGCAACTCATATTTCTAGAGTTAATCAATACAGCTGAACTTAGTGAATTGAGTCACAGGATACTTGATTATTTACTTGTTTCTAGTGTTGTTTTCTATTTTGTTCTAATTCACAGTACCATGTCCTTTGCATTCACGTAGATCTTTTTTTCTGAACACAATGTTACGGCGCCTTTCCTTTAGATCGCAAATCGATACATAGATCAGGTGATATGATGTTAACTCGTGTCATACAAAAGAACAAATAACAAAAGAGATGAAATAACAACAACAACAATAATTGCAACATCCAGAACAAAAAGAAAAAACAAAAAAAACGTGACAATTAAACATTTCGGAATTTCGAGATAAAGAACACTCAGTAGCTGTTTGATGCGAATCTGCCCTCAGCTCGAGTAATAATAATAAATACTTCGGACACTTTGTCCTCATTATATATCTCAGAAAACTCAATTGTCTCATTCTGATTGTAGGTATAAGTTTCCTTGCTGTTTCCTTGAAAAATTACCTTTTCTCACATGTTCTGTCTATTATATTCTAAAATAGATATAACTTTTAAAATTTGTTACGGGATTATTTCATATGGCCTATAACGATTCTTATTAATATAAGCCACGTTGAAATGGAAAACACGCACAAAACGCATGCGCACATGTATACATATGTGTGCACATATATGCAAATTGGGTTGATAGTCTGTAAAATAATCAACCGGTCGATATATCGCTTAGAATCCTCCATAATTTATACTGACTTTGCAGTTAACCTGATATATATTTATGAGCCTTCTTAGATTAAAAGAAAAATTGAAAATCTAACATTTTGAATTTTGTTTCAGCAATACGTGTAGTTAAATTAAATGATTACATTTGTCTTGGAAAAGTCAATCACAGGAAAAAGGCCCACGCTAAGTTTTCATTTTGTCTTTACACACACACACACACACACACACACAGATATATATATATATATATATATATATATATATATATATATATATATATATATATATATATATCTGTGTGTGTGTCTGTACACTCATATCTATCTATCTATCTATCTCTCTCTCTATATATATATATATACACGCATATGCACACACACACACACACACACACACACATATATATATATATATATATATATATATATATATATATATATATATATATGAAAGCGAGGTCGTAGAAACTCATGATAATATTTTATTTCGTAAAACCGATATTTCGCTTTCATCCCACAGCCCAAAATCAATTTCAGCAATTTTATTGCTAAAACTAATTTTGATGAGACGAAAGCGAAGTATCAGTTTTACGAAATAAAATATTACCATGAGTTTCTAAAATCTCCGCTTTCATAATTATTATTTTTCGCTGTACTTACAATGAGCTCCCTCTGGATCTATATCCTCTTTGGTATTATCCATACGGCAACAACAAAGACAAAAGTCCATATAAACATAAGTCTGAAAATCCTCTATTTTTTAATTAAGTTTAAGGAAAGTTTACGGTAGATGGTGCTGTGCTGCTATGCAGACAAGGTAACATTTTTCCAATGTCTACATTTGTGGTTATTCCGTCTTCAACGTTTAACCTGTGTAATAGGGACTTAACTGAGAAATGTTCCGTTTAACAATGGCAGGATATTGTGAGCAGCGGAATAGGATTTTTATATACGGCCGCGCGAATGGTAACGAACACAAGGCTCCACGGTGGTATCAGATTGCGTTTCCTGACCGAAGGCAGCCGAGTCATCCAACCTTTACTGGAGTTTATCGTCACATTGCTGAGACAGGATCCATGGCGAAGGATTTTCCGACATATGTTTAATATGGAGTTTTGTTCTTGTTTTGTTGTGAGGAACCCACTATATATATATATATATATATATATATATATATATATATATATATATATATATATATATATATATATGTTTGAAACAGTACAGAAGCGTATTAAGGCATTAAAAACAAGAAATTTTATATTGTAGACCATGATAGATTTAAAACAAAAACACACGCCAGACGACCGGTTTCGTCCCCTCTCATCAGAACTGTTAACGGGGAACTAAAATTATGAGAAAAAGAGAAAGTCTCTTATGGATGAAATGAATGAATGGATAGTGAGGAAAAAAAATTATGATAAAAATTATACCAACAAAGATGCAAGAAGAGCAGCACAGCAAGTCCAAGCAAACAATCTATTTGTTTACAAAGAGCAGGTTGCCTGGACCTGATGTAAAGCGTCTCCAACACCTTAAGATGGAATAATGAGTGCGAACTGCCCAAAACGGAAAACCAGTTCACACTGAACAAGTATGATTCTTTATAAAGTGATTCTTTATAAAGACCCATACGTGTATATATATATATAATATATATATATATATATATATATATATATATATGAACATTGAAGTCAACATTCAGAGGCGACAACCTGTTTCATCCTAGATGTCCGGCCTAATGATTGCGTCTAGCATGAAACAGCCTGTCGCTTCTGAGTGTTGACTTCAATGTTCACTTTTATATTTCTATTTACATACGCTCTATCTCTGATATTGAGCACTTTATCCCATAAATATAGCACATCATAAGAGTATATTTCTTCTTATATATATATATATATATATATATATATATATATATATATATATCAAGGAAACTATCTGTGTGTGTGTCTGTGGTTGTTTATGTATTTTCATAGTTGGTTTATTCATTGGAATATAAACACTTGTGCTATTCAACGATGAATACAAGACTTACAGAATAATAATCACGGTGAGTTTATAGGTAGGTAAACATCCGGTTTACATTGGATTCCCATAGGCTAAACATTTGTCTGGTTCATGCCCAAGTTTGTCTATATTCACCCAGTCGGTGGCAACTTTAGTTGGATGACCATGCCAGTCTATAGCGGAAGCATTCGGAGCTTTCTAAGAAGACGATGATATATTATTCTTCTGAATTCATGAATGTATCAGTTTCATTAGAGTTCTTGTTTCCCTTAAAACTTATACGTTATTCAAACAGTTCCTCCAGGGTACTCTTAGCTTTCTTCATTAGAATCATACTTTGCTGCTTTAAATCTTTTCTTCAACTCTGAAAGAGATTACCTTTCATTGCAATAGAAGAATCTAAAAATCAACATATTTTTCTTTGATACAACGACGTTTTTCTGTCTCTTAATTCTTTGCTTAGATTTTGGAAGGCATCTTTGTTTTCTCTTTTGCTGAAAACGAAGACTTTCTTTTATGATGCTTGATGCATTGTGATTTCTAATTATTTTCATCGACTGCTTTTTTCTAATATTTATATGCTTTTTTATGTGCGCTGTCCATTCAGGATTGAGGTTATCATGGGCCTCCACATCTTTCTGTCCATTGTAGCTCTTAATCACGTTTGTGTTTTTGCTATTTTTTGCAAACCCTGTTCAAACATCCATTTGCTCAAGCTTATGTTACTCTCTCCTTTCTCTGTCTCTCTTTCTCTCATTCTGTCATGTGAGTATCAGATTCTCCAAGTCTTCCTTCCTCATTACATGCTCCAGAAATTTTAACTGTCTCTTCCTAATGTTACGTATAAATTTACTTTTCGTTTCCATTTATTCCAATATCTCGTTGTTGCTCACATATTCAACCCATGGTATCTTCAACATCTTTCTGTAGAAAAGATTTCTGTTGCTTCAAGTCTCAACTTCATGTTTGAAGGGATTTTTCAGTATTCTCTGCCATACAGGAGGACAGAGATCACGTAACATGTCCGTACTCTTTTCTTCGTTTCTAGCGATCTTTTTCTCAGTCACTTAATAATCTGCTTAACTCTAGGAATGCATCTTTGGTCATCCCAGTACGTCTTCAGATTTCAGTCTCGCACTTTCCGTCCTCTTTTAGAACGTGCCATGTATTTAAATGTTTGTACTACTTTGATTTTCGTATTCCTGATTTATGATTTGCATTTTGATCTCATCCCCTCCGTCAGTTATGTGCGACGCGTGATCCACGCTTAGGCGATCAGGTATCTTTCGATACATAAATAAGGAGCATATTTTTCTCGCAGAAGGTTGCCATTTCTTCTGCGGAAGACCAGTTGCCATTCAAGGCTATAGAACCCATTCTGTCTTGCTATTTACCCATAGTTGGAGGAGAAGAAGAGGGTTCATACCGTTCCCGAGGATATTAGCACGTAAGTGAATCTAATGGATTTGACTGGAATTCGAACTCGGCTGTCGGATTCCTCAATCCGAGCCAATATCCATTACTCCACCGTGCCTCTTGGGGTTCGTTTCGAGTATTATTGTTTCGGGGCGTTAAGAATAAGATATTTTACATCTGTATTTTCTTTGAAGCATTGATTCGAATCCATAAGATCAAAATGGCAGATGGTGTCAAAAATTACTAATAGTCTATTGTTAACTGGAGCAAAGGATGGCTTGCTAATTTTAACAGCCTCAAAACCAAACTGCTATCTAGTAATTATCCGAGACAATACTCTCTACATTCTGATACTGACCTCAAGGTTGTCGGCCTAACATTCTCGGCTAATATAAAGTGGTAAGACTATAATGAATCCATTGCTGATTTTGCTGCAAAGAAAATTGGTTTACTCTGTCGTGCTAGACAATTTTTTCTCCTGAATATATGTGAAATATCTATAAGTTTAACAATCGTCCAATGCGTTGAATATTGCTGCCAAATTTGCTCCGGTTCTCCTGTTATATACTTAGAGATTCTTGATAAAATCCAAAGACGAATCAGCAATATTTTTGATCCTGGTCTGATATTTCTGTAAAGTTGTTTTTTCTATAAATGGTCTTCTGCCTTAGCTTCAGGGATGGGGTATTACAGGACGATTATTTGATTTAATCCAATCATTCCTTTCAAATAGGGAAATGAAGGTAGTTCTGGACGGACACGCGTCCAGGCTCTTTCATATGAATCCGAGGTTCTCACAAGGCTCTATCCTGGGTCCTACACTGTTTCTGATCTTCATAAATCATCTTCCTGATGTCATCAGCTCCCAAACAGGCATCTATGCAGATGACACTACCATTACCTCCTGTTTCAATAGTAAACACTGTTCTCAGTTTCTTTTACTCCCTGTGTCCTAGTGATGTTATCGCCTTACTTGGGGTGAAATTATTAAAAAATATCCTGTGATATACCACTATATATAAAGAGAAATTCCATGATAAACATTCGTATACAATTGAAGCTAAATGTGCTTACAATATTTCTACCGTTAATGGCAAGCAAGTTCGTTGGGAACACCAACAGAAACAATTGACGATCAATTCGGAACATTTCGCGTCAGTGGTAACCGCATAGAACACTCTCTGAGTTAGACGAGCAAAAACAGCTCAAAATAATCACGAGGCAAGACAAAGAAACAAACATCGTACAAAGTAATTTGGTTTCAGATTATATAGAAATTACTTCATATATCTCGAAAAGACTCGCGTGACCTTAAGGCCTTTATATATTTAGACTCACGGGGTGGCCATTTTCCTTTCTGTATATTTTGTGTAAGGTATATGTGAACTCTTTTCGTCGTTACATCATTTCGCCTTTTAGTTTGTTTTTCAGTGGCGGTAGGGTGATCTTTTGTTTCCACTACAACTATCATTTGTAATGTTGTTTATTTGTTTGTTATTTTCATTTCCGGCTTTTTAGCATCAGGTAGAATTATTTCCCAAAGAATAATATCTAATAATGCATGCTATCGTAACTAATATATGCGATGTACTGCGTAACCTTATTAGTATATATATATATATATATATATATATATATATATATATATATATATATATATATATATATATATATATATATATATATATATATTCATGTCAAACAATTGCACACTTTATCGATTTTATTTATTTCGAATTTTGCCCACGGTCTTTTTGTGTGTCCATAACGTATTCCAACCCCCGTATTTTGCCAACATTCCAAGCCCGTCAGAGACTTAAAAAAAATGTAAAAAAAACATCGTCGAAGATAAATGTGCCGCAAGCGAAAAAATGGCATAAAAGAAATGAGCGAGAAAAAGAGATAAAATAAACAAAGAGAAATAAAACAATTTACGCATAAGGAAACCGGTGTTATTTTCATTTGTTTCTTCTGTCAAAATATTCCACTCCCCGGAATATTTCTTTTACTGGTCTGATTTATCTTGGGTGTATGCGTACCTGGTTAGGTGCGTTGATGTCTTTTGAGAATGTGCGTGTTTATACTCAATATGTTCATTTGACGCATACATACATACATACATACATATATATATATATATATATATATATATATATATATATATATATAAAGATAGATAGATAGATAGACAGATAGATATCGATATATATGTATGTATATATACACACATACATATATATATATATATAAAATGAACATATAAAATTTAACATTCAGTGGCGACAGACTGTTTCATGCTAGACGTAATCATCAGGCGGCTTGATGATTGCGTCTAGCACGAAACAGCCTGCCGCCACTGGCTGTTGACTTCAATATTCATTTTATATTCATATTTACATACGCTGTGTTTCTGATATTAAGTACTTTATCCTATAAATATAGAACACTTTAAAACTATATATATATATATATATATATATATATATATATATATATATATATATATATATATATATATAAAACAGACCACTTTAATGTTTCAATATAATAATTTATTTCACCAGAGCCCTTTTAAGGGACGCTGGATCATCAGATAACACTTCCAAAAATGAAATGAAAGATGAAATGAAAATTGATACTTTTGACGGTTAGTATCAAGTTTATGTACTTTAAAAGAGAGGGTAGGGAGGAGTGGTGGGAGAGACATGGTTGAGTTTAGAGAGGGTTTATTTTAATATTTCTTTCAATCATACTTAATATTGGGGTGATCTTGACCTATTTAAACGGTTAACTTAACGGAAGTGATATATTGAAATAGGAGGGGAGAAGAGAGAAAATGAAAAAGAAAAAAGAAAGAAGGGGAAGTAAAGAGAAAGAAGCTGTAACTATGTTTTACCTTGGAAGAAGTGGGGTGGTATATTTTTAGCGATTTATGTAAAAAAAATAGATTTTATTGTTTGATAGTAATTTAAATGTTCAAAAAAACACGAAGAAATTAATTTGATGCTTGCTAGCAATTTAAATATTTAACACTTTTACAAATAACTTAGGGATTTAATATAAATACTGTGTTTATTAACACATTCAAGGAGAAAATATTATAAGATTTTTTAAAAATATAACAGTTTACTGATAGTAATCTTTTAATATTGTAAATGACTGTGAAGGTAACATCTTTATCAGTTTGAATCTAATTCATGAATGTAATTTGTAACTATTTTTAGATGGGTAATCTTCCTTACTTAAAGTTTAGGTTTCAAATTAAGATGGAGTAATATTTGAAGGTAATATTAACGTTTTTTTTTCTTTATATATATCCCACATATACAGTTATGTAAATTTTACATATATATATATATATATATATATATATATATATATATATATATATACACAGACATGACAGAATTGAATATTTTATTAAACATGTAATTTATACAAATGAAGTAATTATATATGGTCATAAATTTAATAACTAATACTTGGTTGACATCCCTTTTGCTTTTTTTAATGCAAGGACTCTTCTAGGCATGCTAGCGATGAGTTCACGAATATCGTCTTGAGGGATTTCTTGCCATGTTTGACGCAATAATCCTAAAAGTTCGGGCTTAGAAGATGGCTTCCTGTTCTTTTTGCGGAGTTTTCGATCTAATATATCCGGGGACTGACTTGGCCATGGAAGTTTATTGATGCCATTTTGTCTCAACCAATGTTGTGTTGCTTGAGCAGTGTGACATGGAGATCCATCTTCCATAAATAAGGAGTCAACTTTGCTCATTCTACTACTTGAGAATACTGGAAGGAGCCCTTTCTTTAATATAGAAACATATTTGGTTGAATTAATGTTTCCTTCACACTCCACAAGCTCTGAGCGACCATCACTCCAAATTGCACCCCATACCATTACTGAAAGGCCCCCATGTTTCACCGTTGGCTGTAGTCTTTTTAAATCAAACTCTTGACTACAGAGTCTCCATACCCATACTCTTCCACTGACGGAAAATAATGCGAATCTTGACTCATCAGAGAAAATGACAGTGCTCCAAAAGGTCACGGATCTCTCCACCATCACATGAGCCCAATCCTTCCTGGGTTTGATATTGGCGTGACGGAGAAGTGGTTTCCGTCTCGCAGCTCTGCTATAGTAGCCCAGCTTGTGAAGATACCTGACAGCTGTTCTGGGACTGATATCATCTTGTGTTGCTATGTCAATGATTTGCAACGTGGATTCTGTTCAACATTTCTTTCGACAAGACGCATGGTTCTTTCAGAGGGCCCAAGGCGGCCTAGATGAGGTTTTGTGCTCTTCTTGCCCTCTGGTGAATTGTACGATCACTCTATTAACAGTAGAAAGGGGTATTGAAAGATTTTCAGATATTCTAATTTGACTAAGACAAACTTGATTTTGGCCCACGATTTGTATAGGTCTGATGCTCCTTTGCTTCGTGGCATGTTCCAGTATTGTTATCTGCAATTTTAATCAAATAATCTAAGTTAATTTATCTTGGTTATTAAAAAAAAATAAGAAATACAATTTATCTTGGTTTCTATTCAATTTTGCCATGGCTGTGCACGTTCATTTACATGTGTAATTACACACATAGGTACATACACATGGATCGAAATACACAGGTACCAATACATATTCATATATAAATACTTACACATACATTTAAAAAATAATTACACATATTTATATTTATTTAAATTTTCTTTAATTTCACAGTTAATGTTTAAAGTTAGGTGATGTCTTAAGTGTTTAAATATCAAAACAAATATTTCAAATTTTAATATTTTACTCTCAATATTGACAGTTAAAGAGCGATATATTTAAATCTAAATTAAATTATCAATTTAAAATGAAATTACCTCCAGATGATAAAAATTTCAATCTCACAATTCTAATTAGAGAATATTAAAAGGGAAAGTATGATTAAACTTTAATAAAATTAATATGAAACATTAGTAAACGAACTTTATGTCCTTCCATTGGAATACTTCCCATATATATATATATATATATATATATATATATATATATATATATATATATATATATATATATATATATATGTGGGGGTTGTATTCTTTATATATGCGCCAACAATACATATATACATATATATGCATATATACACCCCTATACAAATGTACATACATATATACATACATAAAATCACATATCACTGTCCAAGTCAATCTACACACTTGTATTCATACGAGTGTATCCGCATCCATGTGTGCATATAATTATATCCAAAACTAAAAATAAAATATAACATAATATTTTCCTTTCTAAATAGTTATTTTTAAATATATTTAGTTAGATTGCGGTTGTTTTTATGTCTACATTTAAAAATTAACTCGTTATGTTTATTCAGTAATATGTCCGAATCTTTGTGTTTTATCATTATGATCTTCTCTTTTATACACAAGTCACATTGGTCTCTGAAATTCACTGGAGTTCTAGCCTTCGATACGATTTTCTATTTTACTTGTGGGGTTAGGCATATATATATATATATATATATATACGTGTGTGTGTGTGTGTGTGTGTATATATATATATATATATATATATATATATATATTGAGTTTATGCATGAATAGGTAATCCGTATGTGTAGACCCAAGGAAGATGATATCCAGAGAGCTCAATGTAAGTTTCAGAGCAGATATGTTTGAATAAAAACAGACCAATTTAAAGGGGTTAATGTAAATAAAAACAGACCAATTTAAGGTTCCATGTAATAAGTTATTTCACCATAACCCCTTTAACAGGGCTATGGATCATCAGACTTTACATCAGACTTTACTTCCAAAGGTTGAAATGAAAAATGAAAAGAAAACGTGTGAATTTCTTTTCATTTTTCATTTCAACCTTTGGAAGTAAAGTCTGATGATCCATAGCCCTGTTAAAGGGGTTGTGGTGAAATAACTTATTACATGGAACCTTAAAGTGGTCTGTTTTTATTCAATATATATATATATATATATATATATATATATATATATATATATATATATATATGTGTGTGTGTGTGTGTGTGTAATTATCACAGAATCTGCATTTCGGGTTAACTTGTTTTTCAATATATGTGCTTGGTAGTTTCATGTTAGCAAGCATTGATTCCGTGAAGCAATTCGAAAACCTTCGGCTTCTGCTTTTAAACCTGCATTACTTATCTTATGCACTAATGGGAAAGGTGTTTGCCTACATCAGCTTCTTTGTTACGAGCAGAACACTGACCATGATGAGGCTTGTCTTGTCATCGTTTTTGCATTTGGAACATTGCATTTGCTTTTGTTCCTTTTCTACGTTCTTTGCCGTTCTAATAATTGTATTATGATTTATCTGTACTTCATCACCCATTTCAAATTCCCTTTTGAATTTGTTGGCTTTATTTTATTACTTAATAAAGTTTCTTATTTCTTTTATGTTTTTATTGTATATCATCTAGTCTTCAGTAGTTTCTAGATACCCTTGAAGAATCATTGTTGTGAATTTGTAAAACAGCTAAACTTATCCCCTATCTACTCTGCATCTGGATACACATAGACGACCAGCATCAGCCTTTCGATGATGCCTACGATGGCAATTGAGAAGCTTTTTCGTTTTGATATCCATTCGATTAATGTCAGCTAATTAATTAATGATGTTTAATATATATTCCACCACAAAGACATCCAAAGTGTTTATGGCTGATATTCTTTTTTGACCGTTCAACTGCGTATTTAGCGCCAGACGTACACACCTGTTGTAAACTTTGCTTACTTTCTTCTACTTGGGTAAAGCTGTGTTCCATCTTCTTCGCTTAATCCTAGGTATTTATAGTTTCTTCGTGTCCCAGTTGCCGAATTCTGATGAGAAAATCTAGAACGTGTTTTTCTTTAATTCTCCCTTTCTTGAATGTTACTTTTGCCCATTTATCTGATCTGAAATCCATATCGATGTAATTAGTGAAACATTTTACAGTATTGAGGATACGCTTCAATTTATTGTCGTCTTTGGCAAAGCATTTGACAACATCCCTATAGAATTGGCGATTAAACCCTTTCTTCCTTAATTTGCATCCATAGTTATTAATATTTAGTTCATGGAAAAGGGTGATTAAGGACAGAAAGGGTGATTAAGGACAGAAAGGGTGATTAAGGACAGAAAGGGCGACAGGAAGTCTCCTTGAATGGTTCATCGTCAGATATTCAAACAACTGGGAGTTGCAGTAACCTTGGTGTTATTTAGTTATAATTTGGTTTTCCATAGGTCCATGTTATCTTTAAGGACTATTTACTAGCAACAAGAGACTTTGTACATTTCCATCCATTATTATTATTATTATTATTATTATTATTATTATTATATATTTTCGCATATTCTCGCATATATACCCCTATTAACACCCTAACAAAACAAAATAATCTCAGCTACACACCTCATCTCATATAGTTAGCGTCATCTGACTGGAGGCAAAGACAAAATAATAAGATGATGCCCAAGTAATAAAAACAATTATCACGTACTGCGTCCAAAGGATTGTTGATTCTCGCACAGCCATCATTAACGTCCGCAATTATTCAACCTATACGATGACGCAAATCTGAGAGAATTAAAGACCAACCGGGATTCATTATCGGCTGCAAAAGTCTTAACAATATATGCAGTTGACACAATGTTGATAATAGACAGATAGAATGCTGCAAATATTCCTACAGAAGGTAATGAAGGAAACTGAGAAGAAAGTAGCAAAATCAAATCTGTTTCATGCTATATGCAATCGTCGTGGCCTGACGATTGCATATAGCATGAAACAGACTGTCGCCTCTAAGTGTTGACTTCTATGTTCACTTTTATATTTACACACGCTCTATCTCTGATATTGAACACTTTATTCCATAAATATAGCACACCTTAAGATTATATTTCTTTATATATATATATATATATATATATATATATATATATATATATATATATATGATAGATTATATTACGTTATCTCATAAGTTTAGTCCCAAATATTATATAAGTAGTCTCAATTTACAGTATTCTAATGTCAAATGATATAGATTTATAATCATATTAATTTAGAAACCTTTAATTCAATATAATTTTTTTTTAGAGAATAATTAACCTGAATTACTAACCCAAATTGCCCCCGCCAAGAGGGAGACGTCAAAGGCGCATTTAAGGCACATAATGCTTTATGAGTTCAAAAAAAGTGAACTCAGCAACAGAAGCGACACGAAGTATTCAATCAATTTATAGAGAAGAATGCCCTGAATGAAAGAACTTTCAAAAGATGTTTTGCTAAAGTCAGAAGTGGAAAGTTCAGCCTTTAATGTGAAAATCGAATATGACGTCATATTGACTTTGATAATTAGCCTCTTTTGTAGCATCATTTGAATAAAATCCTGCAGTATCAGTTGAAGAATTGGCAATGAAGATTCGTTCAAACTATACAACTGTTCATAGTTATCTTCAGCATCTTGGAATGGTTTGAAAACTTGGAAAATGGGTGCCTCATCTAGGGTTGGGAATTGAGAAACGGTAATTTAGTCACAGTTCTTAGAGATCTTGATCCTGCTCCTGAAGAACTCTTGAAGTTTATGCTTCGTAAGAATTCGTTCTAGAGTCCATGTACCTCAAATAGCTGCTCTTGACGGAAACCTAGTCTCACGTGCATAACAGTATGTAGTCATTGCAGGAACACCGACTGGAAAAACATTAGTCTGGGTCTATAAGAAGAGGGAAAATTGGTAGACCAAGTTAATTTATTTAAACGTTTGAATTATATCAAGTCATCTGCATTGTTATGTTTGCTATTATTGGTAGTAGAGTTCGTTCAGTTTCTTTTCTTTTACGGCATATCAACACCTTAATGGGTTCTTTAATGTTGTAAAGAATTTTATTTTTTATTTTCAAAAAATGTATTGATGTTAATAATTTTTCGAAAAATGCATTACTGGTAATATTTTTTTTTTAAAAATGTATTGTTGTTAATATTTTTTCCTTCCAAAATTCATTGTTAGTAATAATATTTTACACAAAAATATTGATGGTATTAAATCCTATTTTACACGTTCATAGTGTTTTGAACAGAGTTTGGAGGTTAACCATTTGTCTATAGCTGAGATCCTAACAGAAACTACTACCCGGGTCAGGGTGGTCCTGCTAATTAAAAGGAGGTTTCACACTTTTAAAAATCTCCTGATCAGAGGCATTGCAGTTGGATGTAGTTTATCGTCTTAAGCAGGACGCAGATGTAGTTTATCGTTTCAGCTCGGACGCGGATACAGTTTATCGGCATATCCAGCACGCGGATGTAGTTTATCGACTTAACCAGGAAACGGATGTAGATTATCGTCTTAGCTAGAACACAGATGTAGTTTATCGTATTAACCAGGACGCAGATGTAGTTTATCGTCTTAAATAGGACGCGGATATAGTTTATCGTCTTAACCAGGACGCGGATATAATTTATCGTCATATCCAGGACGCGAATGTTGTTTATCGTCTTAGCTAGGACGCGAATGTAGTTTATCGTTTTAGCTAGGACGCAGACCTAGTTTATCGTCTTAACATGGAAGCGGATGTAGTTTATCGTCTTAACCACGACGCGGAGCAGTTTATCGTCTAAGCCATTATCATCTTATCATTATCATCATTATCTAAGCCATTATTATCTTAGCTAGGAGGTGGATGTAGTTTATCATCTTAGCTAGGAGCGGATATAGTTCATCGTCTTAACCAGGAAGTGGATGTTGTTAATCGTCTTATCTTGGACACGTATGTAGTTTATCCTCTTAACCAGGACGCGGATATAGTTTATCGTCGTAACCGGGAAGTGAATGTAATTTATCATCTTAACCATGAAGCAGATATAGTTTATCGTCTTAGCTAGGAAACGGTTATAGTTTATCGTCTTAACCAGGACGCAGATTCAGTTTATCGCCTTACCCACGACGCAGATGTAGATTATCGTTTTAATCAGGACGCGGATGTAGTTTTTCGTCTTAGGTAGGATGCAGATGTTGTTTATCGTCTTAACTAGGAGGCGGATGTAGTTTAACTTCTTAGCTAGGACGCGGATGTAGTTTATCGTGTTAACCAAGGCGCTGAAGTCGTTAGTCTTTTTAGCTATATCGCGGATGTAAATTATGGTCTTAACCATGACGCCGATGTGGTTTATCGACTTACCCAGGATGTGGATGTAGTTGATCGTTATATCCAGAATGCGGATATAGTTTATTGTCTCTACCAGGACGCAGATGTTGTTTATCGCCTTACCCGGGACGCGGTGTAGTTCGGAATATTTCAATCGTCGTGTGTCGTATCTTATAACCTTTTTCGATGGTGTTCTATTTTCTGACCCTAGTTTTTTTTGTGATATCGGTTGAGTGAATGTTTTCAAATTTTATATTTTTCCGTTTTTTGTACCAAGGTACACAGTTTTGGCAATCAAAAAGATGTGAACAGTTATATACACATTTTCAATAAGCACCTCCATTTTAAGTGTGAACCATCAGTTTGCTTAGCAAACAGTGTTTTCAATCCTCGATGCTAAGTCGGTTGCTTGATTTAATGGAATATTTCTATGTATTTGGTTTCTTTATTCCCTAGTAATACCTTTCTTGATGGTAGAATTATGCTGTAAATTTGTCTCTATAAAAAACACATATAACAAGTTAAAATTTGATTATCTCAGCGTCATTGGTTCTTGAGATATAAAATCTCCTTTCTTTGTTGAAGTGATCTGCAAAATACACATGTATCACGTGACCATCATGAAAGTTTTACAAATGAATTGATCGGAAGAATTCTAAAAATATTTGTCCAATTTTCTCACTCTTACTATTTCTCATGGCAGACTCTTTTATTTGTATATAAAATGAATAACTGTTAATCAGGCAGTTACTATCTGCCTAGGTTTCATGACAGGGGATCATCAGCCAGCCCAACCTGATGAGCCCCTCTTCCCCTTGCTGATCCCATGTCGTGAAACATACATAGGTAGTACCTGGCTTATTATGATTTATTTATTTTACTTTTGCTCTAATTAGCGTATTGAGCACTCTTCGGTTTAACATATTACTAGCTGTTTTTTTCTTTGTTCCAAAAATTTAAGGTACTAGACGATTTCCTCGGATGTCAGTTTGTTTGAAATTTGTGCTATCCAGGTATTTTTTTCACCGACTTTAAACAGATTTAGATTATATATATATATATATATATATATATATATATATATATATATATATATATATATATATATATATATATATATATCAATTAAAAGGTGCAAATATAATTTATAAATTCATGAATCATTCATACAAAAAAACAAATATAGAGGTTAATGATTTAAATGCCGAGATTACTTCGTAGCAAACAATCTAAATAAGATACATCAACCCAAACCTGTATATGAATGATATGATCCCCGTTTATAAATTCCAGTTGCATAAGGTCTTTTTAATTTTACAAGCTTTCGTCTGTTCATACAAACATCATCAGGTATGGAAGTAGATTTATCATAGCATTTTTTCGGATTGCATTTCTACTTTCGTTGTTCTCTTATTACTGAGAAGTAAAAACAAGAACAAAATCTACTTGTCAATAAAAATTAAAGAAAAAGCTTAACCGTAGTACCTTGTCTGTCGTTTTTAATGAAACATATATATATATATATATATATATATATATATATATATATATATATATATCCCAAATTCTTTACTACCTAAAGAACGAAAAGAATAAATAATACTAAATGAAAATGAAATCCAAATAAAATTAATTAACCCCAAAAAATAAATAAACAAGCCACTCCCGCAAAATTACCCGCCAGAATAGATTACCCACAATGCATCACTGACCCATATATATATATACAAATAGCCGAAGAAATATCCAGCATTCGCGGCCTGACGATTGCGTTGAGGCAGTCGACACGCAGTCTCTGACTGTGTACAATTTCTGTTTAACACTCTGGCAGAGAAGAACCTGGATGAAGCTTTGCCGAAGTGGGGTAGACAGATCTAAGGGAATATTTTTGGCCGAGCCTACGGGCACGGAGAAACCCACGTTAAACTCGGCCTAGTGCCACATACATTCCTCGTGAGGGGACTGTTAAATATCGGCCTGACGATTGTGTCTATCATGAAATACCCTGTCGCCTCTGAGTTTGACTTCAATAATCACTTTTATATATATATATATATATATATATATATATATATATATATATATATATATATATATATAT
>OZ010605.1:4728156-4733156 GCA_963932145.1 Acanthosepion lycidas
AAAAACTGCCAATTTTAAAACCCAAATTTAATCACTATTAAGTTTAAAATTATAAAATTACTGGCTATTTTTGTAGTGATTTTATAACATATTTATGTTGTAATTTTTTCAAATAAATAATTATATATATATATATATATATATATATATATATATATATATATATATATATAAGCAATTATGAGGAATAAGGTGAGAAATTAATGGAAAATAATTAGGTATTTACAGCGAAAAGCATAAGAAAGAAAAAACAAACGGAAGAATGAGAATGAATAAAATCACGAAATAGATAAAGAAAGAAAAAATAAAATGAACATAAATAAGAAAAAGGAGAAGACAGAGAGAAGGAAAAAACATAATTAAGATATAAAAAGAAAGAAAGAAAGAAAGAATGAAAGGAAAGAAGAAAGAAAGAAAGAAAGAAAGAAAGAAAGAAAGAAAGAAAGAAAGAAAGAAATAAAGAAAGACAGAAAACGAATATAAGAAAGAAAAAGAAAGAAAGAATAAAAGTATATACGAAATGAAACAAAATGACAAAATATAAAGAATATAAGAAAGAAAAAGAAAGAAAGAATAAATAAAACAGAATATAAGAAAGAAAATGAAAAAATATGAGAAAGAAAAAAGCAAAGACCATATGAAAGTAAGAGAAAGAATAAAAAGAAAGAATATAAAAAGAAAGAAAGAAATGAAGAAAGAAAACAAATGAAAAAGAAAGAATATAAAAAGATAGAATAAAAAGAAGAAGATTAAAAAGAAAAAAAAAAGAAAGCAGAAAAATATCGACAGAAGAATAAAAGTAGAGGACAATTCAAAGATGGGGAGGAAATAAAGAAAACAGAAGACGCAGACAAGCCATAACTGAATATAAAACTGGGTGGTCGTTTAAATAGGCTCGTTTCACGTGCTTAACGCCTTCTATTATACTTTTTTTTTTCTTTGTGTTTATACTTCTAATCCATCATATTCCAAATTATGAGTAGCACTCACATATAACACTTCCATAGTAGCAAATATGAAAATTCCTTCACCAGATTGGTCCAGGAGCGAAGGAGGTGAGGTGGCAAAGAAATGTAAACACAGTCACACCACCCAACGCTTTTCTGGTCATAAAACAAAGTCATAACGACCACAATGATTGCTGCGCGAAAAGTAATGTCGGCACCGTCTTGGCGCATGCGTAATTGTAATAGTTTGTTCTTTAGGGATAAGGACGCAAGAGGCTTTAGGAAAGTTATGTTTGTAATGTAGGGTATAGTCTCAATGATAATAATCACAGTGCCAGCAGACTCACCCCATGGCGTACCTAGAATCTTCAAAGAAATGCCTTCTTGGCGGGAGAATCGCGTGGGGACGACAAACTGGTTAGGGTTTTGCGGTTTGACTAGCATATATAATGATGGCTCTGCAATAAAAAAATATAACAGTTCTTTACCTACCAGACGAATTACTTACTGGATTTCATATGGTCTTTTGTTTTTTATGATTTATTTTACATTTTATTGACATGTCTGTTATTTTTTGTCACGTTAGAATATCTGTCTATTATGTGAGCAGAACCATATTTGTGTGTATCTGTCGGCTCGAAATATTAATCACACCTAAAACAATTTCCGACACGCACAGTTTTCCTTTTGTTTTTATTCATATATATATATATATATATATATATATATATATATATATATATATATATATATATGAATATATATGTATATATATATATATATATATATATATATATATAGAGAGAGAGAGAGAGAGAGAGAGAAAGATAGAAAGAGGGAGAGAGAGACGGACAGACAGAGATAAAGGACAAAAATAAAAATTAGCGTCTCATTTCATCCTCGGAGTGATTTTATCAAGGTAAATTTAAGGATCTTATATTGTAACAAGTCAGTACGTCTGTATGTACAAGAGCAAAATGATATTGGTTTTTCAAAGTTTTAAATAAAAGAACGCTATATAAATATTCATTGGGTTAGCTTAAAAGTTAAGCAAATCATGGAGGAAACAATGTGACACACTGCAATGTCTGATAAACAAAAGTGAGTAAGTGATATTATATTATGTAAATATGCAATTAAAAAAACACACACACACGCACACACACACACACACACACACACACACACATATATATATATATATATATATATATATATATATATATATATATATATATATATATATATATATATATTTCCAAATGTCTTGTTTTATACAAATTGTCTGTGAAAGTTAATAATATGTCGACATGGAAAACTAAAACAAATTCTTAGTAAAAAAAAAACAAAAAACTTACCAACATTCCGAAGGAGGCTTGCACTGGAGCAGTCCCTTTTTCATATTTTGAATTTAATAAACACACACACACATACACACACAGACACACACACACACACATATATATATATATATATATATATATATATATATATGGATATATAGAGATATAGAAATATATATATATAGTGATAATATTATTGTTTAATATATATATATATATATATATTTATATATATATATATATATATATATATATATATATATATATATATATATATATATATTGGATGGTGATTATGTAGTTTGATTAAAATATTTACAAGGTCTCTCAGTTTAATTTTTTATTAAATTCTTAAAATTTTCTGGTATTTTACACGGAGTTTTGTATAAAGTGTCCGTAGTTTATATTTTGTTAAATTTGTTGAAGTACCTATTTCGATTCTTGATAATAACTGCGAAAGTCTAAAGTACTGCATATATATATATATATATATATATATATATATGTGTGTGTGTGTGTGTGTGTGTGTGTGTGTGTGTGTGTGTGTGTGTGGTGGCAATTATGCTAATCATCTGTGCATTCAGCGACACAACTATGCATCTACTGCCTCTTCCCGCTCATGGGCTGTGCAATTTCAAATCAGAAATAGCAAAAATAACAAAGCATTTCAGATGAGTGATGCTAAGCAGCTGTGCCAGAACAGCTGTGACATGCACACCATCCATCGCTCTTCACCACCACAATAGTATTGAATGAAATAATTGCATGTGTACACGCACACACTTTTATATATATATATATATATATATATATATATATATATATATATATATATATATATATATATATATATATATTACACAGACTTTTCGCAGAGATTTGCGCATTTCATTTTAAAAAGAGACCAATGTTTATTGCTCACAAGGCTGTGCATTTACATAATTTAACGGTTAATGGCACCCCCTTTAATTTTTTTTTTTTGCCATTATATGAAACACCGTATTTACTGGATTGCTCCTTAAATAATGTCTCATCTGTTATTACGTTGGCCCATGACGACAGATGCGAATGTTGTTGGTATAGCTTTAGACATTGAACCTTCCCGCCAATAACAATTGTCTTGTCCTGTTAAAGAGACCATCTGCGCGGTAACCTGGTGAAATTTTGTCTGACATAAAAGTCTGTAAAATGCGAAGTTGCAGCACTGAATATATATTTACGGAAAATACTGCGCCTGTTAGGAAATATTGATGATGCCTGGGCGTTTGCACAGACCAAACAGTAGATGCGAAACTGTTAAACGCTATTGTGTAAAATGTTTATGCAGGTTGCGATTATTATGCATGTGATATTGTGGTACAGATTTAAAGAGTGTGATATAAGGGGGGTCCTATTTATGTGTTGGGCAAAGTACACAAACGAATCCGGCAAGTATGTGTAGGAAGTGTTTATTGGATGTAATTTGGCTATATCCTGTAGTGCCACACTGCTCCTAGTATTTGTTGTGCTTCCATATATATAAATTGGGGTCAATGCTTTACTGAATTCGATAAAATTTTCGACAGAATTTTCTAGGTGTCTCTCATTTCAGGAACTTCGTTCCAATATAACACACTCTAAAGACACACACAAAGACACACACATATATACGCACAAATACACTCTAACATATTTATATGTGTGCGTGTGTGTGTCTGTTGATATATATATATATATATATATATATATATATATATATATATATATATATATATATATATATATTAAAGGTAATATATCCGTTGGTATATAACGCAAATGGGTCCTAGAATTATAAAATATTAAAACAGATCCACATAAAGTGCTCAGAGTAAATTAAAATTTCCTAAAATAGCATCCATTTAAAGCCATAAGGTTAATATCCGGGTTTAATTTATGAATCCTCTTCCACCTAAGACTAATAAATTTGACCCTCACCTGACCACCGTCTCGTGCGTTTAAACGTTTTTTGTTTTTTTTTTCTTTTGTAGCTTTTGTAGTTAACTTTCTAATTCCGACTCAAACTTAGTCTATACCGGCGTTGAATAAGACTGACAGGTTTAAATTTAAATATTTTCTCAAGTAGGCGTCTACGTGGACGACACTACAATTTACTACTGCCTCAAAAACAAATCTACTAACGCTGACAAAACTAAGCTGGCCGTTCGTCTCGAAAAGGACCTCCAATAGGCTGTGAAATGGGGCAGGAATTGGCTGGTTAATTTTAACGCTTCAAAAACGAAACTGCTCTCTATTAATCACCACAGAGATCCTTCCCTACTGCCCATTATAAGGCCTGACGCTCAACTTCTCGGGAGCACCTCTATGCGTCTGCTCGGTCTCACATTGTCTGCTGACCTAAGCTGGAACAAATAAATTATCAATTGCTTCGTCCACCGCAAGGAAAGTTGGCTCCCTGTGCCGTTCTAGGAAATTTTTTCTCTCAGGAATTGACCCTTCATTTATACAAATCAAACATTCGCTCCTCCATGGAGTATTGCTGCCATATATGATCTGGAGCTCCTTCTGTTTGCCTCGGGGTCCTTGATAAAATCTAGAGACGGATATGCAATGTAATTGACCCTGATATGCCATCTCGTCTGCAGTCGCTCTCTCACAGACGTTCTGTCGCCTCTCTCTGTCTTTTTTACAAATACTTTCATGGTAACCGCTCCATGAGCTGCTTCGCTGG
>OZ010605.1:4735656-4755656 GCA_963932145.1 Acanthosepion lycidas
TTCTTTGAAAAACAAGTAAATATATTAGAATCCCTTACTGTATGTAGAGTTATTTTCACATCAACTAAAAGTATGTATATTATTAGGTAACAATTTCCATTTCTTTTTAATTTAAATATTATTTAAGTAAACTTTATGACAATGACGCCAAGAATAGCTAATTGATTTCACTGATTTAGTAACCTTTTATTTTTTATATAAGCCAAGTAATATCTTGTTTCTCATGTAAGTACAAAGGACATGGGTCATCCAATGGCTTACATCTTCTAGCTTTTCATATTAAATTCATTTTACTGTCGGTGATTTATTGGATTCCTTTAAGTGCTTGTAGTACTTGGAGGGAGATCTATAGGTTAGAATAAGTTTTATTTAATTACAATTTTAAAAGATGTTTAGGTTAGAATTTATTTTTATTTAACTACAGTTTTAAATACAACTTTCAAATATTTTCACTGTTAGTTTTAATAGACTATATTTCTTTTTAAAAGAAGTAAATGTATTAGAATTACTTACAGGAAGTAAAATTATTTTTACATATCAAGTATAAGTATGTATATTATCTTTGTTAAAATTTTTATATTTAAATATTATTTAAGTAAAATTTATGACAATTACGGTAAAAATAGCTAATTCATTTCTCTGATTTAGTAAACTTTTTTTTTTAATACTTAGTAATAATATAGTTTCACATGTCTGTACAAAGGACCTGGGACATTCAATGGCCTACATCTTATAGCTTTGCATCATAATTTCATTTTTCTGTAGGTGTTTTATTGGATTCATTTAAGTGCCGGTAGTACTTTGAGAGAGTTGTTTTGGTTAGAATACGTTTTATTTAACTACAATTTTAAAAAGATGTTTAGGTTAGAATTCGTTTTAACTAAAATTTTAAATACAACTTTAAAGTATTTTCACTGTTATTTTAATAGACTTTTTTTTGTAAATGTATTAGAATTACTTACAGTATATAAAATTATTTTTCCCATTAAATATAAGTACGTATATTACGAGGTCACACTTTTTAAATTTATTTTTATTTTTAAATATTATTTAAGGAAAATTGTTTACAATGACGGCGTTAAATAGCTATTTCATTTCTCTGATTTAGTGAATTTTTGTTTTTTATAAACATAGTAATATATAGTTTCTCATGTATGCACAAAGGACATGGGTCATTTAAGGACCTACATATTCTAGCTTTTCTTATTAATTTCCATTTTACTGTATGTGTTTTATTTGATTCTTTTAGGTGCCAGATGTTTGATTTCTATATTTATTTAGCCTAAATGAACTTTGATGTTGGTTGAATCTTTTTTTGAACTCATAGCTAGTGCAACCTATATATATTTTTATGTTTTCAGGATTTTAAATTGAAGAGATATTGCATTGGTATACTAATGATTCAGTGCGACATTTATTTTTTAGAGGGCATTTATGAGGGTTTCTACAGTTACATATTTTTTGTTTATTTTCATGAGTTTTTATTCTTATTTTTCCATTGTCTAATTGTTTCTCGTTTTGGTGTAAGTGTTATTTAAGATATTAGCATTATATTTCTTAATAATTTTTTCTAAGATTTCCGTACAGCTAATATTAATGCTCTGTAAATTTACATTGAGCACTATTTTGTAAATATAAAACTATCTATAAGAAAGAACACCGGATCATATATCTTACTGTTCTTTCTTTTTATTTATACATACATACATACATATATATATATATATATATATATATATATATATATATAGATAGATAGATAGATAGATAGATAGATAGATAGATATCACACCATGCAAGCCAGTAAAGCCGCTAACACGCATGGCCTTAGAAGGCTTGTTACAAGGGGTTACAGAGTTACAGGTTATGGAAGAATTCGGAACAGTCATATTAGTAATGAGCGGTAAGATAAAAGAGTAATCAGGACATTAGATCGCTTATGATATAGCATTTAAATTTTTGCGGAATATTGTTGGCTCAATAGCACGGAGCCCGAAGTGATTACCATAACTGTTACCATAGAACTTACGGCTATAACTAACCAGTTCAATTGTAAATTGATTATATCTTGAAGTCTAGGTACCATATTGAAGAATTCATCCGAACCATTAATATGAAAATATTTTTAGAAAAGATAAAGAGAAACAACCTTATGGCAGCAGGAAAGTGGAGAAAGCGAGTCGCCAGATCAAGGCCAATAATAATCTTCTTTGGATTTTATCAAAGCAGCTCAAGGTAAATAGCAGTGAAAGTGGAACATATGTGGAAGCAATTTTATGAACATGGACGTATTGCAGTCAGATAGACATGTAAAATAGTTTCTGTAGAGAAAGATTGTAATATTAAAGTATTTCTAAACATTTTATGGTCACAACGGACTGCTTGTCAAAAGACCTAAATACACTTAAACTAATAAAATCTCAAAAAAGTACAGAAATAAAAAAAGACATCAAGGCAAACACCTACCTACTCAGTAAAGTGTTCATTGCCTAGGTTAGCAAGACAAACCCCGCCAAAAAACTATATATATATATATATTTATATATATATATATATATATATAGAGAGAGAGAGAGAGAGATAGATAGATAGATAGATAGATAGATAGATAGATAGATATGTGTGCGTGTGTGTGTAAAAATATATAGAAAATAGGAATGAGAACTCTTATGTATCGTTGGAATCATATTTTTAAATAAATAATTATATTTGAAATAAATAATTATATATATATATATATATATATATATATATATATATATATATATATATATATATATATATATATCATATGGAGAATCGGCTATTTCAGAAGCCGAATATCGGTAGTCTGTCTTATTAGACCTGGAGTTTGTGTCAGAAATAAAAAAAATTAACTGTGAATGAAAAAAAAAAAGCACCAGTCTAAAAATTAATCCAGAATTTATCCCATTCAATGTTTCTGTCAGACAAAAGATGAAAATTAATCTCGAATTTTAAATTTATGGCATAAATTTGATGTTATATGAAGAAGGGAATATTAATTTAAAATTAAAATTGTAATAAAAACGGGTTTAAACATAACTTTAAAATATATAGTTAAAAAGATGTAAAGGATTAATGGAAAGTGAGTTGGGGAGATCTTAGAGTATTGGGATTTTTTTTAATCATAATATAGGTAAAGAGATTATAGAGCGCGGAATTTAGAGATCAGAATTAGTTATACATTCAACATTTGAAGAAATATATATACATATATATATATATATATATATATATATATATATATATATATATATATATATATATATATATATATGTCTATTGTGATAGCATTCATCTATTCAAATACGTTGCTTGCTGGAGATCTACAAAATTTGGTCTAAGTTGCAATTCACCTTTAGCACCTTTTCAGTCTTTTAGATAGTGTTACAAGCGCGTTTATTCCTATCAGTTGTACTTTCATATTCCATAGCGTCTTCAGTTCCCTAGCCAGATCCTGGTATTTTCTCATCTTTTCAGTTTCTTTGGAGGTCGTTCTTTGTGCTTTATTGACATGATCTGTCTGAAATGAGAAATGCCACAATATCTTTTTCATTATTATTATTATTATTATTATAATTATTATTATTATTATTATTATTATTATTATTATTATTATTATTATTATTATTATTTTCTTTGATTTCTGGATTTTACACATTTCTTTCCGGGTCCCACCCAGGGACCTAAATTTAGAAATGGCAATATGACACTTGACAAAAAAAAAAAAAAAAAATTACCTAGATAAAGCCCTACGAAAAGTTTGGGCGGTACTTGTCAGAAAATTGTTTGTATCTCCTTGAGACTTCCAGATATCCCTTCAATTAGTCTACTGCAATCTTTTTCCAACCAGTCCTAGGGCTCCAACTACAACAGGGATTGTTGATGTTCACATATGCCATATTTTCGAGATTTCTGTTTCAAGGTCCTTGTATTTTGACAGCTTTTTGAATATCTTCCAAGATACATTGTAGTCAGCAGGGACTTTAATATCAATAAGGAGGCACCGTTTTTATTTGTGGTCTTTAATAACAATATCTGGGCGGTTGGCTTTGATTGTTCTGTCAGTGTGTATTGCGTAGTCCCATAGAATTGTAACAGGTCCTAACTCCGTAACCGGGTCTGGGTGGTGTTCATACCAGTTTCTTTCAGTTTCCTTCCCGTAGAAGTTGCAAATTTATTATTATTATTATTATTATTATTATTATTATTATTATTATTATTTAGCTCCGTTACTTCTTGCCAATACTTCATAAACAGTGGACTATTCCGTTTTCATCGGGTGTAAAAACGAAATGCATATCAGAGACCCTATTTGGTTTCGCTGAAATAAAGAAAAAAGATAAGAAAGTTGTGTTTATCATCTCCTGTCAATACGACGTAAATAATGAACTATTCTGTTTTTTTTTTATTGCGCGAGAAGAAAAAATATATATCCAGGACGCTACTTGGTTTCAGTAAGAATATGAAAGAAAGAATGAAATATAGAAGTTTTTGCGATAGCATTAATCTATTCAAATACGCTATAACAGACTAAAATAATATATACTTTTTCGAAACCCAAGACAACTTGATAATAGCCGCGGTCTGAATGGCTGTCTCACAATTTTTGGTGCATTTTTATGGCAACGTAAAGGTCGTTTTGCATTCACCGATCGTTAATTAAGCGATATATGGCGGAAATGACTCTCTCAGAATTTAGAATGTCAGTATCATTGCTAAAAAAAAAAATTAAAAATATAGTAAATACGAATGATCGTGACAAATTGTTACATAAGAAGTTCCGGCATCTAAAACTATTACTGGTAAGAAGACAAAGAGGAAGAAGCAAAATAAAAATCAAGTTGAATTATATACTCATTGATAAAAATGTGAATTATTAATCTAAGAATTATTGTGAATTATACAATATCGCGACAAAAAATAGTGTCATAGACATAAAAGATGAGATCAATCTGTTTAAATGTTTGTCAAAATATTAATGCATATATATATGTGTGTGTTTATATGTATATATATATATATATATATATATATATATATATATATATATATATGAAAATATTTTCTTAAATATAACAGACAATGAATGTCTATTATGTTTGATCATGAGCGTTTCTAAACTCCATATATATGCTTTAATTTCGAGTGAAAATATAATAAAATAAAGAGAAAAATTGTCCAACATTTGGATTTTGTTCCTTGATCTAAGATTTTCAAAGATGGTTAATATGTTCGCATAACCTTTCCTGATGATGGCACATGTGAGCCGAAAGCTTAGATCAAGGAAGAGTTTGTTATATCCAAATTTTGGACAACATTTGTCTTTAACTTCACCCAGAATTAAAGCAAATATACGGTCGACTCACAATAATGTAAGGGACAGTCATTGTCTATTATATTTAACAATACATACATACATATATATATATATATATATATATATATATATATATATATATATATATATATATTGTTATAATTAACAATATATATTTAATTGATGATCTGCTTCTCCAATACACTATATATATATATATATATATATATATATATATATATATATATATATATATATATATATATATATATATATATATATAAAAGTGAACATAGAAGTCAACACTTAGAGGCGACAGTCTTTTTCATGCTATATGCAATAGTCAGGCTCCATATGCTGTTATTTTTCTCGGCTATTTATATATATATACGGGTTAGTTGTGCATTGTGGGTATTCTATTATGGCCGTTATTTTACCGGAAGTCGTTTGTTTATTTATTTGGGTCAAATTATATTGCTTGTTTTTATTTTTTATTTTTTTGTTTCTTATTTTATTTATTTATTTATTTATTAACGTAGTAAAAATTTGTTTATATCACTTATTTAACAGTTTTGTTTTGGTTTGAGAATTTAGCATGAAACAGACTGTCGCCTCTAAGTGTTGATTCTATGTTCACTTTTATATTTACACACGCTATATCTCTGATATTGAGCACTTTATTCCATAAATATAGCACACCTTAAGACTATATTTCTTTATATATATATATATGTATATATAGTGCGATGCATGAATTGTCGTCTGAATTAAGCGAAATGTAAAACAACATTGATACCTCATTTTAACAGGTATATTTACCAAAATTACACAAAAATATCTCTGAATATTAAAGATTACATTTACTCAATAAAATCGCCATTGGCTTTACCCACGGCCTCCAACCGACTTTGGAGTCCCCTATAACTTTTCTAAACGGTCACTTTGTCAAATTCTTTAATGCTGCCATAATTCTTGCCTTCACTTCATCTTTGGTGTTACAAGACGTTTTGTTCGTTTCTAGCCCCAATCTTATAAAAACATAAATCTACACCCTAGTTTTTTACCAATATCTTCTTTCCTGGGATTTAATATGCACTATCACAGAAATTAAACACACACACACACAAAACAAAAAAAAAAAACAACAACAACAAAAATAACGGTTCAATCCATTACCTAGTGTTTTTGAAGATCTACAGAAAATACGTCCATCCCAAATCATAACAATCTGGTCAAATTTAAACAATATTCACCGGTTAAAATAAATTTATCTTGACAGTCACAATTTTTCAGTAGTCACGATATATGTTTGCACTGAATAGTGAGTTAGAATCTGTCTCGGTGCGCCATATATCCGGCCTTATGTTACAAATAAGCTACGCCTAGTAAAACGCCGGTCACCTCGACGTGGTGTAAGGGTTAGCAAACGTGTCTCGCTAGAACATTTACTAGTGAAACATTAAAGTTATACTTTGAAAATTCTAGAGCTTTTACGTGGCCGTGTAGGCGATTATTTTTTTTTTCAAACATTACTCCAGCCCCAAAGATAAAACATCGCAAGCCTCCCGCCACTTTATTTCTGGTAATATTTTAGTGGCTTACAGCTGAGAATAGGAATGTCTACAAAAATCTATGCCATATTGAAATACTAAAAATAGGGGAAAAAATGACATCTCTAAAACTAGCAGAATCGAGATCAAGCAAAGTAAGTTCGCATTCTTTTTACTCTACTGGAAATTTTGATTGTAGAATTGGAATAAGAAATGAGGAGGATCTATAAAGGTAGGATTATATATATATAACGTATATAAATATTATAATTCATTACATAAATCAATTTAATATATTAATAATAAATAATAATATTGATATTAAATATTAATATAATATAATATAAACATATTAATATAGGAAAGGACTCGACATTGTGAAAATTTCACGGTAAATGTTCTGGAGATCAACATCCCATATTTCTAACAGTTCAGAACGTTAGAGCTAGGACAGACTATGCGAACGAATTTCATTATATATGTATTCCATTTGTGAGAAGAAAAGCACTTTTGGTCAACTCCTTCCCACGTGACTTTTCTTCATAGAAGAGTCTCCCAAAAGCATAAACTATACAATCTTAACCACTACATATCTACATTTACCTTTCCTAAATATCTTCGTAATTTAACACTATGTAACCACTCATCTAGTGTCACGTTAAAGCGGTTCTTATGCCTTGTGTTGGGTAAACATTTATTTAAATATTCTTAATGTAATAGCCAACTTACCGATGAGGTCCGTTAGTTAATATTCGAGCAATTGATGCCAAGTTATTTGTCATGAGAGAGCCGTAATCGGTAAGTCTGTTTAATTTTTATAGTGTCTAGATACTGATAGATATTTACCAAGGATTTTCAAACTACGTATTTGAGGAAGATTACTACAATCATTCAAAGACGGTGTATTATATTGCATTAGCGTTTATATTTAATCTGATTTAACTGTGTGTTTTATAATATTTCATATAAAAATTAACCTATTGAAATGATTTTACTTCTATATTTTGTGACTTGGAAATTTTCTGCTATTCGTAAAAAAGTAATCTTGACTTTGTTGTTTTTGTATTGCTTATTTTTGGCTGGACGCCATTTTCTATTTTCGGTATCAAATTTTTGGTTTTGAAATGTTCGCATTGGAAGGACATACAATATAAACTGTCTTTAATGAACACAGTAGAGCAAAACTTAACAAACTATTTCCCAAAATCGATGTTTAAATAGGACAGTTTTTTCTCTTGATACACTTTTTTGGTAGGTTGGAAGGTCTGTTAATCTTTGCCATATTATTATTGTATATAAACAATCTAATAATTAAAAAGCGCTAAACATTTTTGTTGCCATTTCTCGAAAGAAAATAAATAAATTCATTTGTTCAAAACCTATTCGAGTGAATTAGAGGAAGCTAAAAAAAAAATGTCCGAAGAATGCATTTTTTCAAACATTTTAATTATATTTACTCTTCGTTATTTGATTGATTAAATTTTCTTATTCCATAGGTCACAGACAGACAGACAGCTTTTTATGAATTTATGAATGAGAAATATTTTCAGAATTATTTCATTATGATATGGTAAATAATGAATATTGCATTGTAGTTGGTCCATATATTTTTAAAGCCTTGAAAATATAAAATTAGTTTCGTCAATAAATAATGTAATAAAAAATGTTTAACATTTTTGTTGTAAATTCTCATGAAGAAAATGTATACCTCCAGTTTTCTGTTTCCGGTTTTAATAAAATTCTAAAAAATAGCTTTTTAAAACAAGACGAATTGCCGAGTGAGTCTATGGTAATAATAGTGCCAGAAGAAAAACCGTCCTCTTCACAAACCGTTTCTTTGAGTGTACGTTTTTCACAAGTTGCCTGTTCCATGTATGAGAAATTTGATTGGTTTTACGCGGTAACTAAAGTTGTATCACAGTATGTGATCTACTACATTCCATCGTTTTGCAACCCAAGTTATATTTCAATGATGGCTTTGTACTTTGACGGATTCCAATGAAACAAATATATACATACATACATACATACATACATACATACATACATATATATATATATATATTTTAATTTATTTATATATATGATTCAGTTGGCCATATATACAAATAGCAGTTACACATATTTACTTCTAATTTGTAGCATGATAAAAACATTGATTATATATATATATATATATATATATATATATATATATATATATATATATATATATATATATATATATATATATAAAGAGGTAAACCATTCTTAGACGACGCGTTTCGTAATCTGTGTAAATCCATCAAGGCAAATGTTTATTTGGATTTATTTTGTGCCCCGTTTTTATATACGAGGACAAGGATGTCTTTGGTTGATGAAGATTTTTACGTTTGGAAACATTAATTAATATTCATGAGATGATTGATAGATCAGTCAAAACAAGTGCCATAATTAAATGTCTGGTAAGATAAAATAAGCGAGTAATATTCAAGTCTGTCGTGCTATTTACTCATGGTTAGGAGAGAAGAAGAGGATTCATACGTTTCCCAAAAATATTAGCACGTAAGTGAATGTACTGGATTCGTCTCTCCTTCCTCTCTATACTCAGTCTTTTCTCACATTGACCCATATCTGGAAAATGACCAGTAAAAGAATTGCGAAGGACATTTTCTACTATGAAGCGGCAGGAGAGAAACTGACCACCCGTAAATTCGATTTAATGTTTGTAAATAATTAAAAAAAAAACTCACATCGTTGAATACCAATCCTCTGTCAGTTATGGGCCATGCGTGTGATACGTTTAGGCGATCATGTATTCGATAGGCAGTAGGTTGCCATTTCTTTCTGCGGTAGACCAGTTACCGTCCAAGGCTAGAGAACCCGGACTGTCCTGCTATTTACTGCTTGTAACATATCTAAACTACTCTTGCTAAAGAGTTATTTCGGCTTGATTTCTCATTGCATAGTGAAAGTAATTTTTTCTTTAAATAACTACAAGTATTATATTTATATGTATGGTAAAAAATAATTTTTGTAATAAAATAAATTATGTCATAAATTCTTTAATTACTATGATATTTTAAAATCTAATTTGAATGAATAAAGGTTTTCGTTTTTTGGGGGTTTTTTTTGGGGGGGTTACGATATTCCGTCTGGGACAAAGAGAGGAGATATGATCACCTATCTTCTGTTTCGCACTCCACCTTGTTTTTTATTTCTTTTTTTCAAACTTTTTCCGTTTAGGATTAGGTTCCCAGTTCCTTATATGTTTATTTTATACTCTTCCGCACCCAGTAGCCCTTTGCATATTAGGGGCTTAATCACCTCCTTTTTACTGAATAGATTAAAAAAAAAATAACATCTAGACTAATAATTGGTTGCACTAGTTAAAAGGTAAGAATTAGTAGTACTAGTTATAAGGTAATAATTAATAGTACTAGTGAGTTTAAGTTATCATTTACCTTTGTCCTAAACATTCTAAACGTATTATTTTATTGCATTTAATTTCTTGTCAGTATGGTAATAAGATAGTAATAATGATTATAAAATTAAAATATTATTAACAACAGCTTCACCTGGCTGAACTCAATTTTCATAAGCTGGCATCAACAATTATTGGTCATATAAGATGATTATAAATAAACACATGGCACAGTGGATAAAGTCGTTGGTTACATCCAGTGACAGGACCCAAAGAGTGTGAGTTCAATACCCGGTTAAGGCGGTGTAGAACTTGGAGACGGAATTAAGCAGGAGATAACTGACATCCTTTGGATAGAGCACGTGGAACTAGAACAGTCTACCCCAGTGAGCGAAATAAAGGGTTCAGTTCGACATTCCAACAACCTGAAGAAGGCCGGAATGTACAACGGCCGAAACGTTGAAATAAATATGGCGACAAAGATGAGGAAAATAGTCCGAATAATGTAAATATGTACATAATACCTCATCTCAGAAATATAGACAAATAATTTTATTTTATATATATATATATATATATAGTCATGAAGTTAAATCTAAGCTCTGGCAATTTAAAACCGCTTTAGTTGTTTTTGAGGGGTTCGGACCGGAAGTTTTCAACAAAAGCTAGATTTTATCTACTGATATATCTGTTTGTTGTTCTAAAATTGACTTGACAGTAGCTCTAATGCTGGCGTCACCGCTAATACATACATACATACATACACACACACACACACACACACACACACACACATATATATATATATATATATATATATATATATATATATATATAGATAGATAGATAGATAGATAGATAGATAGATAGATAGATAGATAGATATCAAATAAAACTATACCCACATGGGTAAATTTCAATCCGGAGCCAGACGTATCTAAGACAAACGTAGCCATATCTTCGAAATTGTTCACATACCTACTTATTCATTCTGTCTGACCACTGACAAAATTATTAAGAGTAGTAATTGGAAACTGAAGGAAAAATTTAGTCAATGTGTGGCGTTATCTGTGTTTACGCATATCAGATGTGGAAGAACCTGAATGTCATGAATTCATGCGAGACGGGAATGCCGTAGGCAAAATTGTGTCGCTTATCTTTTTACCAACTGGTGGATTCCATGACATGGCTTTAGGAATCTTTTGTAAGAACAATTTATTTTCATTTTTTATTTATGTTACAAAAGATTTGTACTGGCATGTGTGGCACCTGTTTGTATATACATCTTTTGAACAGATTTTACAAGATACATTTAATGATTTCAAGTATATGTTTAGCCTTGATCGAGACAGAAAATTGGTTCAATGGGTCGTAAGTTTTTTCTCTCCAGAATCTATCATTTATATCTGTGAGTCTAGCATTCGTCCTTGCTTAGAATATTGCTGTCACATATATTCCTGCGATTTAACTTGATATCCTTAATATAATCCATAGACGAGTCAGAAATATTGTCGGACACTATTTACATTATTCGGACTATTGTTCTCATCTTTGTCGCCATATTTATTACAACGTTTCGGCCGTTGTACGCTCCCGCCTTCTTCAGGTGGTTGGAATGTCGAACTGAACCCTTTATGTCGCTCGCTGGTGTAAACTGTGCTAGTTCCATGTGCCGTGTCTAATGAATGTCAGTTATCTCCTGATTAATTCCCTCTCCAATTTCTCCACCGCCTTAAACAGGTATTGAACTCACACTCTTTGGGTCCTGACACTTGATCTAACTAACGCCTTTATTCACTGTGCCATGTGGCCTTGAGGGTTCAGTTCGACATTCTAACCACCAGAAGAAGGCCGAAACGTTGTAATAAATAAGACGACAATAATGAGGACAACAGTCCGAATAATGTAAATAGTGTACATAATACCTCATCTCAGAAATATAGACAGAAACTGAATATTATCGGACATGATCTGGCTTCAATTATTTTTCCACGGACATAAACTTACATCTATATTTTTTCTATAGATACTCTCATAGCAAATCGTAGCACCTTGATTTTTTAAATTAAATGCAGTACTAGGCTGGTGTCGACATCTTTTCAATTTACAGTTGATTAGATATAACCGTACTTGTTGAACTCCATTTCGATTCCATGTTTTCCAGCCAACTGCAAAAATTTAATCATCTGTCACCTTGAATATCATTTTCTTTTCCCGTTCATTATTAATGTCTCTGTTCCGAATTTCCCCATACTTTTGGTATTGGGAGATAACACCCCACATTAAAACAAACTTGTGTTATATCTTGCACTCGTGAGGAGGTGGATAAATGCCTTATAAGCCTTGTAAGACTCGGTCTCTTCTACGTTTTGTAAATCTTTAAATCATTAGATCAATTACTATTGTGTACTGAATGCTCAAATACATACAGCCTTGTATCACATCTAAGCTACGCTTAGAAAATCAGCTACTTCAACATGGTTTAGTGGTTATTAAATTTGTGTCGCTGGATCAGTTACGACTGTACTGAACAAAAGGTTCAGTAGGTGCTGCACAACCTCAATCGTGTGTCACATCTAAACTACGCTTAGCAAAGCAATATTAACTGTTATTCGGGCGTTTATCAAAACAATATTAATGTTATTCGGAAGTTCTCTCTCTCTCTCTATATATATATATATATATATCTATATATCTATATACCTATATATATATATATATATATATATATATATATATATATATATATATATATATTCATTCTATCTATATCTGGCTGTTCATTCTATCAGTATATCTATTTATATCTGCCTATTCAGCCTATCTCTCTATCTATATCTGACTACTCATTCTATCTATCTATATCTGCCTATTTCTTCTATCTATCTATTTATATCTGCCTATTCATTCATTCTATCTATCTATCTATGTATCTATCTATCTATGTATCTATCTATGTTCATCTGACTCTGTTCATATCTATCTATCTATCTATCTATCTATCTATCTTCATCTGACTCCGTTGACATCTATCTATCTATCTATCTATCTATCTATCTATCTATCTATCTATGCTCATCTGACTCCGTTCATATCTATCTATCTATCTATCTATCTATCTATCTATCTATTAGGATGGTGCAAAAATAATGTCGTTTTCTCACAAATGTTATTATGTGAGAAAACGACATTATTTTTGTACCAATCAAATATCTATCTATCTATCTATGCTAGTCCATGTCCCCTCTGTCCCTTTTGCTTTTAGAAACGATCATTTTATTATGAGATACATTAATCCATTATTCATTTCTAAAGGCAGAAGTAATTGTTAATTCTAAGACAGTAAAATTCTAACGAATGGAATAAGGGAAATCCCCGTTAGAAAGTAATATCTTATTCAGGTTATGATAGTAATAATGCAACTATGTAAAAAGAAAAAAATAATCACAGAAATACCCGTCAAAAATTAGTATATTTATAACGCTTCATCTGGGAAATGTAAGTAGTAATAGTTATAAAAGTAAGTAGTAATATTGTGAGAAGTCCTCAGAAATGAAATAAAGTAAAGACATATGAAAAATTAATAATCTACAATAATTCAAATAATCAATGTAAATAATAAGAGTAATAATAAAAATATTGCAGAAAAAATCGTCAAATACTGAAAGTTAATTTACAATTATTTAATAAAGATATACAAGAAATTTTCTTAATAATTACAGCTCAAAAAACTAACGGGCATATCAATAAATTATAGGAAAAAATAATTATTCATGTTTCCTCACATATATTTGAATATTACACTTCACGTTTTTGTGTAAGCAAAGTCTACAGGAAAAGATTAAATACTTGTCACAAATAAATCAATTATAATTACATGGTTCTAAAGAAAAAGCGATACCTAATGTTTACAATGTATATTTAAAAATGAAACGTCTTCTTGAAGCTTTTATTTTAGTTTTAATTTAAAGTTAATAGATGAAATGTAATATTTGCAAGAAGCAAAATCTTTTACTGCATTTCAAACCCAATTTACATTGAATGAAACGAAAACGTTAAAATTGCTAAAAAAATAACTATATGAGCGAATCTATTAACACAATAAGACTGACTTTATTAAAAATAAAGATTCAAAAATAAAATACACTTTTCTGAAACTTTATTGTGTGAAGATTAGCTCATTCAAAGTTAAATTAATTTGATTTGAAACAACTCTTATTTTACAATATAGCAGAAAAGCATTTTTAACACTGTATGTTGGTTTGCAGTTGGCAGTTCCTCTCAAGCTGAGCTGGTCAAAGTCTCTGCCTCCGGGCAGATAGGATCCCCAGACGAGGTTACATCGAAGGGTATGTTCTCGTCTCGGGAAACATCTAGCTAACCCCGTTTTATACGGGGTCTACGGGAATTTTTGGCTGAACCTACGAGATCGGATACCTCACATTTAATTCGGCCTTGTGCCTCATCTGAAAGCGTGGGCCGGTTGGTAGATATTCTGCAGTTGGAGATTCACTTCACTCACTTCTAGCAGTTTACTACTTTTACGCGCCGCTGACGAATGTTATATGTGTTGTTCTTGCACTAAGTATGATCGTTCATTATCAACCTTCCTTTGACTATTCTATTCTATAACCTTCCCTAGGTTACAACATAAATATTTCACTTAACCACTTAAATATATCACTTAAAATAATACAGAATTTTAAAAGATTTAAAATTTTATAAGTGATTATAATTAAAAATTTTAATAGGTGAAAATAATTCTTGTAAAATTTAAGTATTATTAGAAAAAAAATTATTTATATAATAGTTTCTATAACATATCTTATTCATAAAAACATTTCAAAATAAATAATGTTTTAGTATCATTTATTTTTTTTTACGATTCATGGCAATTTTTTTTTCTGTAAATGTTGGTCCTGTTTTACAAAAAAAAAAAAAATGGTGATTTAAATTCTCCGAGGATTTCTGTTTGTAACTAATATAAACATGATGCGCTACAAAAATTTCCCGATATTTCATAAGTGGCTGCTGATAACAAAGGTTTAATAATATTTATCAAGATTTCCTCAGAAACAAACATTTCTTCTATAATCGCATTGATTAATGATTAAGATCTGAAAGATTCATTAATATCCAACAATTATTTGATTTTTGCAAGAATTTCCAAATTAATGTCTTTTTCATTGAAAAAAAACAAAAAAGCAACAAAAACGCTAAAATTCCCCATACTAATTTACGGTCACCCGCTAACGCAAGAAAAAAAAAAAATTTAACCAAAATGTTTGAAGGTTCTCAAGAGGATTAAACATTATTTAATAATAAACAAATCCTTTGGTCGTTCATCTTAATAATAACATAAAGATTTTGACGATAAAACTGATATTATTATGTTTGAGGTATTTTATTTTTTAATCAGGTATGCTCATTTTTCAGAGGATGTTTGGAGGAAGCTATTTAATCAATACTATATATGATTTGAAAAAGAGAATGACAAAAATAGCTATTACAAGTTAAGACAGCTGAAAATAATCTAAAAGTACTACTCCTAAAATATTCATAATTAATAACAATTGATCTTATTGATTTGGATAATAGCTCTTCTAAAACAAATCGAGCTAAATTAAAAAAAAAAAGAAAGTAGCAGAATCAAGATAGCCCAAATCCAACGGAACCATAGCGTCGTTTCGAAATCCAGAATTCTTTCATTGGCAATATATTACCTGCTTCGTCGGGATTATATACTGTTTTGAATTCAGAGTCCTTCCTTCTCCTACTTTACTTATCAGACATGGCTAGAGGGCCCAGTCTGTCTTACCGGTTAATCTTCAGCTGGGTGGTAAATAGAAATAATCCAACCTTTCACAAGGGGATTTGTCCGGAAGTGAATGCAACCAAGTCGACAATTATTCGAATAAGGGCAGCATATTTCTCGTTTCCAGAAGCTAACGTTATATCCAATCTTAATATCACATTAATTACAACTTATCCAAACTGCTATGGATATGAAGTGAAACTTAATTTGAGTAAAATAACAATACTTTTCAACCAGTAATACACTAGAAGCTGTTTCCCTATTATTCGTTATTTGTGATTCTGTGGTGCCAGTGCACAAGCTTCAAAGAAGAGTGGACTTTGTCATGACAACAGGTTTCACTAAGTTGCAATAGCTGTTCCTTACATTATATTGAAGAAACAAATCTTTTAATGAGCATAAGCGTGATCTCCCATATGATTCATATGACACTCTACTCAAAAATGCTATCCTTCTTAAAAGAGAAATAACTTCCTAACTTCTGTATTACAATCAAATGGGCCCAAGTTTTTATAATTATAGATAAGGAAAATTCCTGCCCAACAAAATTAATGGCACGGACGTTTATATTTATAGATATTTATCTTATATTTAGATTTGCCTTAAAATCTAATGGAGACGTGAGTTTATATTTATCACCTGTAATACTTGACATAATTAATACATCGGAGAAACCTCATGGTATTGAAATAACATGTTATAACATGTTATTTCAATGAACTCAAAACAGACCTTTTAAAAACAATTTCAATGAACTCAAAATGGACCTTTTAAAAAAAATTTCAACGAATTCAAAATGGACCTTTTAAAAAAAATTTCAATGAACTCAAAATGGACCTTTTAAAAACAATTTCAATGAACACAAAATGGACCTTTTAAAAAAAAATTCAACGAATTCAAAATGGACCTTTTAAAAACAATTTCAACGAATTCAAAATGGACCTTTTAAAAACAATTTCAATGAACTCAAAATGGACCTTTTAAAAAAAATTTCAACGAATTCAAAATGGACCTTTTAAAAACAATTTCAATGAACTCAAAATGGACCTTTTAAAAACAATTTCAACGAATTCAAAATGGACCTTTTAAAAACAATTTCAATGTACTGAAAATGGACCTTTTAAAAACAATTTCAATGTACTCAAAATGGAGCTTTTAAAACAATTTCAATGAACTCAAAATGGACCTTGTAAAGACAACACACTTATCGCTTTAGTTGCTCTCTATAATGAATCTGATTATTCATTATAGTGAGTCATGATGTAAAATATAAGACTTTAAAAACTGAAAACAATTTACTAAGACGAGATGTATAAATCATAATTTAATTGTTAGATCATACACAGTAAATTTACATTCAGTTTTTTTATAACATTTCTCCTTTCTTGTCATATCCTTTATTATCACAATGTCGTTTCCATAATAACAAAAATAAATGGAATCATGGACAAAAAGTAAAATAAGCTAAATGGAATCGGTTAGACTATATATACCCAAAATACTTTGAATATACGTTCTTTAGCGCTAGAGGTCGTCGACAGTGATGTTCTGAATTGGGCCATTGGTCAGTTTCGGGTCTTTCAAACATCATACTCCCCTCACCAAATTACCCCATCAGAACTGATCAGTCTCTGATGCCCCGCCCCATCTAAATTAACAGCCTGCAGACATTGACTTAGATTAGGTAAACCATACATCTCTGTCACGCATTTGATTGGAAGTTGACCAACAGCCAATCGCAATGGTGTGATCTCTATTTAAGTTGTTTACTGGCGATTTTTTACTTTTTCTTTTTTTATGCGGATACTCGTCGGATACTCGGAAGGTAATTATGTGTTTTCCGTTTTTTTTTTCTTTTTTTACTTTTTTTTTACTTTTTTTAAAGTTTCATCTTCCAAGCTGATAATTAATGTTAGTAAAGAAAAAACAAATAAAATAAAACAATAAACTAAGAAATAAAAAAATAATATGGAACCTTAATATAATTAGAAATTTACATTGTTTTTACGATTACAAATAAAGTACGACTCATGCAGCGTGTTAAAACGAAAATAAATATACAAATAAATGTCGTTTAAAACATGTTGAACGAGTAAACTTAGAAAATTCGATTAAATCGGTCGATTAACGAGGCAAAATTAACTTGTGAGATGAACAGATAAAATTAAATTTACCATTTTGATCGTATATTTACAACAAAGATGAATATAAAATTTCAAATTCTCAGTGTCTCGTCTCCGTCTTTTGTGCTTTTTTTTTGGGGGGGGGTTGCATCAACGTAAACATCTTTTAATCTGATGAATACCCAAATGATAAAACCCATCAAACGTAAAATATTCACATTGTCATGCTGTTCCTTAACATTGTTCTTGACATAAGGGACAGTGCTATATCCTGTCCAACTGTCGAACTATCTGCCTTGAGCGGAGAGGAATCTGGACGAGCCTTTGCCGAATGGCAAAGTTTCGTCCGGGGAAGTAGACAGGCCCGGACCCTTTTATGCCGGTTCTACGGGAATATATTTGCCCCAGCCTGCCTACGGGCTCGGAGAATCCACGTTAAACTCGGTATTGTGTCACATACATCCCTCGTGTTGGGTGCGGCTGTTAAATATTATCATTGTTCTTGACATATAAAGCTTTATATATAGTTTTCTAATATTTAAATATAAGGGAATATTCTTTCATATACAGGCATTTGTATTTGAAATACGGGTATTTGTATCTCAGATACGAGTACTCATTTCAGATACGGGTATTTTCATTTCAGATACGGGTATTTCTATTTCTAGATATCAAAAAAGATACTGACATATTTTCTGACAGAAATAGTCATTATGTATAAAGAGACTGTCTTGTAAGTGGAATCTGGAGCCATGTTAAATAGAAGTACCATTAGTATTGCAACTTCTTTATATGCCGCGTTTCATCATAACGTAGACGATTATGGCTCTCCAAAATGTCCTGTCCCTTGCAGCTCTAAATAAATTCTGTATATTTTTATTTCTAAACTCTGTTCCGTTTTCTATCTTCTCAAACTCGTCAAGTGTGTTATGCGTTGTTTTCCTCTGTCACTCTTGCCATCAAACTCTCCTCTGAGTAACAGATTTTCTAATCTCTCTTTCCTCATTATTTGAAAAGAAATGACAAATGTCTCTTCCTGATGTTAATTAGAAGTTTCGTTTTTGTTTCCATTTTCTCCGAAGCCTCGTTGTTGATCACATGTTCAGTGCATGGTATCCTCAGTATATTTTTGTAGAACTACATTTCTGTTGCTTTAAGTCTCTTCTTCATCTTTGAGGAAATTGTACAGCATTCACTACCATATGCTTTGACAGTTATCATTTAATAGTTCTTTAGGTTTTTTCTTTGTTTCTAACAAAGTTTTGCTGTTTCTTGATAGTCTGCTTGGTTTATGGAATCTATTAGGTTGGGGCAAAAATAATATCGTTTTTTTGACGTTATTTTTAACGTTATTTTTAACGTCAAAAAACGATATTATTTTTGCACCAAGCTAATATATTTGGCTAGCCCAGTACGACTTCGGATTTCAGTGTCAAATTTTTCCTCCTCTGTTAGAACTCTTCCTATATATTTAAATTTTTGTACTTGGTTGATTTTGATGCCCGCGATTTGAAATTTGCATTTTGGTCGTATCCTTTTGATAATCACCATATATTATGTCTTCTTACAGTTGATGTTAATGCTCTCTTTCACTATATTGTTGAAGCTTTTGTAACTTGCATTCCGTATCTGTTATCAACACTGTGTCATCTGCATATCTTGCTTTAAATATTGTGAGCAAAAAAATTAAAAAATCCTGGTAGATGTCTAATTCACACAGAATTGTCTTGCTGTATAGGTTGAAAAAGTCCGGAGAGAAAACACATCC
>OZ010605.1:4758156-4823156 GCA_963932145.1 Acanthosepion lycidas
TCTGGCGTATACTCATTTCTTTCACTGACCCAGTTCAAAAATGACCTCATGACATTTTCCACTGAAGATTTTATGTGAAAAAAAAAAAAAGATAACACATATTCTCCATAGTTAAAGTCCTTCGAAAGGTGTGAGTGGTACTTGCGATTACAATTATTGCATTTCTTTAAGATTTGGGTTACTTGTAGTGTACCTATCACTGAATCCTTTAGTTTTGTGTTTAAGAATATGCGTCTTCTTCTGAATCTTCTTGTTCTTCCTTCATTCGGCTACTGGTTTATTAACTTGCTGGCAACTCTTGGGGAAGGTATGGATCCTTCTCTTCTCCCTACAGCTATGGATTAAACAGCAGGACAGAATGGATCCTATAACCTATGTTGGCGACCAGTCTACCACAAAAAGAAGTTATCCAGTCTAATCAGTCATGAATTGAAAGAGATACGATCACCCAAACTTAAGTACCTGAGTGAGTTAGGACAGCTATGACGGTGGAGTAATGGATAGCGGCTCGGATTGAGGAATCGAAGAGACCAGATCGAATTCCTGTCAAATCCATGATATTCACTTACATGCTAATACCATCGGGGAGGTATGAATCCTCTTCTTCCCCGTTCCCAGCTATATCATTAATAACTAGACTAAAAAAGAAAAAATTAGTCTGTCGAGTGTTCTTCTATTTTACACGGTCTACTATGATGGTCTTTAGTGCTTTTATTGTCCCTATCACTGAGTCCTCTAGTAATGTGTTTAAGAATGTGAGTCTTCTTCTGAATCATTTTGTTCTATCTTTATTCATCTGCCGGAGTATTAACTTGCTGGTAACTCCCAGCTCATGCCAGACACACCGTTCGTTGTTGCATCTTTGATGTTTTCTTTGGTAGCTCGCATATCTCAGCATATTCTGTGTGGCTTCTCTAGAATACAGTAAGTGCCTTCTTTAAATTTCTTGTGTAACACCCATGTAGGAATTTCTATACGGAGATTATTTAACAGTCCCTGTTTTTGCTACATAGAGCAAGACAAATTTCGCTGCTTCAACAAACAATCGCACTTTTAATCTTGGTATCGTGTGGTGTAATATTTAACAATACGAAATGAGAAATCGTAATTCCAGTCGGGTTCCTTAATTTCACGCACGTGTAAACACTCTTGGGGAAGGTATGAAAGCTATGGATTAAACAGCAGGACAGACTGTATCCTATAGCCTTGGTTGGCAACCAGTCTACCGCAAAATGAAAATATCCAGTCTATTCAGTCATGAATCAAAAGAGATACGATCACCCAAGCGTGTATGGAACTTAAATACCTGATTGAGTTAGGACCGCTGTCACTGTGGAGTAATGGATAGCAGCTCGGATTGAGGAATCGGAGAGCAGAGATCGAATTCCTGTCAAATCCATTACATTCATTTACGTGATAATACCCTTGGGGAAGGCATGCATCCTTTTCCTCGCCCCCAAGCTATGGGTAAATAACAGACCGGGTTCCATAGCCTTGGATGACAACTGATCTACCGCAGAATGAAATGGCAACATACTGCGGGAAAAAATCTGCCTCGTCAGTAATGCATCGAAAGATACATGATAGCCTAAGCGTGTATCCAGCATGGCACATAACTGAAAACTGATACTGTTTCCAATTTGTGATATGCAAGATATTGTTTTTTCTAACAATCAAATCTTGTTCATAATTTTGTGTCCATATACCTATGTACTTGAAGTTGTCTATTGTCTTTTATATATATATATATATATATATATATATATATATATATATATATATATATATATATATATATATATATATATATATATATATATATATATATATATATGAAAGAAAGAAGCTATAGTATTTCCAACGAGAGAAAAGTGTGTATATTACAAAGAAGAGAGAAGCCGCAAATGTTTTTGGTTGTAATGGGGATTTTTATCTTAAAATATTATACTTTATTTTCCATAATTTGCTACACTGGTTTCCGGTCTTGCGACCTTCAGCAGGCAAAGCGGAGGGGTTTCCACATATTAAAAATAATTAATATTTTTCTTATGTTTTTCGATGTTAAATATTCTCGATATGATACATTCATTCCTTTTGTGTGTTAGTGACCCAAATGTCTTTCTTGAAATAACCCATTGTTTCATCTCCTTAATTATTAATGATAAGTTATCGATAAAGTCATGATCAAAATTAGTGATTGCTGGGTGTCTGCTCTTCTGCACCATTCGGCTTGCATATTACATAACCTCAAACGATGGCAAAGACGAATACTTGCAGAATGTCTGCTAGCGTCAACTCCCCTTTGATTTTAAAATGTTCAATTTCTCTATTAGGCGGCATTACTTTTGCTCTGGTGGTTTTGTAAAGCCTACTTGCACCAATTAACAGGACTGCTAACAGCGGCAACAACTAAAATTGATATGCTATGAAAACAGAAGAGAAAATCATGACGTAATCAAGAAGTAGACATTCCATATTTCTTCGAATAGAAGGTTAGGAAGGAAAGCCCTGTTAATACTAAAAGCAGTGATTAACAACTGCTGATCGTGACAAACGTATGTCCCTAAAAAAAATATTTTAAGAGAAAGATTTCATAAATTTCAACCGACATTTGTTCAAGACATTCATGTGAAACACACATACTTTTGTTTATCGAATGATCGTCTTTCTGTGGAGGTATTGACGCCTCAATTCAATCCGTACATTTTTTTTCTACATTTTTTGAATAGATGTCGTATATGTGCGTACGCATGTGTGAGCCATGTACGTTTGCCATAGCATCTTCCCATCAGGGACAGACCTAAGCTTTTCACTGAACTACATCGTTGCGGTTCTAAGAAAAACAATGGAAAGAGAGGAAGAGTTGAAAATGTCGTTTGTATTTATAATGGTGTATGTCACGTGATAGGCTCGTAACACATAGACATATTTTTGGCGATAAATTATAGCGGTTAAATTGTAGCGGTATTGTAGCGGTATCCGTACATTTTTTTTTTTTTTTTTTTTTTACTTTACATATGTTCTAGCAAAACAATAACCAAACAAGAGAAAACGACACAAAACTGAGAAAAGACAAAGACAATATTGTGGTCAACAAAGAATTTTTAATATATTTTAAAAAGAATCACAAGAGCGTAGATTGTTGGTTGAAGTCTTGTATTTTTTGTTGTTCAATCAACTTTTAACTTAAAATGTGTGCGTGATTAACTGCTGTGTGTGTGTGTGTGTGTGTGAATTTACCTAAAAAGTTAAGTTTTGTAGTATCTTTTTTATCTGGACTCCAGGGGAAAATTGAGTTCATGAAATAAAGTTCACTCTCAATGAAGAAATGTTCAAACTTCTTGAAAACCTCCCCGTTAGAATTTGAATAAATTTCTGTTGCTTGGAGTTTAGTGAATTAAGAGATGTTTAATATTCGTCCGTTTAATTTAGCCTTGAAAATGGCTTTGTTGTCACCTTCTTCGTCATTCTGTTGCTAAACCTTTTCTTTCGAGAGATATTTCGATTTCCCTGTTCTATTAACCACATACAATGTTTTAATATGAAAAGAGATTGAACAAAAAACAATTTCTATTATACCAGGACTAATAAACGTACGTATCATAGACAGCATTGAGCATCTAAATAAGATATCAATGTGACGGATTAATTAAACGGTTATTTGGCCTCTATTTTATTTGTGAATTATTATCTCCGCATTATTGAATCTCAATAGAGTGTTCCATGATTTTGTTTCATTGAATCTCACTATAAATCTCGTAGAGTTCACAATTACCGTATAATCTCGTCTACGTCAATCTACAATATTAATATCAATATAATAACACTTTGACGCTGGTTGGATGTAATACATGAACAGGTTCACAAGGTAAATCTATATGCTTATATAAGGGACATATTCAAATATTGCCTTGCCCCATATGCCACCGTCAAGCTGGCTTCATTGTAGACCGACACCTACGTTTCCTAGAATAGAGATGATTTTGCTATAACACTAGAAGTCTTGGCCATTAATTTCACTAGAAGAAGGAAAACAGTACCGGACTGCTATGTAATATCGGTCTTTTTATATGACAGTGAATACTGGAAAATCTACTCACAGATTAAGAAGGAACTTCAGCTAAAATGTGGCTCTACAGAAGGGCGCTCGGGATATTATCCTTTATCGTCATCATTCGACTGTAGGCGGGATTATCGAGTTAATACGAATGGTCCTTTCTTTACATTTATAGTATGTACTACACCAGGGCTACATACCGTTTTGAATTCAGAGTTAATGTCGCCTTGACCGCTTGTAACCCAGTGCTATAAGACCCAGTCTGTCCTGTTATTTAACTGGGAGAGGAGAAAAAAAGAATTATAAGTTTCGTAAGGGTATTGGCACATGTAAAATACATATAGGATTCGACTGGAACTTTCCTCAAACCGAGCCGCTATCGATTACTCCAGCGAGCCTTCTGATATAATGCATAGGTGATATTATGGACTCAATACATGTTTAGGGAAGATGGAAATTAAAAGGAGACTTATATTTAACATCGGAAAGAGAAAACTGCAATTTCTAGACACATAATGAGGAAAGAGGACTTAGAAAATTTGACACACACAGGATATCCTTTAATGAAGGAAAGATAGACAGAGGAAAGTTTCATATAACCAAACTAAAAAGCTTCTGTAAATTATTAGTAGAACAGAGATTAGTAGATATATCAAAAAAAAAAATAAATAAAAACAGAAAGAAAAAAAAAAGAAATTTGGGAGAGTCGAATTAACCGGTAAAGTAAACCGGAACAAAATTTAATAAGACATTCCCTGAATTTTCATAAAGCCAGACGCCGTAGAGAGGAGAAGGATACTAATTATGATTCTCTATTTGCGGAAAAGAATGTGGTAGGACATAATATATTGTCGTTTTCACATTGGGTGTCTATATGCATACAACTAGACCAATAGCAACATTTTCCCAGTCTACTAGAAAGCTTTGACACATATATTATAACACACAGTTAAGAGACATGAACTGGGGTGATAATTCAGGGTAGGAAGCCCACTTTTCGTTTTTGCATGTCGGCATATATAGGTACAAGGTACCACTCTGTTTGGTCAAAATGTATTCGTTTACACTGGAGAGGTCACTCCAGTCTCATGACTGGAGTGACCTATCTAGAGCGCATATCTGCGTTGCCCAGAAAACATGCCCCCCCTCACTAGGTCGTAGCGACTAGTTTCAACAGAATACAGTAAATTACATTTGATGCTGGCTTAGCTGCAGTTGTCAGAAGCTTGTCTGTTTTGACAGCCAACCGCCTTCGGGGTTTCACTGCGGATTTTCCGTCTGGATTTACTTCCATGTTATTTCCCGCGTTTGGATATGACCGCAAGGCAGCAAAGGATTAAAATAAAGGTTCTCCTTTTCGTAGATGGACTGCTTTCTTGGGCAACTTATTCTTTTCCTCGAAAGAATTGCCGGAGAGCAACTTTTTGATCTTAAGCTGAGCACAAAGATACGTTGATCTAAGAATTGTTGATCTATTTGCCAAAAACCTCAGTATATTTATGGCGAATTCTACACTAATTAATCTATCTATAATGCTAAATAAAAAGCTCATCCGATTTAAGAGACTAGACATTTTCAGATTACAAATAATATTAACCAAACCAGACAGATATTATTAACTACCGATTCAATAATGATTACAATTGAAAATAATTTTTCAAAGCTTGATATACGATTTGTTATTCTTTTTTCTTTTTTTTTTTTCATCTCTCTAACATTAAATCAGCAAATTATGGGTGATTTAATGTCGAGATTTTATTTTCTTAGGAGTTCTGAAGTAATAAAAATGTGTGAGTTCAATACCCGGATAAGGTAGTGGAGAAACTGGAGAGGGGTAAAATGCAAACCTCTACTCACCAATTTGTAACAGGTGGGACACTAGTGTATCTGTCTATATTTCTGAGAAGAGGCATTATGTACATTATTTACATTATTCGGACTATTGCCTTCAACTTTGTCGCCATATTTATTACAACGTTTCGGCCGTTGTACGCTCCGGCCTTCAAGTGGTTGGAATGTCAAGGACACATGACACATAAAGGCTTTGTTTACAGGGCCCAAATAGTGTGAGTTCAATACCCGGTTAAGGCAGTGGAGAACTTGGAGAGGGGAATTAACAGGAGATAACTACAACAGTATACCACAGTGAGCGGAATAAAGGGTTCAGTTCGACATTACAACCACCTGAAGAAGGCCAGAGCGTACAACCACCGAAACGTTGTGATAAATATGGCAACAACGATAAGGACAATAGTTCGAATAATGTAAATAGCATATATATATATATATATATATATATATGTGTGTGTGTGTGTGTGTGTGTGTGTGTGTGTGGCAGCAATAAGTAGTCTTGTGATTTACAATATAATGTTGTATTGTATCATAGACTGACAAATATAAACCAACTTCCATTGGTGAATTAAGTTTCATAATTCGCTAAGTTATTACATATGTTCCTAAAAAGCCGCTCAAGTTAGAGGGGTATAGGCAAAATGGTAATGAGGAATGAAGAGATTAATATGAAGGTGGTAAGAAGATGGATAACGAGTAAACTTGACTTAAAAATAATGCCATTAGATATGGCACGTGGAACGAACAGTCTACACCAGCGTGCAAAATAAAGGGTTCAGTTCGACATGCCAACGAACTGAAGAAGGCCGGAGCGTACAACGGCCGAAACGTTTTGATAAATATGGCCACAAAGATGAGGACAATAGTCCGAATAATGTAAATAGTGATGTTATTCTGCTTTCACTATTGAACGCATGTTGAATGATACTCAGGATTTGTGCATATACATGTTTTTGTGGATATGTGTGTTTTATATCGTAGATTTATTGATGTTATATTTTGTAATAAAGTTATTTAAGAAATTGTAGTATATTATATATGAAAGTTCATTCATGTTGGTTGTAGATTTTCTTTAGCGGCATATCTAATTCTAGGGGATATTAATGCTGTAATCTAAATAATTTGTACGAATTTTCTGTTATTAACTCCAGATATTTTCTACATAATTTTATACATTCAGTGTAAGGTATGTTTTTTAGATATTCATTTTGCAGATCATAAAATATATTGGTATAATTTTACAATAAATATATATTTCATTTTTTTAGTGTTGCCTTGATTCTCATTTAGTTATATAAATGTATTTTCGGTCGTTTTATTATAAAAATGTACTCTTTATTTTTCATTGGGAGTTCGCTGTTTTCCCATAGTCGGGATCCTTACCAGTGCTAAAAACCCTGAATCAGGGTGGTCTTGGAAACTAAAGCAATTAAATGGTTGTTCTACGTTCCTTAAAAACATACTGATCAGAGTCATTACTGTCGGGGGTTGTTTATTGTCATCCCAAGGACGGTATAACATTTGTGCCGTCTAGTTTTAAATAAGAGATTTAGTTATTGCAAAGCCAATAGAAATAAAACAGGACTTTAAAATCTAAACTGCTATAAACGTCACAAGAAATACAATGATAAAACATCACAGAATTAAATATATATATATATATATATATATATATATATATATATATATATATATATATATATAAAGTGAACTTTATGAAAGAACATACACAATGAATTTGTTGTTTATCATATTTTGTGCGAAGATAATGGCGAAACAAAAAAGTCAGTTATGCTTACAAAATACGTCATTTATAAAATGATTCGTTTTTATCCGATTTATCAATCCTTTTCAAACACAACTGGCTGCTGGGAATGAAAGAAAATGTGTAAAACTTAGAAGAAAATTGAAGCCAGATCCTAACCAGGAAATAAATCTATACTCCTGCTCAATATATATATATATATATATATATATATATATATATATATAATTATTATTTAAAAAATTTATAACATAAGTATGTTATAAAATCACTACAAAAGTAGCCATTTTGTTTCAACACCTCCAGTGACTTATCAAGTGATAAGACACCGGAAGTTTTGAAACAAAATGGCTATTTTTGTAGTGGTCTTATAACATATTTATGTTATAAATTTTTTTAAATAAATAATTATATCTGCATTACTTTATATTGAGCACTCTTTTAAGAATAGTAATTGTAGTTTATTGGAATTAATTCCGTATTCACCAATTCTATACCTATATATATATATATATATATATATATATATATATATATATATATATATATATGATGGAAATATACTTTCAATGTAGGTTATTATAATAGGTAAAAGTGCTTAATATCAGGGGGATAGATCGTCTGTAAATATAAAAGATATGGCCGAAAGATTGCGTTCAAGCATGAAACAGAATGTTGTTCGGTGTTGATTTCAGGCACAAATATATATATATATATATATATATATATATATATATATATATATATATATATATATATATATATATGTCCGTGGGTGATTGTATATGTGTGTATGTGCGTGTGTGTGTTGCTTTAGTAGAGTAGACTTGGTCTTTAATCAACCTAAAAGAATAAAGTCACATGATTTAACTCACGACACTTGGCTGACTATTCATGCATAAAATAGTGAGATACTTTTCTATCACCTGCATATATGTGGAAGTATTTACGCTAAGAATTAATATATATATATATATATATATATATATATATATATATATATATATATATATATATATATATATATATATATATATATATATATATATATCTGTGCGTGAAGGATTATCCACATACCAATCCTCTTCTATGAATTAAAATTGTGAATCACATTTTTATTTTTAGTTTGCTGGCACCTGGTAAGGTAAAAATGTATGGCTTACCATTACTGAAGTTTCTCTTTTTGCGTTTAAATGCAACGAGTGACAGTTATGCTTTAGTGTCCATTAGAACGTGAAAAATTGATCCATTGCTGACATTTTCTCTTTCATGTTCAATTTTAACGCAATAATAGAAAATTCAGTAATCGATAGCTAAACATGTTTGTTGTCTTACAAGTTGCACCACTGCTGATTCTCTCAGAAAGTGATGGAAAGTCAATTGGGAAATAAAAGATTTTGATTGCTACAGTGCATTTCTTGCCTCAATTGATGAAAATACACTGAAAAATATTCGTGAATATAAATGGAATATGCCAAAAATAATGTTTGAACACAGAGAGCGAGGGATAGGGATAAAGGGGATGAAAACAGCGATTAATACAGACAGAGAAGGCGATAAGGAATGTGGGCATGGCAATCAACACACCCCTTTGTGTGGACTCTATATATCAGCCATTGAAGTCTTTATATCGGCCATTTCGTAATGGGAGAAGAGGAAAACATTTTTTTTTATTTCATTTTGAAGATTAGAGATAATTTTGCGATTATTGATTTTATTGACCTTTAATTTGGTATTATTTAATTCTGTTATATGTTTTTATTTTTAACTTATTGTAGAATTATTTTCTTTGATTACTTCTCTTCTGATGTATTTCATATCTAATTTCATTATTTAAATTTTATTATATTTACATATATATATATATATATATATATATATATATATATATATATATATATATGTGTGTGTGTGTGTGTGTGTGTGTGTGTGTGTGTGTGAATATTACAATTAGTTGTTTTATAACATTATTATTAAAATTGGTTAAAAATTTTGTTATGACAAATATTAGCTCTCCTCAAAATATCGTTCTTTAGCCTTGATTCCTGCAGTACACATTATTGGCATTCGTTTCTAAAAGTATTAATTTGATAATTTCATTCTTTTTCCTAGTGAGGCTACAAACCTCAGTCAATTTCATCATATATATATATATATATATATATATATATATATATATATATATATATATGAAGAAAAATATACGGAATCATATATATATATATATATATATATATATAATTGTCACATAACTTTTAGCGACTGAGGTTGTGAGAGAGGCACATGATTATTCTAATGTCTTCATGAAATTCAAGTCAATAATATATATATGTATGTATTGGGTAGGCTAGTTATTTGTTATTTAGTCTTCTTTTTATTTGCTGTTTTGTTTACTTTTTTAATAAAAATATTATTTTATTTTCAGGTTAGAAAAATACGTGTCGTTAAACCTACGCTCCGGAAAATCATTTAAAAATGTTATTGTTGAATTATTATGTTTCTTTTTTCATAATAAATATTATTTAAAAAGGCCTGATAATTATGCACCAAACCAATATATATATATATATATATATATATATATATATATATATATATATATATATATATATATATATATATATATGTATGTATGTATGTATATTCCTCTGCAACTGTTTTGTTTTAATTTTGGATCTTTACCTTTGCATACTTTGATCATGTATTGGTAAAAGAAAGGCACATAATTTTGTTCTTTAAAATGAAATGAGATAGATTATCCGTACAACAAATAAAAATGTATGTATAAAAGAAGGTAATTTTACTGCCATTTAATATGAAATATGAAATATAAACTATTATCATTAATATTAATGTTGCTAATCTCATGTTAAGTATTAAACCGAATACACAAGCGTCAAGGGAAAAATAAAAAAAAAGTAATATTTATGTATTCGTCTAATATATAAACACTCAGAGAAAGAGAGAGAGAGAGAGAGAGAGAGAGAGAGAGAGAGAGAAAGGGGGAAAATACACACACACAATATATATATATATATATATATATATATATATATATATATATATATATATATATATATATATATATATATATAATATAATATATAACAAAGAATAATTCAAGTATTTGTCCTTACATTTTGCTAAGATTTATGCAGAGAAGGGACGAATGACAGGACAATGGAGAATTAAAACAAATATTATTAAGGCAAAAACAAATAATAAAGGCTACTATTAAATGGAATAATAAAGTATAAATATCTTAAAAGAAGTTATTGAAATTTCAAACTACTCAATTTAAACGGATTTGCAAAGAATGGGAAGATTAGGCCCGAGGAATAAAATAGAAGAGGCGATTAGGGTTTATTGAAAAATATTTCAGAGGATCTTAAACGAAACGAAATGTAACGTAATAGTGTAATTTGTCGAAACATGATTATTATATTCTTGTTGTTGAATTGCGCTTTTATTTTTGTTTTAATGTCTATTATTTTCTGTCATCCTTATGGAAAAGAGACGTGTACTTTATTGGTTGTTTTTGTTCTAACGCGAATCGAATTGGGCTGAAATTGTATAGCAAAAAGAGAAAAGGTGCGAGAGAAAAGAAGAGAGGGAGAAAAAAGAAGATATATGGAAGAAAAGAGAAGAGGAAAGAAGAAATAGATAAAGAAAGAAAACGGCATGCAGATATAAATCGGGGAAAATTAGGATGAAAGGAACATTAAATCATTGAATAATAATAATAATAATAATAATAATAATAATAAGAAGAAGAAGAAGAAGAAGAAGAAGAAGCAGAAGAAGAAGATGAATATGAATAATAATAATAACGGTAAGAAGAATATGTATAATAATATTAATAATGAGAATAATAATAAGGATATAAACAATAATCATAATAATACTGATAATAAAAGAAGAATATGAATAATAATAATAACATGACCAATAATGATGATAATAATAATAAGAAGAAGTAGAATACGAATAATAATAAGGATATGAAGTATTAGGTTGGTGCAAAAATAATGTCGGTTTTTGACGTTAAAAAATACGTCAAAAACCGACAATATTTTTGCACCAACCTAATATAATAATAATAATAATAATAATAATAATAATAATAATAATAAAAATAAAAATAATAATAACAATAATAATGCAACGAAGAATAATAATGATAAAATATAATAATAATGTTAGGCGTTAAGGAGCAAGAATATTAAATAAAAAAAGAAAAAGAAAAGGAAGTAGTTGTGGACAGAAAAATATAGATATGGCGGATAAAAAAAAGACAAAATTCGAGAAGGAAAGGGCAAGAGAAAGAGAAGGTAAAAGGAAAAAGTAAATAACTAGGGAAAGAAACGATAATGAAGAATAGATAAAATAAAAATTAGTAGATACAATGTTTTCATGACGTGGGTGAAGGAAAAAAGAAAAAAAAACCTGATCAGAAAATCAAGAATAAATTTTCTGCTTTATTGATTTTCTCGAGATATTAAAAAAAGATAAAGATGTATACAAAGAAGATGACCTCGAATAAGATGACAAAGAAAAGGAAAACGAAGAAGAAGTAAAAGAAGAAGAAGACGATGAAGAAGAAAATGGAGAAAAAGAAGACGACGACGAAGAAGATGAAGAAGTCGAAGATGGAGAAGAAAAAGACGACGAAGAAGATTATGAAGAAGAAGAGATAGTGAAGAAGAAGACGATGGAGAAGATGACGAAGTCGAAGAAGATGGAGAAGAAAAAGACGACGAAGAAAATGAAGAAGGTGAAGAAGAAGAAATGATATAGAACGCAATAATTAAAAAAATCCTTCGTTATAATTTTTTTTTAAATATTGCGAAGAAAAGATAGGAAGAAGAATGAAAGACAATAATGAAGAATGTGAATAATAATTATAGAAGAAAAAAGAAATGAAGAATGAGGATAGAATGAACATGTTGTCGTAGTCGTAATATTTGTATTTGTAGTATAATAGTAATAGAAGGAGAAGTAAAGACGAAGTAAATAAGAAGAAGTATAAGTAATACATTTTGTAGTAGTAGTACAAGTAGCAGTAATAGAAAATGAAGAAGAATGTAAAAGAATAGAAAATAAATAGAACATCTTGTTGTACTAACATACTTGGAGTAGTAGAAGAAGAAGAAAAAGAAGAGAAAGAAGAAGAAGAAATAAAAGTTCTAGGAATCGTAGTAGAATTAGAAAGAAAGAAAGAACAGCAACAAGAAGAAATAGAAGGAGAGAATGAGAAGAAGGTAGAGAAGAAGATGAACAAGAACGAGCAAAACAAGAACAACTAGAAGAAAAAAAATCAAAAAGAGAAGAAAAAGAAAGAAAGAAAGAAATATGAGGAAGAGATATTATAGCCGTCAATACAAAAAAAAAAGAAAGAAAGAAACGTAGAGGAAAATAATAGAGAAGGAGCAGGAAAAGTCCGTGAGGCAGATAAGGGCAAATGAACAAAAGACAAAGGTCATCACAGATAATCTTGAACGTTGTCCACACAACAATAGAGCCATTGCACATGACAACCTAAAGTGGACAATGCTTTCCTTCAGGCACTTAGTGGACACTCTATACTTCGGGATTTTAAAACTCAATCCCATTTAATCCTGGATTTGAACGGATTATGGATTAATTACTAGGTTTTTATTTGTTTTCTTCCATTTCACGAAAACATTAAAAACACAAATGAAACCAAAGTTGAAGGTGAAATTATAAATGAAATATTTCTAGTTAGAATTAAAGAAACATTTTCTGACTAGCATTGAGAAATAAACTGACTGGAAAATATAAAATATAAAATGTCGATTGCATTTGTTTTATCTATTAATTTCTCTCTGTGTATTTCCTTTTCTACCTCTCGCCCTAGCTCTCCATCTATCAAAGGGAAATGATAATAATACTTATGTTAAATATTATTTACGCTTAAAAAATATGTCGACCGGTAAATTACTGCCGGATAACTCGTTTAGATCAATGGAGTGCTCAATATTAAAATAATGGACAATAATAAAAAAAGTTAAATAATATTCGAATGGTTTATCTTAAACGTTGATCTAGAGAAAGAAATGGCTTGTAAATTTTAACGCTTTCAAAACGAAACTAGTCTCCTTTAATCATCATAGGGAACTATTTTACCCGAAATCAATATGGCTGATGCTAACCTTATGGAGAGTAAATTCTAACAACAATTCTTGCAAACTCACCTTTAAAAAGTACACTCCACTTATACCATCTCTTACACATATGTAACGGGTCTACGTTCCAACTTTTCAGATGTGGAACTCCATCTTCAGTCTAAACCTGACATCCTATTCCTGTCAAAAACAGGTATCAATACCTCTATAGCAGTATAACAAAATACGACCACTTAAATCGACATGCTAACGGGCTCGTTGCCTACAACAAGGACTGGTTTCGCTGTGGCAGGGACACAAAAAGGACGACCCTGATCTCCGTTACATACGTTTCCGCGTAACACTTATCCATTATACGACATTCGTCTCTGCCGTATATAATCCTCAGGATGTAGGATTGGTAATCTTCGATCGAATATTTGGGAGGATAGACAGTATCCTCAACGAATTTCCATCGGCCATCTTTCACATATGCGTTGACTTCAATGTTCACCTGAAAGAGTGGTTAGTTCGCGCTAACAAAACCCATGATGAAGATAGTTTTGCAGATAATTTCCTCTCGCATATGAACTAAACCAGATCATTGAAGATCCCGCACAAGTCTAACATATGATGACACAGTAGGCGAAATTCCTCGATATTTTTCTAACTTCCCGCTCAGACAAATGCTCAGCGAAACTTTTAACCCTCAGTGACACGTCAGATCATTCACTAGTCAGTGTCCCAAGTGATTTTTCGTTCCATAGAATGGTTTTTCGCTATGCAGATTCGACAGCTTTCGATCTTACATGACGGAATCTCTCCTTTCAGACTTCTTCAAACATGCTGCCCCTAAACCGGTACCAATATGCAAATGTACCCTTTTTGGAAAAGAGAGTTTTTATCGTTTAACAGCGTGGGATAATTGTTTATCCCACAGAATGTTTAATATCTAAATAACAACAAAGTAATTGAGTTTCTACTTTCTACGTTTTTAGATAAGATGTTTCGCCATCATGACAACATTTTTCGTAAGAACCACTGAAAAATGCTATGGGTTATTCACCTAGAAATAGAACAGTTTAAAATCGTTTTTTTTTTTATTTTTTTTATCAGCGCCACTATGTCTTCGCAACTATGCAATAGAGAAAGAAAAAAGTATCAGGCCTTCAGTAATAGTACCAACGTTTATATTTTGGTTTCCATCTCCAAAGTACATTAAAACCATCAAGATAACAGTGAATATGCTTTAAAACGAAGGAACATCAGAGAGGAAAACAATATCAAGAGATCACAACAGCAAGAAGGATCATCCTTTCAACTTAGGAGAAAAATATATCCTCATTCATCAAAATAGAACACAATAGTGTTATAAAAACCTCGGGTTTATTTCAGTAATATATCTTTAATCATTTCTAATATAAAACGTTAGTTTCAAAGCTTAATCTAAGAATTGTACAATTTGTTTCTTACACCTTTTTTGCTGTTACACACGGCATATATATATATATATATATATATATATATATATATATATATATATATATATATATATATATATATTAAAAATAAGAGAAGAGAGGTGTCGCAAACGTTTTTGGTTGTAATGTGGATTTATTTAGAAAAAAATATTATGCTTTGTTTTCCATAATGGAAAACAAAGCATAATATTTTTTTCTAAATAAATCTACATTACAACCAAAAACGTTTGCGAAACCTCTTTTCTCTTCTTTTTAATATACATACTTTTCTCTCGTTGGAACCACTACAACCTCTTTCTTTTATATATATAATTGATATATATATATATATATATATATATATATATATATATATAATTGATATATATGTATATATAAATGATATATATATATATATATATATATATATATATATATATATATATATATATATGTGTGTGTGTGTGTGTGTGTAGGAAAGGGAAAAAGTCCGACAATTATTTTAAGTTTATCTATAAAAAGAACATATAAACATAAAAAATGTCTTAATATATCTATATATGCTTAAATGCGTATAATTGATAACACATTCATTGGTTCATACCAACGGCTACCTATATTTAACACTTCTCGTTTTCACTCTTGTGTGGTCATGTGGGATGTCATATATATATATATATATATATATATATATATATATATATATATATATATATATATATATATATAAACGGATATAGGGCTGTATGTGGCAGTTTGATGTCAACAAGCAAAATACATTCGGAAAGTCTTGCCCTATTTAAGAAAAAATGCGGAATACTATTTTTTGTTTTTTCAGTTTCACTTGATCGGTCATACAATAAGACTAATAACCAAGAAAGTAAGTTTATTTATTTATTACTTTCGTCGCAATAATTAACTGTCAGGAGAATAAAACTATAGGAAAGAGAGCTATGTGGGTCTGTCTTAAGAACGTATCCTGTTTATGACTTTCTCGACAACATTGACACTTTTTCAGGCGACATCACGCTGTGACAAACGACTAGTCAGGCCATAACTGGTTTGTCAAGAAAAATAATATCACGAGACAGTAAAGAGATCCTCATTTTACAACACCCAGCACGAAAAATTATAGTTTTCTTTCAACATCTGTAGACCAAAAGTACTTTGAAGAAATGTTATTTCAAGAAAGCGTTACTAATATGTACACACACACACGTGTGTGAGTGTGTGTCTCTGTGTGTCTTTTTCTTGTGTTTTTATAATGTTTTATTTTTTGGACATAAAGTGTGTGAAAACTGTCCAGATATTTTATATATCTGATGTCTTTTGGCTATTCTATTAGCCATTATCAGGAATTTTATTTTTAAATTGTAACCTGAATGTGCAGTTTATACACACACACACACACACACACACACATATATATATATATATATATATATATATAGTGATGGAATGATATTTTTTCGAAATATTTTATTAATTGCGTTCATAAGTGTGTGTTGTTTTCTTTCTTTTTCATTATTACTACTTTCATACATTATATATATATATATATATATTTCATACAATATATATGTATATACATATAATATATATATTTCGATATAGAGTTTGTCTATATTTCAGAGCTGAGGTATTATGTACATTATTTGGGCGATTGTCCTCATCTTTGTCGACACATTTATTGCTGTACGAGTGGTTGGAATGTCGAAATGAACCCTTCATTTCACTCACCGTAGGCTGTTCTAGTTCCACGTGCAATGTTTGATGGTTGTCAGTTATCAGTTATCTCCTGATAATTTCCCTCTGAAAGTTCTCCACTGCCACACTCTGGATCCTATCACTGGATCTAACCAACGCGTTTATCCACTGTGCCATGTCTCATTGAGGATATCTGGGTATGAATTTCTGGGTATTATAAACCTAATGTCTTCAGCAACTATTTTTACCAGTGCTCATATTGCAATTTTGCTGTTATCATTCATGTTTTTACCAGAGCTCATATTGCAACTATGTTGTTATCATTGCTTTTCTCTGGCACTATATATATATATATATATATATATATATATATATATATATATATATATATATATATATATATATGCGTGTATGTTTGTATGTATGGTACTTTGCAAAAGTAATTCAACCGGTAAGATGATATTTAAAACAGATGAGTCATTTCTCCAGTTTTAGAATCTTAATTTAACTAAGTCATCTTTAAGAAAGACCCTTACTAAATGAATTACAACCACTTTCAAAGATTTTTATCGTACTGGAAAAAATATTATTTAAAAATTAGAAAACGCAAAAGTAAGTGAACCCTTACATTTACACTTTGTATTTTTGTTTTACTTCGTTAATAGTTTAAATAATTTTTGAATATGTTTAAACCTCAAAATGACTTGTGTTCATTTTTTGTTAAGCTGTGTATACAGCAGTCAAATAAGATAACTATATTTAAGAAATATATATACAAAGAGCTAAAGAACTACTTGCAAGATCTAAAAGGTCAGCCAATCTAACAGTGATCTCATCTCACAATCCTCACACTTGCTCCATATGTAGCCTACTTTGTAAATCACTAGTTTTGAACACTGAAATCTTACTCTTCGTTATTCCGCATTTGGATATATATATATATATATATATATATATATATATATATATATATATATATATATATATATATATATATATATATATATATATAAGCGTGTGTGGGGGGCACAGACAGAAGCACAAAGAAACAGATGCACATACATTCACACACATAAACAAGCTATTGCACAAGTTCCCTTCGGAAGATAATGAATCCCTCAGTTCCTCAGCAATTATCTATCGGTTAAATAGTAGGGTACCCAGGCTTGTTAGCTTTGATTGACAACCAGTGTAAGGGCAAGAAATCTCTAATTTAGTAACTACAGAAGGATTGTTTTCAGATTACTGTCGCGATAATCGCATCATTTCTTCTTATTCCTTTCATGCAGTAAGTTTATTTACTTCTTCACGTGCCTTCTCCCCAGTAATCAAAAATATGTGCGGGTAGTCTGGCTGTTCAGTTCTGAGAACTGAGCTATTGGAACCTGATACGTCTGAAATGACGGGAGAATGTGCGAGCGCACACAGACAAACACACACACTAACACACACGCATCTATATATATGTGTGTATGAGGGTTAATTCGTGTGTATGTGTGTTCGTGCGTTTGTGTGTGTACCATATATATATATATATATATATATATATATATATATATATATATATATATATCCTTGTGCAGGTATGCAGAAAATAGAAAAGAACACGTTGGGTGTATAATCCGGGGTTCCTTAGTATTTTTGTTTTTACTTTTAAAAAACAGTGCTCCATACAGAAGTAGAGCTTATATTATAATAATATTTTTTGTTTAAAAATATGATTCCTTCGCTACATAAGAGTTCTCATGTTTCAAAAACGAGAGCCGAAATCATCCAAATAATTAATAAAATTATTAATAAAATAAAATTAATATATATATATATATATGTATGTATGTATGAATGTGTGTGTGTATATATATATATATATATATATATATATATATATATATACACACACACATTCATACATACATACATACATATATATATATACATACATACATGCATATATATATATATATATATATATATATATATACTATATATATATATATATATATATATATATATATATATATATACTACATACATACATACATACATACATACATACATACATACATACATACATAAGAACTTATTTTAGTAAAACAGACGATAGCCATTGACGTTGCGTTAATTTTTTTTGCAGATTGTAGGTGACAGGGAAGAAAGAAACGCGAAGAGAGTTCTACAGGGGAGAAGTACGGAATAGTAACTATTAGAATAGAAATTACAGTTGCATCCATCTATTTCAACAGTAAAAAGAAATAAGATCTATTTGCCAATCTAGCAGTACGCTTAAATTCATACGTCCGAGGAACCAACAAGTAGAGCTCATCTGAACAACTCTCTAGAAAAGACAATCACGACGGTGGTAGATTGACTGAATTTGTGATTCAAGATTGTGATCGATAATATAACAAGCACTTTGGATTTTGTCGACAACATCTAGATGTATCGCCTGTTCAGCAGGCTATATGCAACAGCAATATTCGATGCATGACGAATGGCAGATTTATAAATGTGCAACATGGTTTCCGTTCGCATAACGTGGGTGACGGCCTAAGTATAACCTACTGGACTTTCACTCATAACGATGTATTTAAAATTGGTTAGAAAAAGAGAAAAATAGGCAGTGAACGAAAGCTTACATGCTGATGGAAGAGCTTTTAAAAGAACGGCAAGACTGGTTCAGCCGATTAAAAGGGCCAAAGGAGATTAAATAATCACTTTTACCACGAAGATATGAAGAAGATCATCTCTGAACGAATGAATAGGTTAAACTTGAAGCAGATAGGCTACCGCAGCAGGAAAAAAAAAACGATCATAACACGCTGTGCACCATACTTGTTAAATACGAACAAGAATCTCACATTACAATTCGCTAAAATTCACAAAAATAGACTGGGAAAATGTTGCGTGCTCTGATGAATCTGGATTTCTGCTCTGACATTAAGATGTTAGTCCAGACCTTTGTGAAAACAATGTGAAATCATGGAACCCTCCTCCCTTTTGTCAAAACTTTCAGCTGCTTTTTGTGATGGTTTAATTACTTGTCATATACCGGTACTTATAAAGTTTTTTTTAGAGTTATTGTGGGTAAATAGGCGCCAAAATATATGACATCATTCTACCTATCATATAAAGGACACTTCCAACAGGAAAAAAAGGAACCTTTAACAAATAATAATAATGACAGAGTGGTTCATGATGAACACCAGCATTCAATTATCTACAAGTTTTGCTGTGTAATAACATAAATAAATAGCGGAAGAACATTAAGTTTCAATACTTACTTACCGACTTCATGCCAATACAAAAATATGATTTAATCAGTAATGTGAAACTCACTCATAGATTGAGCAAAACTAATAATGAAGGACGTATTCCTATAATAATCCTGGGTATTACGATCAACTAGATCTTGCAGGAGGCATCTGATCGGGACATTGGAGGTGTTGAGAATCGTGTTAATTGATGTTGTTTGGGTGTTCACCCTGACTTGGGATGATAGCATCTGTTATGTTCACAGCTATGGGCAAATTATGAACCCACAAACACTATGAAAGTATCAAAATGCATATTATCATAAAAAAACAAAAACGATAATATATATTTTAGATAAAAATTACCAACAATACATATTTATAGAAAAATCACCAGCAATATATATTTTAAAACAAAATGACCAGCAAAACAGTTTATCTGTATTTGAAGTCATACAATTGCGTTCAAAATATTTAAATTTCAGTATTAAATAACCCATAGTGATTGATATGCAACTAAACAAATTCAACCAAACAACTAATATGAAAGTACTCTTACAGAATATTAATCCATATAATATCCTACAATTTCATAAAGAATTCAAACTCAATAACAAAATATATCTAAAAAAAATCTACAATATAAAATATACATATCACCGCCTCTAGTAATTATGTCCACACAAACATCTATATGCACAAAAGCTGAGTATGATTTTCTATGAATTCAATTGTGAACGCAGTGTAACATCTATCATATTTTTACTATTTCACACCTCCCAAGAAAATTGAATTCCGTCATTCGAAGACCCACAAGGATGTTGATACACCGTTAAACAAATCAACCAACTAAAACATCTATTTCATAGATATCATATCTAATTTTACGACATCTATTTCATAGATGAACACCTAATTAATTTGTTAAAATGTTAGAATAAACCGGAATATTTAATGGGGACAAACCTCGCATAAGAATAAAAAATAATTCAGCAATGAAATACAAATAATAAAGGGCTTAAAAATGACTTGTTTCTTATCAGATTTATTTAACGTTGACAGTAAGAGAACTATAAGTACTGCCAGGATTTATTATTTGTGGGTGACTGCTTAGCAATATTATGTATTCGGACGATACCGTATTGATGGCAGACAGCGAATGAAAACTGCATGAGCAGCTAGACAATGTCATAAAGAAAGCGGGAAGAAAAGACAAGCAATTAATCGCAAAATCGCAGAAATCTTTACTCGTTAGTAAGAGAGGCGGCACCAGATGCAAACTGCAAAGTGAAAACGTCAAAAGGAAGAATGTGCAGAAATTTATCTCAATGACAATTGTGATAACATTAATGAGCATCGACGAAGTTTTAAGGAGAATAAGAGAACAATATTATTGTATTCAGAATCAGGAAAAGACAATAGAAATATCTGGGACACATAATGAGGAAAGAAGGTTTGGGAAATATGATACTCACAGAATATACTGAAGGAAAAGTCGCAGATGGACACATCGAGTAACTTAGCTAACGAGCTTGTGTAAATGGATATCAGTACAAAAACATAGGGGTGATAAAAAGGGAACAGTCATTCATTAGGACAAAACAAGTTTTGGAGAGACATTATCGTTTTCGTACCAAACGAGCGAACACACAAAAAAGAAATTAAAAAAATGCTACATCTTATCAAATTGAGTAAAGGTATTAGGTCGGTGCAAAAATAATGCCGTTTTCTCACATATATTATATATGAGAAATTTTTTGCACCAACCTAAGATTTCAGTCAAGTATATTGCAGGACTAAAAGCAATGTATCTATGATATAAATCCAAGATAAACTGTTATGAGCATGGAATTTAACGCTAATTTAAGGCGTAGAATAATCTCGTAATCGCTAAATTGTCTAAAGGCAGTTTATGTAAATTTTATAACCTCTTTTAGGGAGCTAAGTAGATTGAAACCAATCTATGTAAACTTTATACCTTTTCGGGTGCTATTTGGTTTAAATCAGTGGATGCAGAGTTCAAAGTATAGATACACTCTGCGTATGCTGAAAGTTTGTACTGATAACTCCGTACCTAGGAATCCAATCCAAATATAAAGCAAATAATGAATTTAACGGAAGAATATTATTTGGCGGCCAACTTCGAGAAACCTGATTAACTATGCAGAATTTATTCATCGCGTATTTGAATATATTAACAAGAAAACTTCGCAAACAGAAAAGACTCGTCGCGTAAGTAAAAAAGAGTAACATGTTTTAAACGAAAAGACCTCACCAATAGGAACCTATGAATTGCTAACGTTACCAAAAGACAATGAGGAAGCTTAAGTAAACATCAATTAAAATATATACCGGGTGCGATGCATAAATTGTCATTTAAATTTCACAAAAATGAAAATAACATTGATATCGCATTTTAAAAGATATATTTACCAAAATGACACAAAATATATCTGGAAGTACTAAAGAGGAAATTTATTCAATAAAATTCCTATTGGTTTCAATCACGGCCTCCAGACGACTTCGGAATTATCTACATTTTCTTGGACGGTCTCCTTGTTTAAGTTGGTGAATGCTGCCATAATCCTTGCACACAGTTCATTTGTTGGTGTTTATAAAGAGTATTGCTGATCTCTTAGTTTCAAATACGACCCACACATAATAATCATGAGGGTTTCAGTCCGGGGTTTAGGTGGCCAGATGTAAAGGCTGATGTGTTCGAAGAAATTGTCTGACTGCTATGACTGGGTACACCTGCTTATATGACATAGTCCTGTTGTCAATCATAAGTTCTTCCAGCAGTCACATTCTTGATCTAGGGCAGCACTACCTCCTCTTCAAGGCACTTGATGTCGGCCTCCATGTTGAGTCTAAGATGAATGGACGCATAACGGCGCCATCACTCGAATCCATTCGTAATCACTATTATACTCATCCAACTCTTTCCGATACTTCTGTACTGTTCTGAGGTTGACACCCAAACATTTTGAAAAATTCATATTGGAGATTCCGGTACGAATGCCAAGCAGTATAGTATACCTTTTACAAATATCTAACAGAGTGAACTGCTTCTTGGTGCTCTTTTTCTTACAAACTTTGCCAAACTGACCCTACTCTAGTATGTAATCGACAAAATCAAAGACAAACAACGCACATACTCGAAATTAAAAATATATAATGGCAATAATTTGCCCATCACATCCTGTAAATGTTTTCCATGGTTCCTTTTGAATTGATTGATTATCATAATAATATTTAATGTAAAACATTTCGTGTTAGTTTCCATTTTATTTAGAATCATTGTCATTACTGTAACCGTAGTATTTAGCTGCTACTCTTGTTTGAGAAGTCGACTCATATTTTTTTTATTTGTCAAACAGCTGGCGCACTCTAGAAAACAACAAAAAAAGAAGTGCTTTTTTAGAGGATTCGAACCTGATCAACTCTCACTTGCAGGAGAACCTGCCGTTTGGTCAGGCGTGGTTTCAGCGCTCGGTGACGATGACCTTCACAGATAAAGCAAAGTTGTATTTATCGCAAAAAGAAGCTTGCCTGGAACGTGAAGCTCTCCGTAACCAAATGGATAAAGAACGTCGTTCGTACTTGAAAATTACCTTCAAACATGAAAAAACCTCTCCCACTCAAAATTGGTCCCAGTGTCTAATTTTATATTTACATATCCTTTATCCCTGATTATCCCTGATATATATATATATATATATATATATATATATATATATATATATATATATATATATATATATATATTAAGCATTTCACCCTTAGCAAGGCGGGAAGCCACTAGCACACAAGGGTTACAGAGGATTTGGAGCGAGAGCAGATAGGAATGATAGAGGAGAGGATGAGGACAGGGATAGTAGATAGATCAAGGCAACTAGAGATGTCGATTGACATTAGGTTTGAGTAGTTGGAGATTAAAGCTATCAGGGAAACAGGAAGAGGGATGGGAGTTCCACAGAAGAGATGTGAGAGACATGCAGCAATTGGAGTAGAAGAGACGGCTACATTTAACCGTTTCAACAGTGAAAGTGTGAGAGCGAGATGCCAGCCCCGTAGGAAGGACGCTTGAATTCGCGATGTCTTGGAACCAGGGAAAGCAGTTCATCGGATCAATTAACATGAAAGTATTTGTAAAAAAGGTAGAAAGAGGCGACGGCCCGTGTGTGAAAAAGCGACTGCCAGATCAGGGCCAATTATATTGCATATCCGTCTCTGGATTTTATCAAGAACCCCGAGGCAAACAGAAGGGGCTCCAGACCATATATAGCAGCAATATTCCATGCAAGGCCGAATGGTTGATTTGTAGATTTGAAGGATCGATTCTGGAGAGAAAAATTTCTTGGCGCGGCATAGGTAGCCAACTTTCCTTCCGGTGGACAAAGCAATTGACTCAATGTATTTGCTCCATCTCAGGTCAGGAGACAATGTGAGGCCGAGTAACCGCAGAGAGGCGCTCTCGGAAAGTTGAGCGTTAGACATTCTAATAGGCGGCAGAGAAGGATCTCTGTGGTGATTAATAGAGAGCAGTTTTGTTTTGGTGGCGTTACAGCTAACCAGCTATTTACGGTCCCAGTTCACAACCGATTAGAGGTTGTTTTCGAGACGAACGTCCAGGTTAGTTTTGACAACGTCACTATATTTGTTTTTGAGGCTGGAATAAATTTAGTGTCGTCCGCGTAGATGCTCACCTGGGAATCAATGGCGTCAGGAAAATTGTTGATGAAGATAAGGAACAGAGTAGGGCCTAGGATAGAGCCTTGCGGAACACCTGGGTTCGTGGGATAGGAGCTGGAAGAGAATCCGTTGAGAACGACTTTCAATTCACGGTTTGACAGAAATGATTGTCAAACAATTGATCTGTAATACCATAACCCTGGAACTTGCGAAGAAGGCCGGCATGCCAAACGCTATCAAACGCTATCAAACGCTATCAAAGGTGCGAGAAAGCAGGACAGCAAGTCACTACAAGACTCGAGGATGGAAGGAAAACACTGATCCAGAAGAGAGGCCTTACCGTCCCGGTTGTAGGCAAAACGCGTGGGGAAGTCAACTATCTGCGTGATGGTTTGACAACCTGAAGAATTAAGTGTTTGAATGCCTGCAATGTCAGTATTAGCATTCTTATGCAACTTGGTATAATCGGCGTTAAAATTGCCAAATACTAATATCTGAGCAAACGGATAGAGAGAGAGAGAGAGAGAGATCCTCGTCTATACTGTCAGAAATTACATCGATTATTCCGCAATCTTGAAAGGATGGAGAGTGATAAATGACGAGGACATAGCTTACAGCATTGATAAGAGATAGCCGGAGACACAAGTACGAATAGTCTGGCGATGGGCGATGATCCTTGATGTAAACACCAAGGTCATGCATGTGGGTTTGAGAGTCTTTTCTAACGAGAGGGAGGTAGCCAGGGACCGAGAGATCAGAGGAGGGGTTCGAAGAGTCAAGGTTGGTCTCACCCAGAGCCAGAATATCAATGCAGTTTGCAGTGAAGAAGGATTCCACGCTACAGAAATTGGTTTTAATACCTCGTGTGTTGGAGAATGAAATATTGAAGGATTTTGGTGATTTTTGAAGGGCTGGTTTAGGTTTACTTTTTCGATCTTTGTAAGTCATCATGTGGAATTCTGATTGGAAGATGAGAAGGCTTGAAATAAAAGAAGCAGACGGTTAACGGCCGTGACATAGGCAGAGAGAAGTTGGCAATGTCTGCATCATAATGTGGCTTCAGACTTACCCACCGGAAGTGACTGCAGAGACACCTTTTCATGTGCCACATGGCACTACAGACACCCCGGTATTATAAAACTGTTGATCAGAGCGGCCGCTCAAGACGCTACGCAAGAGTTAGGGCTTCTAACTACCAATCGGAAACAGCAACCAGGAAACTGTTAACCGTGTACCCTCAGAATGAAGAGGTAATGCCACAGACTGCACACATCACGGGAGAAACACGGCAGCACTTGTAAATAGGCCAGAGAGAGAGAGAGAGAGAGAGTTCCGGGAACCCCTACCTAAACAAGAAACAAGGTGTGAGCCTCTAAACTAGTCCAAGGGAAGGGGGAGGAGTACTGACTGGGTGGTAAGAGAGCCTACCTACTCTTATTACACAGGACACGAACAAAACAACAAAAACAATATCAACAATATCAAAGAAGAGCAGAGGGGGAGGTAGTTGACAAAGTGTCCAGGCTGACACTAGGAGGCGTATATACTGGGGGATGGGAATATTATTTTATGTGTAATATGTGTAATATATATATATATATATATATATATATATATATATATATATATATATATATATATATATATATATTATAAATGTCCTTATTTAATGAAAAGATTCCATCGTTACACGGGAATTACCATGTTTCAAAAATAAGCTAAAAACTAGAGTCTTTAATTTAATGTAATTCTGTAATTGAATTTGAAGTTTTTAGCTCATGTTTTTGAAAAATGGTAATTCCTGTTTAGCGATGGAACCATATTTTTTAATAAGTAAATTTATAATATTTATGCTCTGTAGATTTGCATTGAGCACTTTTAAAAAAGAACAAAAATACTAATAAGAACACCAGATTATATATCTTAGTGTTCTTTCTCTTCATTATAACACAGCACACAAGCACACACACACACACACACATATATATATATATATATATATATATATATATATATATATATATATCAAATATGTGGTGCAGTTTAATTTATATTACAATGAATCATTCATACATTCAAAGTAAAAAGTTAATGGCATAAAATGTAGAAATCCCTTTGCTAACTAAATTTTAAAGATGCATTGACCACTAATCACTCGATGAATGTCATGATCCTTGTTTTTTTAAGATTATAAACTGTATTAGCTTTTCCTTAAATATGTACTTTCGATAGCTCCTCAGGCATGGAAACTATTTGGTCTGTTATCAATAATGCATTAAAATCAATCATATTTCGATTTGCATCTATTTTTTCGTCTCTGATGCTACTTGAATTTTACAAAAAAAAAAAAAAAATAGCTTAAGCTTTGAAAAATGTCTCCAAAACTTGTGATCGACCTATACGGTGGAATGTCAAGGACGCATGTCATAGTGGATAAATCCGTTAGTTATATCCAGTGACAGGACCGAAAGAGTGTGTATTCAATGCCTGGTTAAGATGGTGGAAACTTATAGACAGGAAATAACAGGAGATAACTGATAACTGACATCCATTAGGCATGCCACGTGGAACTAGAACAGTCTACCCCAGTGAGCGAAATAAAGAGTTCAGTTCGACGTTCCAACGACCTGAAGAAGGCCGAAGCGTACAACGGCCGAAACATTGTAATAAATATGGCGACAAAGATGAGGACAATAGTCCGAGTAATGTAAATGATGGGACTCTACTGAATACCACTGACCGAACCGCCAGCAGATTGCCACAAGTATACCCCACTAAAACTTCTATTTACAGACAATATTTAGCATAGTAACACAGAAATTAATGTTGACAATAATGTTTTTATCAGCAGAACGGACGAATTTTAAATGGTCGATACATGTTTTTTTTTTAATCCTATCTAAACTTTCGGTTTGCATAAGCCATCATTAAAGATGACAATTACATTAAAATAAATAAACAATACACGAACATAGCAACAACGAAAGTCTGTATTTGTTTGCATGGAAGATTCCCAAGCAACGACAAATTCGTGCATACGAGACGCTGGAAGCGAAAATTGCGTCGCGGCCCATGACATCACACATGACCACGCAAGAGTGAAAACGAGAAGTGTTAAATATAGGTAGCCGTTGGTATGAACCAATGGCATGTGTTATCAATTATAGTCATTTAAGCATATATAGATATATTAAGACATTTTTTTTTATGTTTATATGGTCTTTTTATCGCTAAACATAAAAAAATGTCTTAAAATAATTGTCAGACATTTTCCCTTTCCTACATATATATATATATATATATATATATATATATATATATATATATATATATATATATATATATATATATGTGTGTGTGTGTGTGTGTGTATCTTATTCCGAGATATGTGACTACACCTGCATTTTTATATTAAAAAAATATCTATTAAAATATCTAACAACACATTCAACTTAAATGCCTCTCTTATTAATATAATAAAGGATTCACAAATGAAAAATTCTCAACAGGACCTTACATAATATCACTTATCATAGCAAAGTGATAACAATGCTGTCTTTTCTATATTGGTTATTGAGAAAAAATGGAAGTAATCACAACTGGAAAATAAATTAACTTAAATGAATTATAAGCAAGAATTAATTTTTAGTAAAGTATAGGATAAATAAACAAACACATTAGCGAAGAAAATAACAGGTCTGAAAATATTTTTAGTAAAGATGCAAGGAGATGCAGCTAAACAGAGGTGAACATTGTAGAAAAGGAAAATGCAAAGTTAAATGTGGGAGCAAAATAGTGACAGAGAATGCAATAAAGATTAAGTGTAAACTATAAAGAAAATTGGAAGAAAAATGAAAAAAAATAACAAAACGAGGGAAAATAAAATAAAGTTGCAAAGATGAAGAAAATACTGACGGAATTATGGGAAAGATTAAATGAATTCAAGATTGGAATGAACAAGGAAATAAAATGAAGGGAAGGCGTAAAAAAAGATGAAAAATTAAAAATAATGGAAATAGCAGTAAAAATAAAGAAGTTAGGACAGGAAAATCAAGAACGAAGGGAAGAAAAACTAACAAATATAAATATATATAATGAATAAAGAAACAAGAGAAAATGATGAATAATTTAAAATCAGAAGTAAAGCCGAAAAATAAATACTTATAAAAAAAAGAAGAAAAATGCACAATAAGAAAAATATTATTTAAAAATTAAAGAACAGAGTGAGAACAGTTAGAGACAAATGAAGAGAGAAAACAAACAGGAAAATTAAAGAAAAAGAAAGGAAGAAAGGCAAGAAGAAAAAGAAAGGAAGAAAGGCAGGAAGAAAACAAAAGAAAAAAAAAACTGGAAGAAAAGGAAAGGAAGAGAGAGAGAGATGGGTTGAAATAGAAAAGAAGTAAGACAGGAAGAAATAGCATGAAAGAATGGGAGGAAGAAAGAGAAAGGAAAAAAACACAAGAAGAAAAAGAAAGGGAGAGAGAGAGAAGTGAAATAGAAAAGAAGTAAGACGGGAAGAAATAGCATGAAAGAATGGCAGTAAGAAAGAGAAAGGAAAAAAAACACAAGAAGAAAAAGAAAGGGAGAGAGAGAGAGGAGTGAAATAGAAAAGAAGTAAGACAGGAAGAAATAGCATGAAAGAATGGCAGTAAGAAAGAGAAAGGAAAAAAACACAAGAAGAAAAAGAAAGGGAGAGAGAGAGGAGTGAAATAGAAAAGAAGTAAGACAGGAAGAAATAGAATGGAAGAATGGCAGTAAGAAAGAGAAAGAAAAAAAAGACAAAAATAAAAGAAAGGGAGAGAGAGAGGGGTGAAATAGAAAAGAAGTAAGACAGGAAGAAATAGAATGGAAGAATGGCAGTAAGAAAGAGAAAGAAAAAAAGACAAAAATAAAAGAAAGGGAGAGAGAGAGGGGTGAAATAGAAATGTAGACATGAAGAAATAGAAAGAAAGGCAAGAAGAAAGAGAAATGAAAAATTTAGGAAGAAAGAGAAAGGAAGAAAGAGTGGAAGAAAAGAAAGGAAGAAAGATAGGAAGAAACAGAAAGGAAGAAAATAGGGAGGCAAAAAAAAGAATAAACTAAAGAAAGAAAATCAAGAAATAACAAATAAATAATAAAAGGAAAATAATATTAAAATGGTTAACCAAATAATAAGACTAGAAAAAGGAAAAACAAAGGAAAGTAACAAGAATGAAGAAAAGAAAGACTAACGAGAGAAAGAATTAATTCTGAGAAAAAAAAATATGTAAAATTAAACGAAATTTTAAAACTGATTGAAAATATATTAGAATTTAAAGGTGAAGTTAAATGAATGCCAAATAGGGAGGTGACGTCACGAAACTAAGAAAACCGACAAATGTTTTAGCATGGAAAATTCACCAACGGAGAAGCACATTAACTTCAACAGATCTCACTTCATCAAATTGCTGCTCCTGATGAAAGCCCGTAAGAAAAATACGTCCGCCATTTTGGAAATTGACGAACGGTTCTAATGTAATATTAAAGTAAATTAAATTTGCTTGCTCATTAAAATTCCATTAATCATAATTAATATTTCTAATTATAATTAACGCTTTATTTTTGATTAACACAAATCACTTGTACATGTCATTATTCTTTTAATTATCTCTGACTCCCTTTTTCTTCGAAATAGGAGCTTGTCTTTGTTATTTGTTAAGATGAAATATTTATTTATCTCTTCTTTACTTTTACCATTCAAATCGAATTTTTAGAGGATCTAGGTTAATATTAATGAACCCCGGTTTTTCAAAAATGCACACACACACACACACACACACACTCACACACACAAACAAGACAGGCAAAATGTGTAAGGCGTCATTCATTTCTTTAAAAACGCCTGAAAATGAGATATTTTAAATTTTAAAAGTAAAATATAAATTCCCAGTAACCAGAGTGTATTTGTTTTTATTTTTCTTTCTACCAAAAAAGTTCAAATTTGGATTTATCTCTCTACAGTAGATTTTACTAAATTATGAATATTTTGAATGTGAATCATATTTTTTTTTCAACATTAAACACTCATTAGACATTTTGAGATTACAAAAAACGGCTGTAGATTGGATTCAGGTAAACTGAATCATAAACAAAGAACAATATTATTCTATTTTGCAACAACATACTGTGATATCTGGTTTATGCTTAATTGGAAAAAATCATCTTTCAAGATGACAACGATGCAAAAGACTTTTAAATTATATCAAAATTACATCGAATCAATAATAAAAGAAAAAATAGGAAATTGACTTGGCCGATTCAATCTCCTGAACCTTCTCCCAACGAAATAGTATGGAAGTAATTGGATAAAAGTTTTCGAAAAGACTGCTCAATAAGTGAGACTGAGCTTTTTCAATGTTTGAAGAATGCTTCGGAATAGCTGCCATCTACCTTTTTAAATAAACGATTTTGTACATAATTATAAAATTAAAAATATATACTGTACTAGCAATTCATAAAATGTCAATAAAACTTTTTTTTATATTTCTGTGATGAGATATTTAAACTATTTACACAATTTACATTATTCGGAATGTTGTCCTCATTTTTATTGTCACATTCACAAGGTTCTGGTGATAATTGTTTGAATTTCGAGCCGAACCCAGGAAAGGGAACAGGTTCTCAGTAACTTTACTGAGTGACCCAGGAATGTGAAGTTTATATGTTAGCACATTTCAGTAAATAAACATGGGAAGAACTTCTACACAAACGTCATTGAACCAATCTTCAGAAACGCCAAAAATGCAGATTGACTATAAATATCACTGAAGAAGACCGGAGGGTACAACACCGGAAACGTTATGACTGTGACAATAAAGGTGAGGACAAAAGTCCAAATAATGTAAATAATGTGGATATTTTTTTGTTGTTTTTCTTGCTTTTCCCTCATCTGATTTATATCCGAAAAAGTTCTTTCATTTGAAGAAATATTTGAATGTTAATGACCTTTCTCAAAATTATAAAAAATTAGGAAATTATTCGTTGTTTGCTGGGATATTTATATCCTATCTAGGAATGTGATCCATCTTACCTCGTGTTTTTTTTTTTTAATTTTAATTTTTTTTTTTTTTTGGTGGAGGGGGTATACAGAGTCTTTGCATATCTTTGGATTTTTTTTGGTTTTAACAATTGTTGCAACCTACTTTAATACTCAAAATCATATATGGCCCACCAAAATATCCAAACGCCTTATTTTTTTTGGTGGGGGGGGTTAGTTGCACATCAGCGACCCAAATGTTGAAATCTTGGGCTATGTAATATTATAGTGGTATTTAATCAAATACTTTAAGTTTCTTCTTCTTCTTCTTCTTCTTCTTCTTCTTCTTCTTCTTCTTCTTGTCGTGTAACTTCAGGATTCGACGATAATAGCTCTCCACGAAGTATATACTTTGTAACACTAAGTAAGGCTTGATGTTTTGCTATCTCTCCTTATCCCTGTTCTTCCAAACATTTACACAAACTCGTTAGATCGATTGTTCGCTGATTTATTCTGTCTCGTTGCCTTCGATATGTCCACTGAGTGCAAAATTTTTTAAACCCTCTTTCCTCATCCGCTCTAGAAATTTCAACTGTCTCTTTCTGATTCGAACAATACGTGGTTATTTTGCTTCCACCGACAGTAGAAAGAGTGATAAGAGTTAATAAACGTGGGAAAACAAGAACAAGATTTTATAAACTTCAACAGTGAGTAATCTTGTTTTAATAATGAACTGCATATCTTGTCTGTATAGAACTGCTAATTTGATTATTACCAGTAACATAATGATATTCAAAAACAAAATTTTAAAACCTTTTTTTTTTTCATTAATTAAAACCCTTTCATATAACTTCCATCAAACACTGTCTCAAGTTTTTAGCGGGAAAAACATTCACTTGCCATTAAGACTGTTGAGTAAATATTTGAATTACGTCAAGTTCCACGTATGTTCCGCATCGAGCAACAACTATTCAAGCTCAGAACAATAAATTATGAATAAGATGGATATAAGGTCGACGTACATAAATTTCTGTGTTCCACATTATATTGTTATCTGAAGTAATTGCACTGGTATCCTACGTTATCGTAAATATTAGGCGACTTGATATTACATCAATCTATCATATATTTTTTTGCAACAATTTATGTTAAAAGAATAATTTTATACGCCAAGCAGTGTATATATTCAAGATATAAAAACTCATCGTATTCATAAATAGCCTTGTGAAATTTTATATGAATGCCATACCTGTGGTCAAAAGCGAGCAGAAATATCTAAATTGTTAACGGTATACAAACGCTTTCTAAGATGAATTGTTAGAAAATAGTTTTAAGCGAACGACGCCAGTGCGTCTTGGCGATGACCATCCTTCTTCGAGCCATGTGTACTGGCTTTACATAATCACAAACAAAGAACTGAACCAAATAAGAGAAACTTTATCACTTGAAGACTTTTAACAGTGACGTCAAAAATAGATATTATATGCAACTTGACGAGATAAAACTCACATAAGGAAGACGTTGAATTTCTGCATCACTTCAAATAAAAAATTGGGAAGGAAACCTCCATTAATACTGGCAATATACATAACAGCTACTGGAATAAAGAAAACCTTTATAAAGATTATATAAATAACAATCGACAGTACTGGTTGATCGGTCAAGGAATTCCGAATGTTTCCTTTTAAGGAATCGATTAATATTATCATTAGCATTGATATAATGTTAAATTTTTACTTGATAATATCGCTCTCGAAAATAAAATATATTGGGCTTTGATTAATGAAAGTGAATCTCATTTAGCAGAATGATTGAAATGCCAGTAATTTTCACCAATAAAAATGTAAGTACAGCATTTCGGCCATTCGAATATATCATGGACGATGTTATTTTCTTATTTCCTAGAAGCTTACTGCTTTTACCAGCTAAGCATCCATGTATTTTTAAAGCGTAGCTCGCTGCTTCGAGATTAAATCTTCGGGTGATTAATAACATGGTTCATCTTGATCAGAAAAAAAGATCATGTTTGTAATATTAGCATAACAGGCGATGCTAGAAATAATATAATTCCGGTTGCCAACTTAGCTACAAGGCTAGACGAAAAATATGAAAATACATTCCTGACACTCAGACAGTTTTTTCCCCGATCTGTAAGCTTCTGTCCCACGCCGTCGTCCGAATCTCGTTTGCGTCGCTGTGAACAAATGTATAAAACGGGTGGTGTGCGTTCAACAAAGAAACTAAAGTTGAGATATCGGACAAAGGGAAACATCCCAAGGATCGCCTTGGGATATCTATCGTATTGGTGAAAACAAAAACAAGTAGTGTGTTGATGCTGATAAACAGAATTCATTATTCATGAATCAATCTCTTTGAGAAAGTAATTGACACTTGCGACATTTTCCCTGCTACTTTATTAATCTATAATCTTTTCACTTTGGACAGAGGCGAAATTAGTCGGCTAACAACCAGGAACTACATCTCTCCTTATTCTGCCATATCCAGAACACGGCCTGGCTATGCATTCCCATAACCGGAATACCTTACGACAGGCTGAGTGTCACATTATCCCGAATGTTTTATTTATTTATCTCCTTTTACCTCTTATATGAAACGTGAGGTTGCTCAGAAACATTCAGAACTATTATACATATATATTATCAAACTTATTGGCAATATTGTGATAATTTTGGTGTTTTTGTTCCTGAAATTACTTAAAGTGGCATAAACACACCAAACACACCAAACACACATACACACACACCAAACACACACACACACGTATATATATATATATATATATATATATATATATATATATATATATATATATATATATATATACAGCTAGTTAAATATATTAGGGAAACCATATATATATATGAAACACACACACAAACACACACACTCTATCTATCTATCTCTCGCTATATATATATGTATGTAGTACATGTCATAAATTAATTGGTATATAATCCAAGCGTATCCAAATGATAAATATACTGGAAAATTATTGGTTTAGCTAATATTCCTATTAGTCTTAGAGATAGCTGTAAATTGTGTTTAGAAGAAAATAATAATAAAATGCAGTAATCAAAGCAAAATATTAAATCGAAGGAATGAATTAATTTAAAATGTCGACATAAAAACAAATTGAAAATTCTATAAAATTACTTTTTTATTGTAACTCACTTTTTAATTATAACTTTATTATATTATAATACTCTAACTCTTCAAATGTCGATTGTATAAATATCTTTAATTTCTATATTTCTATTTTTTTAACTTTTATTATATAACTGTTCCCTTTTATGATAACTCTGTTTACTTTTGTCTCTTACACCACTTTATCTATATATTTTTTTATTTTTTTAAGTTTTTATTAAGTATAACTTTGTATGTCTTAGTTTTCCTTAATGTAAGTTGATTCAACTTATCTAAGTTAAAATGTATAATTTGTTTTTATTTTTATTCTTTCATATACACTTTTAAAAAAATATATTCTTACTTTAATTAATATGAATATGACTTTACTTTCTAATATGAATATGACTTATTTTGAATTATTTTAATTTGATTTTTTTTATTTTTAAGTATATGTCATGGTTGGAAGAGTATTTTTACGTAGGAACTTAACATTATATATATATATATATATATATATATATATATATATATATATATATATATATATACAAAAAACTCTTTCCGGATCTCTTTTAGTTACCATTTAACATCTCACTCTTCATATGACCCCAATTTAATATCATAAGTTTAATATCCGGGTTTAATTTTATAAAACCTCTTCCCTTTAAGGATAATGCTTTGCGCCCACCCCTAACCACCACTTCGGATATTTCGTCTGACCAAAACATGGAAATGGATAAATTCTGTATCAATTTTTCGACAGCTTCAAATTTATATTCTTAATTCAGACGCGAACTCAGTCTGTACACCAGGGTTGAATAAGAATGATGTATTTTTTGTCAGTTGAAATAGATCTGTCCCCCATATGAATTAATTTGTGATTTTGTTGTGTAATACTATATATATATATATATGTGCGTGTGTGTGTGTGTGGGTGTGTGTGTGCCTGAGTGTCTAGTGTGTGTGTCTAGTGTGTTCCTAGCTTGTGTGTTCGTTTGTGTAATTTTATAATCTATTTCATGAATATTTTTATATTCATCTCTTCAGATCCAAGGTTTTTTTAGAAATGAAATCAATCCAACTAGACACATAGAAAAAAGCGGAAAGTAAAAAAGAAAATAATAATAATAATAATAATAATAATAATAATAATAATAATAATAATAATAATAAAAGAGAAACAAAAAGAAAAATTTAAATATATATTTTTTAATTAAGTGAAGAAAGAAAGAGGGGGGAGAGAGAGAACGATCTATCTCACTCTCTCTCTTACTCTCTCTCTTTATCTCTCTCTTTCTTTCTTCCTTCAATCTTTTTAAAATTTGATATTTGAATTTTTTATTTTTCTTTCACTTTGGATTAATGTCCTTCGTGGAATTATACCTACCAATTACAAATTTGTATTTTATATATTTATATATATATATATATATATATATATATATATATATATATATATATATATATATATGTATGTATATATATATGAGCAAGGTATGTCTGTTTTTTGAGGGCACGTCTTTCACGAGTGCAAACAGTTTTCTGAATTATTTCTGTTACGTATTCTTTTCAGGCTAAGAAGCTCAGGCATCAAGCTGGCTCAGAAAAATGAAATATATTCCATAATTGTTGCCTTCAATGCGCATAAAATTTGATACAGAGAAAACTACCTTCCTCAAATTTGTTCGGTTTTTCATTATCGAAGTTCAGAAGGAGATAAAACCTTTTGTCAGGTATCAAATAGAAGCGCGTAAACACAAAATCCATGCTCAAAATTCTAATACCATCAGCACAACTTTGTATGAATGCTGCATAAAATGATCGATAGTGTTCCCGGAAAGTCAATTAGAAATATCAAATTTTCAGAGAGCAACGTTAGACAAGATGAGCATATGCGCATCCGGTGCAAGCAATATGCGACTTGTATGAATCTAATCATGTCTAAAGAGAACAAGTGAATAATATGAATAGTTTCAAGTACTTACAAAAGAAGAAAAATTAGCAAGATGACAATCTCCATGATCATGTTCTCCCAAACCCATGGACTCCCTTTTCTTCTTCTTCTTCTTCTTCTTCTTCTTCTTCTTCTTCTTCTTCTTCTTCTTCTTCTTCTTCTTCTTCTTCTACCGTGTCCTGTTAGGACGTAGGTAATCGTGCCCCGCCATATCTTCCTATATGTTGTAGCTTTTAATACCTTTTATCTTTTTGCTATCTCTCCGAAACCCTGTCCTACGATCCATTTACCCAAGCTCATCAAGTATGATATGCCTCTCTTGCCCTCAATCTAACCTGTGAGTATCAGAATATTCAAGCCTTCCTTCCTCATTACGTGCCACAGACATTTAATTATTTCTGTCTGATGTGAAGTGTAAGTTTCCTTTTTGTTTCCATTTATTCTAAAACCTCGACGTTTCCCCCTATTATGGCAATTTATCCACGCATGAATGGACTCTCCCAGTTATAAATAGAAGCAGGTACAGCCTTTTGGAGAGGGAAGTCTCCAATAGATTGCATTCATATTGTACATACTCATTGGGGATTTTTTTTAAATTGTTGTCTTATTCCTCTCCCCATACAGACAAAGAATTGTACATAGGGGAAATATCTAAGTATTTCATAGAGACAATGAAATATTATAGTGGATGCAGTAAGAAAGGTAACTAATAATGCGTTGTTGTCGTGTTAGGGAAATTGTTTGATGGTTGTGTTAGTGTTTGTGGCTAGATAAGTTTAAAGTTAAGACAAATTAAGACCGTCCTTTTCTCCATCCTCCATTTGGCCTTGTGCCACCCTTTCTGTATTTTAACAGAAATAAATATCGAGAAGTCTCCAGCAGTCAACCCTGACAGTCGGACCGAACATTCTTGCTGTAACTCTCTCGTTTGTATATGTCTCTATTACTGTTCCTGTCAATATATTTAGCTCTATTTGTATCTGATGTCTTTATTTCTGGACATAACAAGGCCACAGCACTCTCATATGCGGACAAATATCGTGTAACAGTTCAGCCTCCCAAGCCACAAGACGTGAATCAACTGAACTGTTATGTATGGGCTGAAGTAGAGATAGAAGTCATTGAAATCCCTCATAGCATCATAAAATCAGGACAAAGATAGTTTGATTCAGGCATTTCAATGCTATTGGCTCCATATCGATGCAGCTATTGCTGCTATCGGTGCATTTATTGACGAGGTGTAACCAAAGAATTCTTCAGATTTTTTGTACCGATTTAAAAAAAAGCTTTGACTTTTTTTCTTTTTTCTTCCCCAAATTCTTGCATATGTCCTCAAAAAACAAAAAGACGCACTCCATATTTTCAAACATTATGCCCCTGAGAATATATAAATATTGAATAAATCGGAGTGGAATACAAAAATAATAATGATGTGTAAAATCTGAGATCAAATTAAAGATATAAAAAAGAAAAAGAAAAAGAAAAATGAAAACAAGATTCAGTGTGTGTGTTGGCCTGTCGGGAGAGTTTATATAATAAATTTGGCCTTTTTTTTCTCTAAAGAATTATGAAGGAAAATCAATCTAGTAAACGGCAATGCTAAAAATGCTGGCTCTGTGGGAACCGTTTTTCGCGCCGAGCACACCTGCAACGTGATGTAGCAAATGCTAGTGTCAAATCCGCACTCACAACGGATCGGATAGAATACTTAGAATATAACGCTTTTAGAAGAAGTATCAGCCGGTGTACCAAAATAGCTCCTGGTTGAAAAGGGATGCCTTTAATATCTTTTAAACAAATATATACTGGTGTCAGGTAATTCGATATAACGAATATTTACTTGTTAGGAAAATGCTGAAAAGGATTCCTTTGCAGCAAGCAAAATCCGAATCATTGTTACTGAGAAAGAATTTTCTTAAAAAAATACAAACGATTTTGAAGATGTTACTGTTCATGGGTTGCAAACGATTCTTTTTCTTTATTATCTGCAAAATGGCAGATAAAATGTTGTCTGGTTCATACTCATCTCATTCATTGTAACAGGTGTAGGGGTTTGTACTTTGTTTCCTCTTTAGGATTTTATTTGCGGTCTCTTCGAAAGCTTTTTTTTTTTTTTATTCTCATTCACTCGCATTAGCCAAATGCGTCTTAGTGGCTTTATCGCCTTGTCCGGGGTAAATTGCTTATATATATATATATATATATATATATATATATATATATATATATACATACATACATACATATATATATATATATATATATATATATATATATATATATATATATATATATATATATATATATATATATATATATATATATATATATATATTCCTGTTTCCTCCTCTCGTTAACTTTCCTCAGACATTATCTTTCACCTCCTTAATTTTCTTTTACTTTTCTTTTTTTTTTATATTCTCTCACACTCAGTAGCCTCATGCGTTTTAGTAGCTTTATTGCCTTGCTTGTGGGTTGGGATGAAGGGCTTCTCATGAAAGTCGAACGAACCTAATCTATTTTTCTATGTAAACCCGTGACTGCTGGTGGCGGATAATTAATTGATTTATAATTTCCCTGAATCCCAAATAAATGCAACAGAATAAAAGAGAATTTGAACTCAGCTTCCCGATATTACAGAACCGATAACCATTAAAATAGCTAAGCATAGTTTTAGTGATCTTTTAATACTATACGTTTTCACGGCATCGGAGATTATAGACCTCCGGCGATTTCGTTTCTTTATTCTGTGAGTTACCATAATTTCTGACAAAGAAAAGAGAATTGGTTTCCTTTTAACTTTTCTATTGTTTTGAATCCGGTGTCGTGCTCCTCTTCGCCTGGCAGCTATCCAAACTAGTACTCAGCATAGTACTCCTCTTAGACTTTCAGATATCCAAAATAGCGCTGCTCTTAGCCTGGCAATTATAAAACATAGTACTCCTTTTAGATTGGCTGTAATCCAACATAGCACTCCTCCTAGACTGACAGCTATTCAACATATTATTTCTCTTACACTGACACCTATCCAACATATTAAACCTCTTTAACTGGTTGCTACCCAACATATTAAACTTCTTTAACTGGCTGCTACCCAAATAGTACTCCTCTTAGAGTGGCAGCTATCCAACATATTACTCCTCTTAGAGTGACAGCTATCCAACATAGTGCTCTTCTTAGAGTGACAGCAATCCAAAACATTACTCCTCTTTGAGTAATAGCTATCCAATATATTACCCCTCTTAGAGTGGCAGCTATCCAACATATTACACCTCTTAGACTGCAACTATCGAAAATATTACTCCTCTTAGAGTGGCAGCTATCCAAAATATTATTCCTCCTAGAGTGGCAGCTATCCAAAACAGTACTCCTCTTATACTGGCAGCTATCCAAAATATTACTCCTCTTAGAGTGGCAGCTATCGAAAACAGTACTCCTTTTACACTGGCAGCTATCCAACATATTACTGCTCTTTTAGGGGCACCTCGAGGTAGTGTAATGGTTAGCAAGCTTGTCTGGCTAGAACAATTACGATTGAGTAGTGAGTTCGATCCTTACTTGGTGCCCCATACTTTCGGACTTGTGCCACATCTAAGCTACGCTTGGAAAATCGCTATTACTCCTCTTTAACTGGCAGCTATGCAACATAATGCTACTCTTAGACTGGCAGTTATCCAACACAGTATTCCTCTTAGACTGGCAGCTATACAAGATCGCCTGTTAGTGTCAAATTTTTCAGGCCCTCTTTCTATATTATGAACCTTAGAAGTTCTACTTTTTGATTCAGGAAAATATCAGAAATTAAAAAAAAACGCAAAGAAACAAATTCATTTATTCAGCTAGGAATTAAAATTAACAACAAACAAATTGATAACAATTACGAAATTTTAAACTTTTACTCGATTCGTTCTTTCTTTCTTCCATTGTAATATCCTTTCAGAACTTTGGCGACCATCACTCTGGAAAACTTCCTCTATATTTTTAAGTAGGTTCTTATGAATTCCATTGGTTTCACTTGCCTTAATTATATCTTGTGAGTTTTCACTTCTACAGCTTGTCTTTCTTCAGGTGTTCTCGAATTTTCAGCTTCATTTTACAACATTTTGTGGGGAGGGGTATTTGGAGATTTTATGATATTTCTAAATGATTTGCTGCATTATCTCATTATGAAGCTTGAAGTAACTTGTCGCAAAATGACAAATGCATGACCTTCATTTCAGTTATAACGGTCGCCAAATTTACATTGTTAATTGGTTGACACTAAAGATTCACGGACATTTGAACAATGTTAAACAAATTGTGACGTACGAAGCAATTGCAATGTTAATGGTCTGCGAGATTAGTTCATAATAAATGAACTACAACTAAATTTTAGGTAGGGAAGAAATATGGCTTCTTTTTTTCTAGTTATGGCCGTCTACTAGCGTTGCTAGATAATCCTTGATGCGGCTGCCTTGTTTAGGCATATTTTTTAACATCTATAGATCGAACCTGAATTTTACAACGCCGTTATTACCAAGTGTTTATTACCAACAGTTTATTACCAACAGCTTATTACCAACAGATATTACAAAGAGTTTCTACGAGAGAACGCATAATACAACGTGATCAATATTTAAAGAAAGCCAGTATAATCTGACAATAGGTCACAATGACTTGTAACTTTATGCTAGGACAACCGTGGACGTTTTGCTAACAATTTTTAATCAAAATAATTGGTTAGATTCGTGGTATGCTTTTGTTTCTAATCATTGTTTTATTCATCTACTTAACCCTAGAACACTAACCATCAATTAAATTACACCACAACTAATCATGGGTATATTATACCCGATTTGAAAATATCAAAAAAAAAATATTAAATATAAATCTTTATTTGAAATATTTTACCTGCAGGCACTTCAATCTTTGTACTTTGAGTTAACATTAATAGGAACTGAAAAAATATTATTTAGGTTAGAAAATCAGGTATTGAAAATTGTAATTAAAAATAGAAAAATTTGAGCTGGGTATATTATACCCATGGTTGTTTTTCGAGGGTTAAGTCGGTATTATCAGGAATTCATATCGTTGACAAATAAAAATTTGTTTCAATTCAGACATGATTCTCATTATCGGAACGCTCTCAATCTAACCACTAAGCCACTTTTAGTGATGCAAATATGTTCATATAAATCTCGATATATCGGAGCAGCAATTGTGAAGGCTTGTCGAATCTCGAGTGACTCCTTAGAATGCTATCTCGTCACTGCGATTGCGTGCTTGTAAAGCAGAAAACCTGCAAGGTGTGAATATTTCTCTCCCTTAAAAAAAAAAAAACAGAAAAAAAAACAAACTAAATAATAACAAGCAATGGCGTGCTGAAGTGGCGACATGGAGAATTGAAAGCCTAGTTCAAACTGAACAGTTCAGGTTTCTATTGGTTAATGGCTTTGCTAGTTGATAGAAAAAAAATAAGAATGATCGAATTTGCGTTTTCGCTGGGCACGCATATATCTCTGACAAAATGGCCGTTCCTATGTACTGAGTTAAATTAAATAGAAGCAAAAACGACAAAATAGAAGTAAAATAAAAAGCGGAAATGAATGAATTATTCGGTTTTACAAAATCTAATAAGAAACAAGGAAGGAAAGGAAACGTAGATAAAAGTAAAAACGAAAGAAAAAGTAAGACACGGAAGAAAAAATCTAAAAAAAATATATATATATATATATAGAAAAGAAAGGTAAATAACACAAAAAAGAAGGAAAATAAAAACAAAGAATGAAAGCGGAAACGAAGGTAAATTATATAAATGAATGAAAATAAATTGAGAAATAAAAATGTAAAAAGAGGGACTGTGAGCAAAAGAAAAGAGAGATTGTAAGTTATGAAAGGTAAAAAGAAATTGTTAAAAAGGGCATTCGTATAGGGAAGAAAGAAAACAAAAAAAAAATAAAGAGGAAAGGATGAATGGCATAAAAGAATGAAAGACACCAGTAAAAAGCATAATGACCGGGTGATAGAATGAGAAAGCAAAAGAGAAAAAAAAAAGAAAGAGACCCAAAAAGCATAAATGCAGTATAAATAAGGAAGGAAAGAAACAAAGAAATAATGAATGACAGGAATAAAAACAGAAAAAAGAAAGAAACCTATAGGAAGCATAATGACAGCAGAAAGAAAGAAAGAAAGAAAGAAAGAAAGAAAGAAAGGAATAAAAACAGAATAGAAACAAAATTATAGGAAACATAATGACAGTATAAAGAATGTATGACTGACATGAATAAAAATAGAGAAAAAAGAAAACTATCGAAAGCATAATGACAGAAGAAAGAAAGAAAGAAAGAAAGAAAAACTGTCAAAAGAAAGAAATCTATAGGAAGCATAATGACGGTATAAGAAATAAAGAAAGAAAGAAAGAAAGAAAGAAAGAAAGAAAGAAAATAGACAGGAACCGATAAGAAGCATAATGATAGTATAAGAAAGGAAGGAAGGAAGGAAGGAAGGAAGGGAGGAAGGACGGACGGACGGACGGAAGGAAGGAAAGAAAGAAGGAAGGAAGGAAGGAAGGAAGAAAGGAAGGAAGGAAGGAAGGGAGGAAGGACGGACGGACGGAAGGAAGGAAGGAAGGAAAGAAGGAAGGAAGGAAGGAAGGAAGGAAGGAAGGAAGGAAGGAAGGAAAGAAAAAGAGAAAAGAAAGAAAGAAAATAGAAAGAAACCGATAAGAAGCATAATGACTGAATGAAGGGGAAAAAAGAAAGTAAGAAAGATGGAATTCCTTATAAAATAAAGACGACAGCAAGAAAATGGAAGGGCCTAGAATAAAGAATAGACGAAAAGATCAAACGAAAAAAGATTAACGAAAAAGGATAAAAACAGATTTTCACATCATAAAGATGAAAGAAAAAATGGATGACGAGATAACACAGAAAAAGAAAGAAAGAAATAACGAACGAAAGAAAGAAAATCAATACAAAACTCCATGGAATAAAGAGACGATGAGAGAAATATAGAATAAAGACGGAAGGACATAGAACCGAGAGAAGAAAAAAGAAAAAAAAATGGTATAAAAGAAGAAGACGAAAGAAGGAAAACAGGAAGAAAACAAACAGAATCTGAAAAGCATGTGATACGAATGAGGATATAAATAAAAATAAAGGAGGTGAGAAAATATTATAATCTAATTAACAATGTAAAAGGCTCAAATAAAATAAGAAACAAGTGATAAGGAATGCAGAAAGGAGAAGTCATCATCAAAGGACAGAGAAGGATCGAGATATCGGAAAGAAAACAAGAAAATTGAATTCTTTATCAGATTGCAATGTACGAATATTCCGCCATGATGAATGTCGTTGTTGAGTTGAAGCAAGGAACTTTGCATACGTTTGGCACCAACTCATTGAGAATAGATTAAAAATTCATACTCCTTGCCAATGCAGGCATCAGACTCTACGTGTGCTAGCGTGAAAATATGTTCACACATACACACAATTGTGCACATGCGTACACACAAGTATGCACACACACATATATGTGTATTAATAAATCAATATGTTTATAACCTTATAACAAAAGTGGTCACAATATATAATGATTATTTATTTTTTTAAATATTATACTGTCAATGCACATAATTCACGATGAAGCTTTCTTCAGATTGAAATGTCAAATATTGGCTAATAAATATATAGGGCTACGGACTTATTAATCCATGCTCCTATCTATCTATCTATCTATCTATCTATCTATCTATCTATCTATCTATCTCACGCTCTTTACATCTATCTATCTATCTATCTATCTATCTATCTATCTATCTATCTCACGCTCTTTACATCTATCTATCTATCTATCTATCTATCTATCTATCTATCTATTTGTGTGTGTGTCTCTCTCTCTGTATATATATATATATATATATATATATATATATATATATATATATATATATATAGTAAAGGTAAAAAAATTTGTTGGTATATAATCCAAGTGGATCCTAGTAATATAAAATATTGAAATTGTTTTACGAAAAGACCTCAATCTATTTATTATACAGAGCAAGTACATAGTAGTAAGCCAAAATAACCTCATATGGGCTATAGATCTATTTCAACCGACGAAAATTATGTCAGTCTTATTCAACCCCGGTATATAGATTGAGTGCGTGCCAGAATTAGAAATTTAATTTTCATATTTCTTTTAACTATTTTATTTAATCCCTATTATTAGGTTAGTGCAAAAATAATGACGTAATAATGTCGTTTTTGGCGTAGAGAAATACGTCAAAAAACGACATTATTACGTCATTATTTTTGCACAAACCTAATACTAATGGTCCAGTAAGAGCTAAGTTACAAAAGAAAATCATTAGGGCCTTTAAATTATTAGGGTTTAGGATAGTTGTTTATCCAGACTTCACCCTTAACCTAAATAATAAATAGTTTAAACCATAGCATAAAGACAATGAAACATCCACCTATATTAATGTTAACTCTTAACCACTCCAATGCTATTATGAGACAGGTGCCCATCACTGTCGGCACTAGGATTAGTCGATTATCGTCCAACATAAATGTATTTAATAAAAATAAAGAATTACATGAAAATGCTCTCTATTAAAAATAAGTTATCTTATCTTATCACCGTAAGTAACGCTGAAATATTTAAAGTGAAATGTAGATAGAAATAAAAAAAGAAAAATTATATGGTTCTCCCACCATCGACTTCTGCAAACTGTCAAATATTACTATCGGACAGTATTTTCTAAAGTTAATAAATAAACATTTTCATAAAACAACCCTCTTAGTAAAATCTTCAATTGGAAAACTATTAAAATTAGCTACTCTTTTACCAATAACATGTACAGAATTATCATCTCTCATAATAACTATATTTTATGTCATTTCTACGGGATAAACAACAAACTTGGTATTGAACCCTCCTGTAATTGTATATATAAACAAAGTTGTCCAGTTCAGAGCAAATGCAGCTCTACTAGGGTAATATATCAAGCAATAATTTTCTCCAAAGGGAAATATGGAAAATTATAATGTTTACATTGGGATTTCGGCGAGGGAATAGAAACAGAAATTTTAGGCACTCTTTTACCAGCCCTAAATTAAACACTGGACAGCTCTTTAAAAAAATGGGGAATTGAAGAAGAAAGGTCTGGCCCACAGATAGATTGGAATATTATAGTTTCCACATTTAATCCTTATAGTCTTAGAGATAGGTGTAACATATGTTTACAAGAAAAAAAATTGGTAATAATATACAATAATAATAAAAACTATTGAATCAAAGGAATGAATTAGTATTAAATGTCGAGATAAAGTAGGTTTAAATTTCTATAATATAGATTTTAGTTGATTAGCTACTATATTTCTCTAATTATTCAAATGTCGAATATATTAGGTTGGTGCAAAAATAATGTCGGTTTTTGACGTATTTTTAACGTAAAAAACCGACATTTATTTTGCATATATAATGAATAGTAATTTTTGCACCATATTAATTATATCTTCTAATTACCCCGTTCTAAGAAATACAGTACTCCGATTGACCGAATAAAAAAATCAAGTTAATTATCTACCATAAAACGTAAGACAGCTAACTTTATCCCCCAAAATAACAACAAACCATGTAAGCCAAAATTAGAACAAACGAACATTATCTATGAATTAAAGTACACCTTAATGAATTGTGTTCCTGACCAAACCACATACATAAATAATTACATCGGTCACACAACTACATCCCTATCCAGACACATTACGTTACACCTATGTGACCATAGCACTAATAGAACCAATTAAACATACACACGAACTTACCAGACACCATTAGTAACATAATAGTAGAAAACAAACATAATGACCTTAGCCATCTGTAAAAAAAGTTAAAAATAATGGAAGCTTGAATAATAAAAAAGAAAAACGAAAGCCCACTGTTAAACAATATTAACTACGAACAAGGCCAAATGTGCTAACCGTATTCAGAAATTAAAAACATGTCTTCAACACACTAAAACATACACTTAATGCCCACACTCAATTAAGCTGAAAAATTGAATCAGCCTTGATAATGGCTAAAGGTGCACGGAACTATAGAACATCTGTACAGTTTCTACACGCTCTGTGTCCAGAAAAGAAACCACTTGTTTGAACATGAGAAACATTAAACCAAATGCTTAACCGTAGTAACTTGTCTGTCGTTTTAAATTAAACATATATAAATGAAGGATTACTGCCTAAATACACAATATATATATATATATATATATATATATATATATATATATATATGATCAAATATAATTTTAAGACATGCTCTATTTATGAGTTAAATTGCTCAATATCAGTCGCACAGCGTCTGTAAATATATAGTACACATTGTGGACAACACCCACTGGCAACAGTTTTTTTGTCACGCTTAAATGCAATCGACAGGCCATGTATTTTGGCTCAACTGTTTATACATGTTGTTCAATGATGCATTATTTGTAGTTCAATTGTGTTTTTCTAAAGATTATCATGATCGGCAGTAACTGTTGTGTTTCGAATTATTCTAGGGTCATTAAATGTGATTTACTGTGAGTCCGGATGCAGGTTTCTGGTTCTTTATAGTTTTGTTAGTTAACTTTTTATTTTTTTCATTATTAATTAATTCATTGCTGTTTGAGATTACTACGTATTTCTTGTGCTTATCTGTGCGTATGCGTTTTCTTAATTTATTTATTATTTACTCAGTTTATTTATTTATTAATTTGTTTGAATTAAATTATTTTATTTTTTTGTTTATTTATTTTATTTTACTATTTATTCATTTTTGTTTATTCTTGTTCGTTTTCATATTTTCGTTTTTAAGTAACGCAATAAAAATTCTTTCGTCTCTGCATATTGAGATCATGACTGATCATTTATTTTATAGTTTGTGTTCGCCTGGAAAAATAATTATATCTCCTCCAGGCAGAATTTACGGTGTTGGGATTTATTGTTGTCGACTGATTCTGATTTTTTTTATTTTTCATATTTTCGTGTGATTTGGCTTTTGCTTTTAATCTCCCAGATATATTTCCAAAGCATTGTGCGTACTTCCTATTTTTAAGATATATTTTGGGAGAATTTACTTTATTTCCAGAGCACTCTGTATACTTTTTATTCTTCGTTATCTACTAATTTTGCAGTCGCTTGGTATATTGAATTGCTCTGCAAGCAATTGCCTTTGAAGGTGCATTCGTTCTTTGTTCTGCAGTTACACGTAGGTTTGATTTGTTCGGGTCGTATATTGGTTGTTTTCCTGTTGTGCTTTTTATTATTTGGATCAGGTTCTCGGTGCATATGTAGCTGATTTTTACACTGTTTTTTTTTTGTATTTTTTAGAGAGTGCTTGATGCGGGAAAGAGTTTGTGTATGAGTATAATGAATATTTTCCTACTTTTGTAATTACATTTTTGTTGTACTGTAAGTTGAACCATATGCTGATTCTTTTCCTGTTGTATTTTTAGTTGCGTTGTGTGTATGTAAGCACTGACCAGAATCCACTAACTTTTAGCGTAGATTCATAGTCTTTCTTGGCTTTGTTGGAAGTGCTTTCACTGGAATAATTGTCAGAAATCCTGCGCTTAAATAATTGTGTAATCTGCTTAAATATTGATGGAAGGTTGTGTAAAGATGTGTGTATATAAAATGTTTTTCTCATTGGGTTTTCTGTATGGTTTATATGTACCTTTACTTAGGATGAAGTTGACATCTAGAACATTAATTCTTTTAGGTTATTTTTTGTGTCTATTTCGAAAAACTTTCTGATTAATTTTCTGTTTTCAACAGTATAATCTTTGTTATAGTTAATTATGATTATATGGCCGTCGTCCCAGTATAGGCCTATACCATTTTAATCGATTATTTGACTTAGTTCGTGCAGCAAATATATATATCGCTGCTCCCGGCAAAGTCAAAACTTTTATTGTACTGCAAGAGCCCCCTTCTTTCCTTTTCCACGCATCTGTCGATTTATAAAGATTTTTGGCAGTGTTTAATGATTTTTTTTTTATTTCTTTTGTCCTTATTTTTATTCAATCTTGAGCTATGAGCTTTGTTATATTAGGTTGGTGCAAAAATAATATCGTTTTTTGGCGTATTTTTTAACGTCAAAAAACGATATTATTTTTGCACCAACCTAATAGAAAGGTAAAATTATTTTATATCTAGTTGTATAAATTGAAAATGATGCTCGTTTTTTTAGGTTGCGGAAATATATATGTTTTTTTGTGCTTTTTCACTGCTTTATTCCTAACTTTTTCCTTAGCGCTGAATTACTTCATTCTATTAATATTTTAATTATTTTACCTAGCCAATTTTGTTTCGGTTGATGAGTCTCAATATTAGTTTTGTTCTAAAATTTTCATTGCAGTCATTTAGAGGATAACTACCTAAAAATCCTACCCATCACCTCTCCATCCACATTCAAATCAAAATTAATGCAAAAATAGAAAGCTTGATAAAAATGTATTTGAGGGAAAGCACATTTCTTTTAAAACCAAGAACTTAGAACGAAAACCACACTCAAACACAAATACGGCTTTAATACAAAAAAATGTTACTCCAACGCAACACAAATAACTTGACATTTTCGAGATTGATCTGAGTAACTTAAAAAGAAACATAAATTTTTAAAATCAATTACATACCTTGCACAATAAATAAATAAATAAATAAAAGAAGATATAACTAAAATAAACCATTCATCTAATGTATTTATTACAGTGGACAAAACTAGAAATTCTTACAAAGGAAGCCTCCTAAAACGCATCAAATTATTAAATGAAATCATAACTAAAACATACAAAAAGCACCAAAAAACAACAGAACGCGATATTAATCTAAAAGCTAACACAATTGACCAAACATTAGACTTTGACGATCGAAACAAATGCATCGCAAAAGCCTCAGCTTTTATCACAAATTAGAGAGTCATTGATATTGTATAGCGGAAGTCTAGTGAAATAGTTTGTCTCAGAATTTGTATGGTTTAAATTTACGAAGATAGAGTCTCTTTAGATTTGTATGGCTTAAGTCTACCATGATACAATGTCTCCGAAATTGTATGACTAGCGTTTACTAATGTATAGTGTCTCCGAAAAGTGCATGGCTAAAATTTACCAAAATGGATGAACTCTGAAAATGAATGGATGAACTCTGAAAATGAATGGCTAAAGATATATAATTTTTCAGAAATTATTTGGCTAAATCCGCAAGTAATGAAGTGGCCTTAATTTTGATTTGTAATGTAATTTTTTATTTAATTTTTATGCTTATTTATTCTACATGTAAATAGTGGATAATTGACCGACCTTTGATATATATATATATATATATATATATATATATATATATATATATATATATATATATATATATATATATATATATATATATGTGTGTGTGTGTGTGCATGTGTGTGTGTGTTTCTAGTATATTCTTTCATTCCGCGGGTATGCACACGCGCATACACACACAAACACGCGCGGACACACACATACGTATACACGCACACACAGCTGTGGCCGAGTGGTTAGAATGTTCGCTTTCTGACCACAAGACACGTGTTCGAATTTGTCAGGAAAGTGACTTCTTGATGTTATCTCCCAGCGTATGGCATCTTTGGAGAGTGTCTGAAAGCCATACCACAGGTTGGCCCAAGCCATGTAAGTGTAATTGGGTAGGAGAAACACTGTGTAAGTCATCATGACCGAGGGCTTTAACGTGCTGGTTTTGTTCAGATTGTTGATCACCTTAGATAGCTCACTCCCAGAAACTGTAAGTAAGGTCTGCTCAGCATATTTGCAGAATAAACCACAAGTGAGTTCGGTGGGCTTTGAAAAAAACAAAACAAAATGACCTGAGCAAGCGTCTCCTATAGGGATTATTAAACAGGAATCTTCGAAAACAAGTGTCCAAACATTAACAATACATATTGGGTTTACTGCAATATATAAATATATATATATATATATATATATATATATATATATATATATGTGTGTGTGTGTGTGTGTGTGTGTGTGTGTGTGTGAGAGAGTATGTGTGTGTCTGTGTGCATGTATGTATGCATGTATGTATCTGTCTATATTTCGGGTACTTAACCGGGTACTCAACTCACACTCTTTGGGTCTTGTCACTGGATCTAACTAACGCCTTTATCCAGTATAGAGAACTTGGAGAGGGGAATTAACAAGATATAACTGATAACTGACATCCATTAAACATGGCACGTGGAACTAGAACAGTCTACCCCAGTGAGCGAAATAAAGTGTGCAGTTCGATATTCCAACCACTTGCAGAAGTCCGCAACGTTGTAATAAATATGGCGACAAAGATGATAGTCCGAATAATGTAAATAATGTAAGTATGTATATATTGTTTCTTATTCGATCACTGAATTTAAGCAACGTTTAGCCTGGTGAATACCTGCAGGCGATATGTTTGGATGTGCGTGTGGTGTAATGGATAACAGATTGAGAAATCGTTGTTTTGGATCAAATAGCAGTAAAGATCCGACCCTATAGCTTTGGTCTGCGATCAGTTTAGGAGAAGGAAAAGTCTGAATCAAAACCCGCGGTGTGTGTTTGTGGGGGGGGGTTAATGGCACCAACGGTCAGCAGGATTGTAATATCATAATCTGTCAAGTAATTCTAGTACTTCTGTTTTTTTTTTCTGCGATGACAACCATCTAAGCGTGAATATAAGACACTCGAAATTCACCAGAGAAATACAATATTTCTGAACAGACACAACGGTAACAAAAACTGAACCTATTTAATGTAAATAATGAAGCGCTTAGGAGACATTAAACAATACACTGGTAAACTACTGTCATGACACTGATTTTTGAAAACCAGTTTTGACGTACTAATTCGGCTATATTACATGATGTTACAGAATGCTATGGCCATGTTAGCGATTGGCGGGAGACTCTATGTCAGGGCATTTTGGTTGCCTATTTCTGTGTCTTGAATATAATCCCAATATGGCAAATTCAACAGAGGGTCACAAGAATTCTGAAGCGTCTATATGCCTCCCACTCCGAGGTTTGCGATCGGCTAATACCATCCACGAATGGACGCTGAGCCAACGTGCCACATGCGTTCCTGTTTCATCCGTACTTCTACGGCCTCTTAGATTCCAAGCGGCCACTCTTTAAATGAATTCCAAAAGTATATGACTCTTTTCGTTGACACCGTTTTTATTAACAGCGTAAGGATCTCAAGACGACACAGAACTCAACAATGATTCAAGTAGCCAGTTTCAACAAAAGTTGCATTATTTACAGTTGCACTTATATCCTCACTTTTTTCCCCTCCGGAAATAATTTTATCTGGCCTACCTGGAAATGTATAGGGACATCTTATTTTTTTGATTGACTGATTCATTCGATTTATAGGACTTATCAACACTTTGCAGGTTATTTAAAGCCAGATTTTGTTCATATTTAATTTTTTTTTGTAGAAAATAATTTAGTCTTCCAAATTAACCTATAGCTAGCGACAGAAATGTAGGATTCATACATATGAGTTAATATAACGAAGCCAACTGCAATTGGACATCGACACTCCAATAGTAAAAAAAAAAATCCGTGTAATTATTTATTAAACCACTCCTACATCAAAGCTTACAACACATGTTATACCCAAGCGATCACCCGTCAAGGTACTGGTCAGGCTGGTCCTTGCTTAACTTTGGTGACATTATAGGAACTGGTATTTCCAGTTGATTTGCCCGTAAGCCCTCGCTTTTTTCGTGGTTAGCTCTTACCAGAAACAAATTCTATAATTTTCCAAATTTCAGCCTCCTGGTACACAAGGCTAGATAATTCGAGAACTTCTTATTAGTGTGCATTTTTTCCCTTTTCACTTGCATAATTTGTATTTCTAATTTCTATTTTCTCCTTGGATTTTTATTTTAATTCTTCTTTAATGTATTTTTCTCTTTTCTCTGTTGTTCCGATCTTGCCAAAGGTTAATATTCTTTACAGTTGATCTCAAAAATGACCTACAATCTGCTGTTAACTAGAGCAAGAAACGACTTATTAATTTTAATGCCACCAAACGAAACTGCTCTCTGTTAATCGTCTGAGAGAACATTTTCTGGCTTCCATCAATATGGCTGAGGTGGACTAACGTTTTCTACTGACATGAAGGGTAATATGATATTCAATCAATCACTAGGTTTGCTGATAGGAAATTTGGTTCATTGGCTTATGCCTGTAAGCTTTTTTTCACGAGAGAATATATCTTCAGTCAGTTATGTGCCATGCGTGATACACGCTTAGGCAATTATGTCTCTTTCGATATATGAGTGACGAGGCAGATTTTTCCTCAGTAGGCTGGCATAACCTTCTGCGGTAGACCAGTTACCATCCATGGCTATAGAACATAGTCTGTCCAACTTACCCAGAGCAGGTAGGTGGGGAGAAGAATTCAGACCTTTCTCAAGGGTATTAGCAAGTAAGTGAATATAACGGATTTGACTGAAATTCGAACTCGGCTCAATCTGAGCCGCTATCCATTACACCGTGACTCCCCCTTATATATCTTACACATTTATAATGTGCCATTCGTCCATAGAATGAATATTACTGTCATATCTGGTCTATTGTATCTACAGGTTCAGGTTAAAAGATATTGCAATGTTATTGGTTTTGACATGGCATCTCGGCTTCAGTCACTTTCTCACCGTCGTAACTTATCTTCTCTGCGCATTTTCTATAAATGACTTTATGGTAATTGTTTAAATGAGGTTTGCTCTTTGGTAGTTTGACGTTTTGAATCTCGGAGAAGTACTAGAGTGGCTGCAAGGTTTCATCATTTTACACTTGAAATGACTTGATTTGACCGCATGTTCTATGTTAACATTTTCTTCTCTCGAACTTCTCGCACGTGAAACTATCATTTCCTGTCTCTTCCTTTCAAGTGAACATTGATATTTTAAAATTAAAATGAATTGTCTATCCTTATCGTCTGTCTTCTCAATTCTTGTTTTATTTGTTGTTGTTTTTTTTATTGTTTTTTGTTTCTTTATTGTTCTCTCTCCTTGTTTTCTTTTTTGTACTTCGCAACTGTCAATAATCCTTTTTATTTCCTTGCTTGGAGTGAACAGACTAAAGAAAAAAAAATGTTTCGTGTTCTCCTTTTTATATTTTTAAACGTTTTCCAAAGTAGCACGTCCATCATCCAATAACTTTGGTGTATATTATATCTCTTTAGAGGTTATATCTTTCTTACGGCTTGCATAATTCTTGAGATGTTATATCATTCAAGGTCTAATTTTTGAGAAGGAACTTTTAATATTCCCGCTCTTAATAGCTGCACAACATAATTTTCTTCGTATGTAAACAGGCTTTTAATGTGGTTAACGATTAGTTATTTTGTTTCTTCTGTGTATAGCAATCAATTCTGGGCAGTTTGCCTAAAAATAAATACAGTCAAAGTGAGAGATATGTTCTCCAGTTAAATGACGAGAATGTCGTTGACATAACATATGAACTACAGCGGGAATTTCTAATGGATGAAACAGTTCAAAGCATAAATGTAAAGTTGAAATTTCTGGGAAATATAATCAAGCAAGACGTTTTTGGAATTTAACAATCACAATACAGGCAAAATAGTATCCATTTGTTTTAAGCATTTCACCCCAAGCAAGGCGGGAATTCCACTAACACGCACGAGTAAAGATGGGTTTTTCAGGAAAGGATATAGAGAAGGACATTACATTGTAATATTTGAATATAGAAGCTATCAGGGAAACAAGAGGAAGGGAGTTCCACTTTCGGGAAGTGAGAAAAGAAGCTGTTGGAGTGGAAGTGAAGGTTAGATTTAATTGTTTCGACAGTTAAAGTGCATCGCCGAGATGCCAATCTAGTAGCATGCTTAAATTCATGCTGTTGGGGTACCAATGAAAATAGCTCGTCAGAGCAGTTGCCATAAAAATATTTGTAGAAAAGACAGCAGGAAGCCACATCGCGTCTGTGAGAAAGTGACTGTAGACAAAATGCCACATCAGGACATATCATATAAATCGTAGTAATGCACATATAATAAAGCAAAGGAATAAATTAAAATGATAGATGACAGCAATAATATTTCTTACAATAATAATAGTTACAATTTAATCATGCATTGATCGCCAATATGATTAAGATACATCGAGTTATACAGTCGAATCCCTCATATCCGGAACCCCTCATATCTGGAATCCCTCATATCCGGACATGATTTTGATGTTTATATTTGAAGAATTTTCGTGACATGTAACTGATTTTAAATTTCTGTTTTTCAGGAAATTTACTTAAGATAATTGATTATGCTTATTTCACCCTAATGGCTTGTACTGGATGCAAAAAATAATGAGAAAAAAAAAAACGAAATATTAAAAATACGGTTAAACTTCTTCAATATTCAAACTAGTTCATATACACAGAAAGGCAGAATGATTACTGAGTTTACTGAGTTTACTGAATTAAAAAAAATAATTATATAATTAATATTCATAAAACTATACTCATAATACCAACGACTATTTCTATAACGAGTACAACTGAAAAGAATTTACCAAAACGTTGTAAAATTTGTTACAGCCACGTCAAATCAATAACATTTAATTAACCAAAGTAAAAACATTAAACCTGAAGCAGGAATTTACAAAATAAAATGTCATAAGAAATGCAACAGAGAAATATCGAAGAAAATGAATAGAACACAGACAAAATAAATAGTTTACAAAACAATACACTCACTTTGTTACATGTTCGTTGCACTAAATCTGAGCATAATTTCGAGTTAATTAAAACAATTGTAAATAAAAGAGAAAGTGATTTATTAAGGGGAAAATGTATTGAATGTACATTACAAATGCTAATCAAATTACTAACAAACAAGAAATTTCGTTAGACATACAAACAAAGGTTAAACTGCTATGACTAATCTCTATGGCAATGAATGCTGGACAATCTTCTCAACAGATGAAAAGAAAACTCGAGGGGACAAAAATGGGTTTCTATAAAATTATGCTGAGAAAAAAAATGTGCGAAGCCCGTATGCAAAGAAGTCTTAAAGAAAATATAATTTTTGTTCACTATCAGAGACAGCTGAAATGTTTTGGATTCATAATGAGGAAAGTAATCTTGAAGAATTTGACACTCACTGGATATATCGAATGCAAAAATACAAGAATAGGCAGTGGGTCATCTATGTGAAGAGTTTATATGAATGGATGATTGACACGGAAGAAGGAAGTGAGTTTTCATTGATTTACCTAAGATAGTTGGAGGTGTAACATTGCAAGTACCGAAAGTTATTGTGTGTCTACGAATGTTTGAAATAGAAAGATTTCCGAATAGGCATTATCATCCAAAATGGCGTTCGGTGTCTCGGAGAAGGACATCTGTTATCGTGTCTTCTGAGCGTAGTTATATCCATCGTAAAATCCTCGAGTCTTTAGCTATTAAACCGATGACGATGACATCACACATCTAAGATATAGGACGTAAATCACAATGTAACATAATAGACAATCATTCTCCATGATTATATTCTGGTTTTAATTTTTTCTTAATTTTGATAACATCATAGCTTATCTTCATTTACTTCTTTTTTTTTCTTTTTATGTGCCATATCCTTTCAGGATGTAGGCGATCATGGCTCTCCACTTCCTTCTATCCCTTGCAGCTCTCAACAAGTTCCTTCTGCTTCCTCCTCCAGATCACGTTCTGTCATCCACTTGCTTAAGTACGCCAGTTATATCATGCGTTGTTTTCCATTGTTTCTCTTTCCCTGTATTCGACCCGTGAGTATCAGATTCTCCAGACCCTCCTTCCTCCTTATATATCCCCGAAACTTCAGCTGCCTCTTCCTGATATTAAGTATAAGCCTTCCCCTTGTTTGCATCCTCGTCGTTTCTCACAGATTCGGTTGATGATATCCTTAGCATCCTTCTGTAGAACCAGAACTCTGTTGCCTCGAGTCTCTTCTTCATCTTTGAGGAAATCGTCCAACATTCGCTGCCGTAAAGAAGGACACATGTCACCTAACAGCACAGTATTCTTTTCTTTGTTACCAAAAAATCCTCCTGTCTCACAATATTTTGTCCAGCTTTTGGAATGTGTCTTTGGTCATCCCGTTACGCCTACGGAACTCAGTGTCGCAATTACCGTCCGTGGCTGCTTGATTCTAGAGTTCCCGACCTTCAGATCGCATTTGGGCCTCATCCTCTAATGACCATGCACTCCGTCTTCTTGTAGTGTTTGCTTATTCTTTGTGTTAAATTTAAAATAAATGAATCCATAACTCTGTCTCGTAATAGTTGCTATATTTAGTGATTGATAAGTGTATATATGTTTTTTCGGTAGTATTATCTAGATAAATCAATTACAGAAACATTGTTATAATAACTAGTATAATGACTAGTTTGGTTTATTTGTGCTTTTTAAAAATTATCAGAATTTCTTTGCAATACCATGACTCGTGATGAAATTCTCAGAGTATTTAATATTGTTGTAGTTGTAGCTAACATTTTCTTTTGCGATTTGCAAACTCTACCTTCCGTTCAATTTCGCAAACCAATCGATGAAATTTAAATAAGCAGATTTGTTTTGAAAATACTTTGACAAACACCGTACTTCGAAGTTGAAAAATTTCTTTAATTTAATTTTATAGAACAAATAAATGAAATAAACGATAAACTACATCCGCCTCCTGGGTAAGGCGATAAACTACATTCGCCTCCTGGGTATGACGATAAACTACATCCACGTTCTGGGTAAGGCGATAAACTGCGTCGAACAGCAAGGCCTCTGATGAAGATGTTTTGAGAAGCGTGAACTACCTCTTCATTGCTGGTGTTCCCAGGTCCACCCTTACCGAGAGTGGTGACACCTGATAGGATCCCAGCTATGGGCAAATAGTTAACCCCAAACTGGGCTCAAAATAACATGAAAGTGTAAAAATAGATTCTAAAAAAAGAAATACTTTGTAAAATATCATTACCAGCAATTCCTTTTTGAAAAAAAAAGGAAGATATTAGCAGGAATAGATTTTTTGAAGAAAAAATTATTACCAGAAATACATTTTTGAAAAAAATGTATTACCAGAAATGAAAATTTTGTCGGTATTAAATTGCCCATTGTAGTTGATATGCCGTAAAACGAACCGAACCGAAAATGTTTTACCTAGTTAGTCCTGAATCGAACGAAGCACGATTGCCTAATAGTGTATTACGTATAGCATGTGATACGCCTTCCTTATTTGGAATGTCTATTTTAAAGATTGCTGTTTGCATGATCATTTAATGGAATTAATTCTATATTCTCATCATGTCTAGACAGTTTGAAAACTATGAAGAAAGAAATCGGTTATTCCCGTGATTGGAAGAGGTTGGATTGATTACTGTTCAAAAGGTAACGCAATAATTCATTCATTTTTGACGGCTTATCGATCCTTTGTAGGTTATTTAAAGCCAGCAAATATTTTTAGATTGTAAGATAGTTTTTGAGATAATAAGCATTTCGTGATACAAGTCTTACTAATTAACTCATAACTTATTCTCACACTCCTGTGAGAATAAGTGGATTTCCCAATGGTATTTGCGCCTAAATTTATATAAGGAACCCACTTGAAAGAAGAACTTGAGACTCCGACTAACAATTTCGAGTTATCATCCATTTCACCCTTCGCACACACAGAATTACTGCATTTGGTATTCCTAAACTGACACGCATATAAGTACTGACCAGAACAGATGTTTGCGTACGGGTGCTGGTGTTTCAATGTGAAGTGTTCGTAACCTTATATATATATATATATATATATATATATATATATATATATATGTATCCTTGTGCAGGTATACAGAAAATAGAAAAGAACACGTTGGGTGCATAATCCGGGGTTCCTTAGTATTTTTGTTTTTATTTTTAAAAAACAGTGCTCCATACAGAAGTAGAGCTTATAATAATAAACAAATAAATAAATAGATAATAAGATAGACAAGAATAAAAGACAATTCTCCAGACACAGAACGACTGTAGGCGCGCCATAAAAATATCCTTCACTGGGAACCAACTAAAGGATGACCGTAAACATTAGCCTTGAAATAGATACCCTACCCAACCTTAGCAAAACCTCTCAGAGGATGATGAATCTACTGATAAGAATTAACTCCCTGACCACTTAAAGAAGGAAAATAGTATAGCCACTCCCACAACAACAAATTCTGTAAAAATACACGTAAACCGAGAGATAGCTTATTCCTAAAATTTCGCTTGAAGATGAAACGTGACTAAACACCTCAATCCAACTTAATTTTATTAATTATTTGGATGATTTCGGCTCACGTTTTTGAAACATGAGAACTCTTATGTAGCGAAAGAATCATATTTTTAAACAAAAAATATTATTATATTATATATATATATATATATATATATATATATATATATATATATATATATATATACACTCCGTGCCAAATTATTATCGAGATAACTCTTTTCTAATATTTCAAAAACTGTCCAATCAATTCACACAACATTTTCACACACTGTTGGCAACACTGATCTGCGCAATTTAAACAAACTGCCGCCATATTTGTTGATAGCACGGTGATTTGAGCGTGCCAAATTATTAGAAAGATTTAGTAAAATTCCCATAATTGATCAAACAAAACGTTTATTAATGTTGCACGTGAATGTTTATGATCAAAAGAAGCTAATAAATAAGATAATCAAACAAATAATAACATATACAAACAAAGGCACAGTTTTAATCAAATTAATAGGGAATGTGCTTTCCCTGTTTTGAAATTACTTGAAGAAGTCGACGATCCATAGAATTTGTTAATTGTAGGATGTCATCTGCTGTAATGCCGCGAGATATGTCAAGAACTGCTTCCCGCAACTCAGCGTTGCTCCTGAATTGTCGTCCGTTGGCGTACAGTCTTCGCTTCATGATGCTCCAAAGGTTTTCGATTGGGTTCAAATCCGGAGAATTTTCTGGCCACTTCATTTTTCGAGGTCCATCGAAGCCTAACTGTTTCAAATATTCACTAGTCTCTGTGAGCAGCATGTGAAGGAGCATTATCTTGCATAAAAACAATTGCTCTTCTGAAGGCAAGTCTTTGCCTTTTCATCCACGGTTCAAGATGATCCTTCATAAACGCCATGTATGTATGCATCAGCAGTCATTTTGACGCCATCTGGTACTCTCCATGGGCCCACTAATGTTTTTCCAATAATACCACCCCAGATCATTATGTCTCCACCGCCTTGTTTGCGTCGCAAAGGCTGATGGCGATTCTGTCCATTCATTACCCAGCCTTTGCACCATCTATCTGGCCCATCAAGTGTTGCTCGAGTTTCGTCTGTGAACAAAACTTTAGAGAAGTCAATTTTCATATTGTCCTTGGCCCATTTCAATCGATTTTGAATGTGATTTCTTGTCAACGGAGGCTTCGATACAGGTTTGACTGTTGTTGCTATTTCCATCAGATACCCACACCGAGTACCTTTAGACACAGTAGGATCTCCAATGCGACTTAAAAGCTCTTGACTGGTAAGTCCAGGGTTCTTCGTGGTCTCTCGTTTAAGTCGTGACATGAGACGACGTGAAATAGCCCTCGGCTTGCTTTTATCTGCCCTTTGTGTAGGGGTCAGCAGTGAACTTTTTCACTGTTTGATGCCACCTCCCTATCATTTTAGAAATTTCTAGGTTAGATTTACTTTCTGTGAGTTCTGAGGTGATAGTTTTCTTTTTAGCATTACTTAAACTGCTTTTACGGCCCATCTTTTCACTAAATTCTTACACTTTTCTAATAATTTGGCACGCTCAGATCACCGTGCTAATAATAAATATGGCGCCAGCTTGTTTACATTGCGCAGATCAGTGAGAAAATTTTAGGGATTGCGCAGGTCAGTGTTGCCAATATTGTGTGAAAATCTTGTGTGAATTGATTGTACAGTTTTTGAAATATTTGAAAAAAATTATCTCGATAATAATTTGTCACGCAGTATATATATATATATATATATATATATATATATATATATATATATATATATATATATATATATTATAACGTTAATAGTGATGTTTTTCTCATATTATCTCACGCTCAGTTGACAATTGCGTCTTAGTGGCTTTAGTGCTTGCCTTGTGATGAAATGATTTAAAGAAACTGCCTTTCTTTGTAATGTTAATTAAATAGAATGCTCTCTTGAAGATGGGACAGAATCACAGTTATGTGGCAAACAAGTATCTTTTGCAAAGAGACGTAAACATGTCTATGCATGTAAGCAAGTGTGCATATTTGCAAGCCTCGCTCTGTTACGTATGCTATTTATTATAACTTAGAACGGGAATAATTCCAGCCAAGCGTAAGTTCTCAAAATTATTGATTAGGACAAACTATGCACTCAAGTTATTGCAAAACAAAACCATTGTCTTTCTTATGATCGAGTAATATTCTTGTTTCAAAGATATTTTCTTAACGCATCTCGCTAAATCTCGAATGACTTTTCTAAACGAGAACCGAAGAGGTTACATGAAATGTGCCGAAAATTCATTGGATATTTTATTAGTTTTTTTTTTTTTACAATATTATATTTTAGTTCATGTTATATATTTCAATCAAATATTTCTTGAGTAAACCGCCTAATATATTAGGTTGGTGCAAAAATAATGACGTAATAATGTCGTTTTTTGACGTACTTTTTAACGTCAAAAAACGACATTATTACGTCATTATTTTTGCACCAACCTAATACTAGAAAAACTGAAATTTAGAAATGTAATATAGTAATACAGTAGAATCCCTGCCAACCGGACTAAGAAGACCTTCCGGATATGAAGAATTGGTTACAATCTCGGGATACCCGGGGTTATATTTAGATTAAAATAAAAGAACTGAAATCGGGTTAAACATTTATTTTCAATGTTTGATTGTAAACAAAATAAGTTAATAGAGAGTGAGATATAAAGGAATTGATTTTAAGGAAAAATAAATAAATTATGTAATGTTAATGAGTATTCATTGAATTAATTATTCCACGTAATGTGTAAATAATGTAACGAGGATATATTAATCTCTGTTGCATGATGATTCTTCGGTCATTCTAAATTTTTTCTACATTTCGTTTTACTTTTGTTTCTTAACTTTTAAACGAAAGACACTTTTTAACTCCCCGTGCATTATTGCAATTTTTATAGCTGAATGTTGGCTTTGTTTCCATAAAACTGATAACCTTGTCAAAAGCATTTTCAATTTCAGTCAAGGTTTCGTCCCATCTTGCATCTCGTCGCTATCTTGTTGCAGATGTGTCTTGTTGTCATTCTTTCCTCTTATTCCCATCATCTTTTGCACAAATACAAGCCATTAGGAGGAAATAAGCATAAGCAATTATTCAAAGTAAATTTACTGAAAAACAGAAATTTCAAATGAATTACAAATCACCCAATATACGCATCACATTCATGTCGGATATGGAGGATTCCGGATATGAGGGATTCTACTGTCTATGTATATTTAGGCAGCATACCTTCATTCAAACATGTTTGATTGAATAATATATACATATTATGTATATTCATTTTTATAATACTTTTTATACTTCTCTAAACAGTTTCTTGATATTAAGATAAAATTTATCAAGCAAGGCACTATAGATGACGGGTATGAGTTATTAAACTAAGTCCGTAAACTAGTATTTTGGAAAAGATCAATCAGTTTAAATATCATTTGGGATATTGTATTGCTGACAAAAAGAAAAAAAAAAACAAAAACAAAAAACAAATTAAGTACATGTGTTAGTCTGACGACAAAAATATTACCAAGATGTCTTACATTTCATTTGTCGCATACATGTTCTATTGCACAAGATTTAAAAACATATTACTGTCAGCCTTCATAATACAGGAAAATACTTCTTGTCAACACCAATATAGTAAACAACGGAAATAATAAACATAAACTTTCTCGAGGTCCAGTCTATCAAAAGCAACCAAGAAACATTAAACAGAGTTTATTATGAATATAGCAGCAGCGTTTTAATATGCATTTAATTCACAATTAATGCTATGTATATTTGTTAGCCGTCTTTTTTTGTTATGAATAATATTTTTTTTAGTTTTATGAATTGCTCTCTAACATGTTATGAATATTATTTTTAAATCTTATGAATGGTCTTCTAGCATGTCCGTTTTTACTCCGCTAATATTATTGTGTACCGCCGAGTGATTAATCTTCCACGCTGAAAAGTGATTATGTTGAAAATAAATATTTATTAAATTAATGCTTTGTAGTTTTGACCTAAAAATATATATTTTTGTCAATTACGCTGCAGTTATCAATCTATTATTATTATTATTATTATTATTATTATTATTATTATTATTATTATTATTATTATTATTTATTTATTTATTTATTTAGCTTTATAATTGCATACGAGTTCATAACCAACAGGAGAAGAGAAGATTGTCATTTTCTTTTTCCAAATAAAGAAAATAACTGAAATGGAAAAAGCTTTTTGCAGTATACAGTTTGTGCTTGTTACAACAATTTTCTTGGATGTCATGAATAGAAAGTGCACCAAGGATTTTGTTGATTTATTGTTGAGTTCCTTTTGTTTATCAGACCCAAAGCTCCAAATAAAGCAGGATCAGTTTTAATTTTTAGCGCCAGCTTCTTTCATTTCCAATACCAGGATTTTGTATTTAGTTAGTTTTTCAAAGACCTACTCAGAGATCTTTTGATCATTTCGTACGTCTTTCATAATAATGTCTGTGCGATTTGCTTTTATTGTTCGATAATTTTTGATAGAAAAATCTCAGTAACTTTTCTCCCATGAACTTTAGGTTCATACTCATTTGCATCTCTTCTTCTTCTTCTTCTTCTTCTTCTTCTTCTTCTTCTTCTTATTATTATTATTATTATTATTATTATTATTATTATTATTATTTCCTTTGATTTCTGGTGTGTTCTCATTTCTTTCCGGGTCCAGTCCCAGAGATCAAATGTCAGAAATTGTATCATGACATTTCCTACAGCGCAACTGAAAAAAAAACGAAAAAAAAAACAATATTTTACATAAAGCCATTCGTAGGTTGTGGGCTATACACGTAAGAAGCTTTTTTTTTTGTATTTCTTGAAGGCATAAGCTACAAGGAATCCCTTTAATGATTCTCCTAGAATATTTTCCAGTCAATTCAACGACTCCAACAACAAAAGGGATTGTTGATGTTCTCTTGTGCTACATTTCACAAGATTACAATTTAAAAGTTCTTGTATTTTGATAGCTTTTTAAAGATCTTCAAAGATATATTGCAGTCTGTGTGTTATATCAATAAGGAGGCCTTTTTGTTTTTGTCATATCTAATCACGATATCTGTGCGATTAGATTTGATTGTTCCGTCTGTGTGCATTGTGAAGTCCCATAACATTTTTACATATCATCTTTCTGTAACCGGGTCTGGGTGGTGATCATACTAATTTCTTGAAATTGCTCTGAATGGTATTCATATTATTATTATTATTATTATTATTATTATTATTATTATTATTATTATTATTATTATTATTTCCTTTGATTTCTAGTGCGTTTTCCTTTCTTTCCATGTCCTGCCCAGAGACCTAAGGTCAGAAATCGCATCATGACATTTTCTACTGAGCAATTAAAGAAAAAAAATAATTTTGTATAGATAAAGTCTTTCGTAAACTGTGCGTTTTACTCGTGAGAACAACTTTTTGTATTTCTTTAAGGCATGGACTACCAAGAATCCCTTCATTTAGTCTATTGGAATCGTTTCCAATCAATCCGAGGGCTCCAACTACAACAGGGATTGTTGGTGTTCTCATGTGCCTCATTTTTGAGATTTTGATTTTAAGGTGCGTGTATTTTGATAGCTTTTTAAAGATCTTCAAAAATACATTGCAATCTGCAGGGACTGTCATATCAATAAGGAAGCAAT